>VZTN01028591.1:155325-385226 GCA_013400515.1 Erpornis zantholeuca
GTGGCTGTGGCTGTGGCTGTGGCTGTGGCTGTGGCTGTGGCCGTGGCTGTGGCTGTGGCTGTGGTTGTGGCTGTGGCTGTGGCTGTGGCTGTGGCTGTGTATGTGTATCAGTGTGGCTGTGGATGGAACAGCTGCCAAGGTCCTCTGTCCCAGCTCAGGTGCTGCCAGAGGCACTGACAGAAGGACTCCTGGATGGTCAGAATGGGAGGGTACCCTAACAGGCAGACCATTCTATGGGAAAAGACAGTGAGCACTGCTTGCACAGGGCAGTTCTCCTGGTTTGTGGTAGTCTGCTTCCTCTTCCTTGCAGAAGACACAAACTGTGCCTAGGGTAGTCAAAGAGTCTAGGAGAGGCCTATTGAGCACTGATGAGGAAGTGCTCAAGATGCAAACACAATCAGGGCCCACACTTACCTCTTGTGAAGACAAGGTCTCAGTGTTGTGAATGTCAAAGGGACTTGTTGCTCTGCAAAGCCCCTCAGCGAACAGGGTCCTTGCAGAGCCGGCATTAGCCTGTGCTCTGTCAGAATCCACAGGGTCCTTGCAGAGCCAGCATTAGCCTGTGCTCTGTCAGAATCCACAGGGTCCTTGCAGAGCCAGCATTAGCCTGTGCTCTGTCAGAATCCACAGGGTCCTTGCAGAGCCAGCATTAGCCTGTGCTCTGTCAGAATCCACAGGGTCCTTGCAGAGCCAGCATTAGCCTGTGCTCTGTCAGAGTCCTGACACCCAGCACGGCCAAGAGCACATGTCAGAGTGGAGCTGCTGCGTGAAACCTTCCCATACAGCTCAAGCAAAACATTAAGCTGCTTATGGTCAGAGCAGCTGAGCAATTCACCTGAATAAGAGCAAAATCTCATTAGATGGAGATAGCTATGAAGAGAGAGAGCATGGACCCTGTCCCCTGAGCTTAGAGGGCTGAAATGCCAGGTTTGATCAGTCTTGCTCTGCAATAAGACACTGGACCGCTACAGCTGCCTGCAAAAGCCAGCACTGGCTTCTGCCTTGGCTGATGTTGCCTGCTAAAGAGGAAAAGCACTGTACCATGCCATGTAAATACAGCCCAGGAAAGCAGAGAAGTGTAATTAAATCCCTTAGATGATGTGCGCATTATCCCTCCTGAATTTGGCCCTGAATAGTTTGGCTTATTATATACATTTTTGTCAGAAACTTGAGGGGAAAAGAGGACGTCTGGATTTTTTTCTTACTTGAGAGGTGTGATGCCAGCATTTAAACCTGGAAATGTTTGTTTGATATCTGATAGTTAATTTGTATCCACACTGCTTTGGTGTTTTGCAATATGCCAAGGGCCAGCCAGAAACTGTGGAATTAGCTGCATTTCAAAGGTTATATTCTTGTGAAGCTTAGGAAATACTTTGGGAGCTTCTGAAAAAAAAAGATGTGTATAAAGTGAGAATTGATATGTGAAACATCAAAATGAATTCTATTTTTACAGCTAAGCCCTAAACCCTGACAAATAAGGGCTTATAACTGAATCAGTGACAGATCCTTTGCTATTGCAACAGGTGACGAAATAGTGAATGGAATGTGAAATTTGTCATAAGACATAAAACTTGTAGGAATAAGATAACCTGCGCAGCTATGTTCTTTAAAAATTTGCACTCTGCTAAATGATTTGGGGTTTCTTTTGGTGCCTCCCTCCCCACCCCCCACCCAATAGAAGTCTCAGTGGAAAAAAGGAAAAATTTCATCCCTGGTGTGCTTGAAGCACAAACGGGAGATCACTGTAAGGAAATGCCAGAAATGCCACCCTGTCTTTCGATTTTAACTGCAGTGAATGGAATAGATGAACATCAAATAAGGGTCTCCTCTTTTTTCAGTATGGGAGCTAAAGGAGAGCAGATTTTGGCAGAGGTAAAAGGCTTGAGCTGTCAAAGATTTCTGTCTTCCCAGAATTCCTCTCCCATTTCCCAAGGTTAAACGCATTGCCTCAAGGCAGCTGCTTAGAATGATAAAAGGGGCACTACAGGACAGCGGTGCTCTTTGTAATGTTAATAAACCTTGATTTTGATATCAGATGCAACCCTGGGAAAACCTGCCAGGTTTAGGCATAGAAATCTAACACTATTTAGCACAAGTTCGTGTAAAGAAGCATTAGTTTGGGAATGGTGATGGTCTCGTTTGAGTGACATATGAAAGCAACAAATGCACTCTCTTCTCTGCCTTGTCAAACCTTCCTGTTGTTTACCGACAACAAAAGGAATCGCCCGAGTGCTAATTAAAGTGAATGTTGTATTGAAATGCACTGCGAAGCCTCTGCCGCAAATTCAGCTTTTGAGCATCACTGTCGGCGGAGCCAGAACGAAAAACGTGTGGGGTGCGGTTCCCTGAGTGCCCTGCCCGGGAACTCTGCCTGGAGCCCAGCAAGGAGGGTTTCCTTGGCATCGCCTACCTCCGACGAGAACCACGGAACACAGAATATCCTGGGCTGAAAGGGACCCATGGGGATCACTGATCCATCTCCTGTCCCTGCCCAGACCCCACCAACCCCACCCTGTCCATCCCTGGCAGTGCTGTCCCAACACTCCTGGAGCTCTGGCAGCCTCGGGGCTGTGCCCATTCCCTGGGGAGCCTGGGCAGTGCCCAGCACCTCTGGGGGAAGCAGAAACCTTTCCCTGATACCCAAGCTAAACTTCCGTGACACAACTTCAGGCCATTCCCTCGGGCTCCCCGTGTAGCCCCTCCAGACCCTTCCCCATCCTCACAGCCCAGAGCACAGAAATCATTTATTTCAATAAATGCAAAGCCGTAGGACTGTTGGTTAAACGTGGAGTTTTACCGAGAAGCAAAGGAACTTTATTAAATGCTTTTCTTCCCAGAGTTTTGCTTAAAAATGACAGATGTCTAAATTGTGTTGGCCATTAAGTCAGGCTGTCATTCTTAGCCAGATATTTTTGAATCAATAATAAATATGTAAGTTAAAACCTCAGGGGAGTGACTCAGATAAAGTAAAATGAGACATATTTATGATCAAGGCAGCTGTAAATGAACAATGCATTTTGGTCATGTGGAGTTTGGAAAAATGGAGCTCCAGCTTATCCTCACAAAGCAGGTCTGCCTCTTTGAATCCATGAGAAAACCCCCACTGGCTTGAAAGAGGTTTGGATTTCACCCACAAAGTTGTGCTGAAATCTGAACAAAAGCAAAAAATATTCTGACAGTTCACAGGAAGTGAAGCTGTGTATTCTCCTCCTTCAAATTCACCAGCAAGGCCCATTCCCATAATGGGAACAGTGCCCCCAAAATGCAAAATCCTCTGTTAAAGCCATCCGAACCTGTCAGCAGTGCACACTGTTAGCTGAAGCACCCACACCATCCCATTGTGAAGATGATTCCCGGGGTCTCTCTGGGATATCTGGGACACTGCTATGCTCTCCAGGGGAGCCTGGGGCACACCCCTGGGGGCAGGCTCGCTGCAGGAGCAGCTGCACACAGAACACGGGGCTGCACAGTGTCAGCAGGGCTTTGGGACAAAAAATGTGCATCTTGGCTTTTTAGCAAAAATGGGTTTCACTTCACTTAGCCCAATTCTTCATTGTGTCCTGGGGGAGGTACTTGCATTATATGTTCAAATATATCTCACACAAAAATCAGTGTATTTTAAATTTTTTTTTTTTGTTTAAGAAATTCTTCATGTATCAAGATTTTTCACCCCACATTTCTAAGGAAAAAGGTACCAATAGGAAGAGAATTGAGGAGGACACGTTTATAAGCTTTCTGAATTGTCTTCATATAATACTGAATTATTTCTCTCCATTCTTACCGTGAAACTCCACAATGAAATGAAACAATGGGGAAGGTTCAGATATTCTAAAAGTATTCTTGAAACACGTTGTTAAAGCAATACTTCAAATTTAATCTGATTTTTTTTTATTCTTTTGATGACAGTAGCAAAAATCTAATAAGCAAGGGAAAGCCATTACCTAGTGATTTGAGGTTAGATTTATAAACCAGGTTACTTTCCTTTTAACCACAGAAGTCACTAAGGCTTCATTTAATTAATGGTTTCATTGGGTACATGTGGCAGTCCATTAAGACAGTATGTACTGGTTCAAGGTAGATATTAAGATGTATCCAAAGATTATTTATAATAATTGGCAGCAAGCCATCCTAAATAAATATTAGGTTAGGATTTTAGATCTGGGTCCTGGCACAAAACGCAAATGATAGTGGCTTAACATGGGATCATGCCTTGCACCATGTGTTCTTCTTGGGGTTTTTTTCATTAAAGCAGGTAGCACTCACAGTGTTCCAGAACTTGATCTGATGTTTTTCATCCTGGAAACAGTCAGGCATTATTTTGAAATTACTCTTTTGCTCTGGAAAATTTTGACTAGTTGCTAAGTGTACATTTTTACTGTTACTTCAGCAGGGGTTCTTTGCTTCTTCAGTGGGGGGTTTTGCTTGTTTTTCTTTCAAAATCCATTTTTTCTCATGAAAACACAGCTTCAGCTGCCTTTTTGGGGCTCCTCCCAAGCGACCCACTGCTACTGTCCCCCTGTGCCAGCAGTACAGTGACAGTGGCAGTGGCAGTGACAGTGTGTGATCCTGAGCAACATCCAAGAGAGGATGGGGTAACAGTAGGCACAAACAAATAGAGTAGAGTAAAAGCTCCACCTTTATTCTGGAAAAGCTGGAGTTTCGCTCCATCTGAAGTTGCACTCTCATCTGCAGCTATTTTCTCCTGTGGAAACAGCAGGACACTCCGGTTGCAGCTGCTGTGCTGTTTATACTTCACACGGAGCAGCACTTTAAAACAAGATCAGTACAGCAGTGCTACCTCTCCTTGGCAATATCCACAGGTGAACTGCTCTTTAACAACTCCTTTAATGTCTCAACAACACCAAAGCTTTCTTCTCAGCACCTGGAACTGTTCTTTGAGCTCCTCATGTCTCTACTACCACGGAACACTTTTGTGAGTATATACATACACACCGTGGTGTTTATTCTTATTTATCTGAGTTATTTCTTATCTCTTGGGGGTTGTAAAAGTTTATCACTGAAAGAGATGGTTTTTTTTTTTTTTTCCCAGGCAGTCTGAGAATCGAGACTAGATTATTTAGAGTCTGAGTACCAGTGGGAGATAACTAAACAGAACAATGCTCAACCACACCTTTCTCCAGCAATGCACAGATCCAGCAGTTCAACTCCATTCACTCCCCACAAAAAGGAGTGAGATGCTTGTGGCAGTACTTAAAGAGAAACCAGACAGCCTTCAGATCCTACAGCTGCAGAAGAGCCTGCAGACCTCAGAAGGGAAGGAGTAAGAAATTCTATGTTATGAGGAACAGCTACGGTTTGTCACAGAAGCATGTGAGAAATCCCCACCTGTGAAAATACAGGGCTCCCATTGCACGTGTGGCACAACTATTTATGGTTTTACTCTCCCCTGTTTTGGTTCCCTGTTGCTCTCTCTGTGTGCAGCTCTGTCCTGCAAAGGTCTCATTCCCACTCTGTCCTTGCAGGGCTGGCAGTTTATTGCAGGGAGAATTCAGGTCAGTGTGTAAGACATGGGAATGATCAAGTCTGAGCTTGAGCCTCAGGGTAATGTCCTATTTCTCCAAGCAAAATCTCCTTTCTTATGAATTAATGGTTTGTCTGGTAACCATCGATCTTTTTTCAGATGATCTTTTCTTTATTGATCTTTTCTCAGCAAGAGAAATGCCAGTCAGCTAATGCACTGGTCTCAGAGCTGAGTATAAATAGAGTCAGCACCTTGGACTCCTCCTCAGAGGCTATTTGGGAGTCTGCTCCCTCAGCACTCGTCCATGTCTTTTTCATGCAGAGTAGTCCTTCAGCAGACACTGCTTTCAGGGAAATGATGCTAAAATTATCTGATACTGGTTGAAAACTCACATGGTTCTGGGTACTTGGAAAGGAGAGGGAAGGAGTGACTGCCCTGTGTTCTCTCGAGTGCCTGCAGGATGCTGCTGTTCCAGCAGGGGTTGGAGTTCCCTCCCTGTACCAGATTGTTTTACAGGATATTGTGGGGAGAAACCCCAAGGTGCTATGAGTGAAAGGGAATAAAGGCACTGAGCTGACTCACTGACATACCATAAAGCCCTTTCTGAGTATTTAAATAGGAATAAAGCACAGCATTAAATATTTATTCACATATGCATTTCTCCTTGAAATAACTAAGCTACTTTGCATATGCTCTACCTCTTTTACTTTCTAGAGAGACAATAATAAATTAGATGTTTTTAAAACCATCTCCACATGTTGTATTGTTGAGTTTATCAGAATAAAATGCTCTAGCAGCTGTATGGAGAGCTACCACAAGCATCACTGGTAAAAGTAACAGTCATTTGGTACAACTGAACTCTATTTGACCATCACAGGAAGAAAAAAATGTATAAAGCACCATTATAGCAGGTCTCAATTTTTTTTCTTGTATTCCAACCTTAGTACTTTAGTGTAGAGATAGCTCCATCAATCATTTAAAACCACTGACCATACCTTGCACCAGCTATCAGCCATAGTTCATACTGAGCTTTCTGTGTGCTCCAAATGGCTTTACATTTTATGTGCAAAGCTGGGTTGAAAATTTATAGTTGCTTTCCTTCTGACACCTGGATTTCCCACCTGGAAAATAAATTCCTTTAACTACTTTAAATCTTCATGAATTTCTTGCTGCCTGGATCTCCAAGGGCTTGCTTGTGACTGCTCCTGCCTGCCCATACCGTGAAGCAATAATCCTATTCCACTGTGTGTGAGTCTGGCTGATTCATGGGCTCCAGACACAAAGCAATAAGCAGACACTGTATCCTCATTTCAACCCAGGTTCTCAAAAACAGTTAGGAACCTAACAACTCAATTTCAAAGGGAATTTGATGTCCAAATGCATCTGAGAGTTTGAGCCCTGGTCCCTGCCCCAAAACAGAGAACCAGGGACAAGAGAAAAAAATGCAGGAGAGTTTGTTAACACCTGTTCCAGCCAGCCATGTTGTGATATGCCATTAGTATCAGCTTGGAAGAAATTATTTGTTTCCTATACTCCACAATTAGTAGTTCCTAGCAGTTCAGCTAGTAGTTTTCTAGTATTCTTCATAACATCTTTCATTGGGCTGTTAAGCTTTAGGCTCAGAACAGAGCATTTCTACCTTTCAGCACCTTTCTGTCTGGCTATAATATTGTTAATGCTGTTCCATGCTACCCACACCTCACACAGCTAGGTATAGTTATGTGGCTGTCTTGAAAATTATTCTCTTTAGAGGCACCAGTGTTTTCAGAGATGTCAAAAACCTTTTGCACTTGATTATTAATTAATAAGGAGAATCATGGTTAATGTGTAGTGTTGATTATTGTTTACTGGAATAATGAACTATTGAGGGGAATTAGAGTTTGGGACAGTGATTGGGTTTGGGTTAATAAAGTATGTTAGGGATGGGGAATGTTGGAATGTTCTGGAAGAGCAATGAAGATGAAGCCTGGAACATGCCCAAGACAGCTGGGAACAAGCGAGGAGCCAACAGGAGCGACTGACACAACCTCCAGCCACTCACCTCGGCCTGAAGGGGAGGCCTTGGGGGAGCTGATAGAGCAGGGTTTGAAAGGTATAAAATGTGGTGTCACAGCCTTTGAGCTCTGTCTGGCTGCAGATTAGCTGAGCCAAACCCAGCTCTGTGTCTCGCTTTGTGCTGGGGCACACAACCAAATTAAGTCTCCAATTGTTGAGGTTGCTTTGTTTAATACACTTCTAAAAAAATTTCAAGCCATGAGAGGACTTTTCTCACAGAGAGGACTGTCATTGTCACCAAACCTGTCTCAAAGCTACAGCCAGCAGCACAAGAATATCCTCACAGACATCCCCATGGAGGGGGAATACATGCAAGCATGAAGTAACGAGTCAGTCAGAACAGGTGACTTACAGAGAAAATAATAAACTGCACAGATCTCTGAAGGGAGATTCTTTCTCACCATTTCTGCTTGGGATTCATCGATTGCATAGGGCCATTCTCAGCACATGCAGAGGAAGAAATTGTTGCGTTGCTGGCTTTTGTTGCAAGCCACAAAGAACACCCAGTGCCAGAGTGTTTGTGCCCAGCCCGGGCAGGCCCAGGTGGGCCAGGCCTTCCTTCTGAAAGCATGGACCACAGGCCCTCAGCGCCGGGAGCCTCCTGGCCAGCCCAGGCACCTTGCTCACACCACACAGCAGCAAAGGAGATGAGAAGAGCCTCCACATGGAGAACCTGAAGGTCTTTATTCACCTGATGGCAGGCAGATCTCCGGGGGCAAAGGCAAAGGCAGGCAGAGGGTCTGGGGTTTTATCGGGGTCTGGGGAAGGGCAGAGTTGGGGTCCCTCAGAGACCAACAGGAGGAGCCTGAGGGAGTGGCCAGGATTTTAGCAGGGAAAAGGGTAAAAATGGATTGGGGGAACACCACAGAAATAAGGAAAATATTTTTTTTATTGTGAGGCTGGTGAGCCCCTGGCACAAATTGGCCAGAGAAGCTGTGGCTGCTCCATCCCTGGAAGCATTCAAGGCCAGGTTGGATTGGGCTCTGAGCAGCCTGACCTGGCTGCAGATGTCCCTGCTCATTTCAGGGGGGTTGGTCTAAGTGGCCTTTAAATGTCCCTTCCAACCCCCAAGGCTTTGTGTGAAGTGGAGGAATTTGGCTCCCGAATGGCATAGCCCTTTTCACCTCTCCAGGCCAGCAGTTTTCTCACTCTGTACCTGGGAAACCCTCTCAGATTTTCAGAGGAATTGTGCAATGGTGAGCGATGTGATCAGAGCTTCTATGATTTATTCCCACAAAAAGTGTTGGAGCTTGTTTTTGCTGCAGAACTTCTCTTAGGGGTGGACTGAGCACCTCCCTGGAAGCCCCATAAATCCACTGCAGGCATAACAGAAAACAAAGCCAGGTAATTGCAGAGATGTTGACTGATCTTGCACCGTGTGCTGCGGGGATTGAAAATGGTGCTTCCACGAGTACCTCCTCCACATTCCAAGCATTATTTTCTGTGTTGGGTTTAGTCAGAAGGCCACCTTATTATGTTCAGCTGGAAGTCAACCCAGATCTAATGCACTGGGCTGGTGCCTCTAATGCAGTTTACCTACCATAAAAGTTAAAAATAAACTACAGCTTATTCCACTTACTGAAAAGTCAGTTCAACATGTCATGGGGCTTATTAGCGCACTGAGAATGTTCTTCATGCCTTAATACTAGGGCATGACTCTGATGTATAAATGAAATGAAACTATTTAAATTGACTTGGATACTTATTAGGGAGAGGGTTTCATTTAATTCCATTTTCTGTTTTTCTCTCCTTTATGGAAGCAGCCATCTGGGCTTGATAGGAGGTAGGGCAATGACAAGTCTATTCTGTGAAAAACACTATAATTTTTAAAGCACTATTAGCAAATGAGACTCAATAGACAAAGTGTGTAAGTGAAAAGTGATTTGCCTTGTGGAAAAAAAAGTACATTCTAGCTGTGTGCTATAGGGATCTTGTGCTGCTAATTGGAAAACTCAAATTTGTAGACATTTGCAAGTTGAACAGGTGACAATAACTGTTGATAACCAAGGACTAATTATCCCAACTGGGAATAAACCATCAGGTGTTCTGAGCTAAATAAAAGGGGAGGGGAAGCTTGGAATAGCAATGTGTCCTATTTATGTTGAAAGAATTAGCAGTATTTTATGTGGGATTAAAAAAAAAGTTAAATAAATACTCTCTAGGCTAGTGGTATGTGTGACTGCTGTGGTTCCATTTCTTAAAGGACCTGGACTGGGGAGAGTGGAAGGAAATAATAGTAATGCAGAGTGGTATGATTTGCTTGCTGAGGAAAAACCCCAACCCTCTTTGTTCTCTTTTGAATTCTGCCAAAGTGAAAAGAGAGGTAGGGAAGCAGTGCTTAGAACTGGAGCAGTTTGATTGAGTTAGAAATGCACACCATGGTGTAGGTCTGTGGGTAGGAAACGTTGCAGATTTCCAGGAAAACCCAGAGCAGAGAGCTCCGAACCAGGCAGGGCTTGGGGCAGCCTGGGCTGGGCGTTGGCAGATGCACCTCAGGCTGCAGAATTCCTGGCTGGATGCACCACACCCCAGTGCACACTGATAATTCCTGCTCCGACTTCCTTCACCTTAACGCTCATTGCAAAAGTTAAATTCTAATGAGTAGAGCTGAAACAAGATAGGGCCCTGGAGGGCACCAGGAAGATGATAGAAGAGCAAATGAGCTACAGCAAACACCCTTCTCCTTTCTTAGCACTCACATGGGCTTTTTTATTCTTACATTTTGTTTGTCTGACACACCAAGTGAGCAAAAGTGACAGCACTTTAAAAATAATATCAAATTCCAAAAGCAGTCAGAACCTTAAATTGGAATTTCAGTCTTTGACATTGGAAACAAACATACAAGACAATTGTTAGCATTCTGCATTGTGCAGATAAAGACACAGACTAGTAGCAAATTCTTCTGAGAGACATGCCTGATAAGATTATAAATTAGGTTTTACAGAGGAAGTGCACTTAAAGAGAGATTTAATTGTTTGCCAATAAAAATCTCATGTTGCATGGAGATTTCAGAGCTCATTTTAACAGTTGTTACTATTCAAATGTCTTGTTTTAACACTTTAGGGGTTTGTTTCGTGGGTTGGGTTTATTGAATTAATTGTTCTCCCTCAAAGCTTCACTATTTTCCTGACTTTAATGTCTGGTTTAAGATTTTGCTTCCTTTTGCAAAGTCTGTATTGCTGTGTGAGAGGTGGAAAATGTGGTGTGTAAGTACAAATCTTTTTTTTACTTGTTAGATTTTAAAAAAACTGAGGTGTGAAGATTACAACTGTGTGCTTGAGATGGGGTGCCTTGTACTGTGGAGCAGCTCACCCATGACGTGTGACTGATTTTTGGGGCATGTCAGCTCTGATATTGGACTTTGGGGCTCATTCAAATCACTGGCAAAGTCCAAAGAGAAGGGTTTGCGAGAATAAATAAGGATGAGTTCCTGGTGAAGATGATCTGTAAGCTCAGCTGAGTCTAAACTGCAGCCACAAATGTCAATGAAGCTGCATCAGAAATCTGCAAAAAGTTCTGAAACCCTTTCAAGTTCATCGTTGGATAAATTGCATTAAGCAGCCAAGGATTTTTATCTTAATTCTGTCATTCAGATTTAGGAAAATGGTTCTTAGTGCTTAGAACAAAGTATTTGGTAAATTCTCCTGTCTGCATTAACTAGTGGCAACATGCAGTGGCTCTGGAAGTGTGAACCTGTAAGTGGAGGTAATGCAGCTGCCCCTTTACAGGAGATTAACTCCTGGGGGGCTTATCTGAATCCCATTAAAGTAATAAAAAACCAACTGACAGGCCCTTGGATTGGGGCCACTAGGAATACCAGTTCTTTAGGGTTCATGTCACTGAGCTTGTAAATATAATTTCCATATATATTCCCTAATCAGCATTGGTAATCTATTGAAATCTCCTCGTCTGCACACTCACAGTGAAAGACAAGGTGGATTTCTGCTAAGACATCAGCCAGATTTTCTTCACATCAACTCTTCAGCCTCACGCTTTCTACATATTTAACTTTCTGTTTCTAACAAGCATCATCCTTTGCATCAAGGGCTTTGGGACATCCATTTTTTGCTGACACACTCGTGCTGTGCTTTATTTATGCATCATCAAAGTATGGTACTGCCCAAAAGGTGAAAGACCTCTCTCCCCTCTAACTCATTTCCTGAGCAGACCAATATCATCCAACTTCAAACACTGACAAATGTAAATTGAGGTCCGTGAAATTAGAAAAGTGCTGAACTAGAGTACACAGAAAAGTGTGACATTCTCCTGTGGTGAATAAAAATCTAATATAATATCTCCCATAATGAGAAACTTGGATGTGGGCTATGCTTTACCTATTTGTGATGTACATAGTAAAACCTTCCTAATGCTCTTGATGCACAGAGAAATTGCACACCCCAAACTCTATTAATGCTGCTTTTGTATATCCAGCAGCAGGAGAAGAGACTCCTTGCAAGGTTAAACTGAGGGTCAGAGCACTCTTTTGAACTTTCTTGCAGTAGTTTCTCACAGTGCAGCTGCTTAGATGGTGGCCATGTACTTGCTGAGATACTGAATTCCTGACTAGATATTTAGAATTGGAAAACAGAAGCAAAATCTTCTTAAACATCTCTCATAGCCTCCAACATTAATTATTAAAGGAGGAGGCTTGCAGAATCCTAAAAGACAGCTTTTTTTTTTTCTTTCCTGAATTTGTAGATTCATTGGAAATAATGAGAGGGCAGCTGTGTCTTATATCCATTTCAGAGGATTCCTGATAAATTTTCAAAGAGTTTTTCCTGTTGATTGTTTACATAGAATGTCTAGGTCTATGAGAAAGCTTTTAATTTTGTTTTTTAAATATCTAATTATATCATTTTCAAGCATTCTCTGCAATATTTTCCATTAGCTCAAGTTGAGTGGAAAAGAAAAATGGTGTTAAAGAAGCCATTCTAACTTTTCTAGTCTACAATTTTTTCTGCTGTACTTTTGACTGACAATTACTGTCTGTCACTTCAAATTTGGTAGAGATTAATAAGCTGTGGTGAAATTTCAGTTTGTGTTGTTTGTTGAAAGTTTAGGACAGAAAAAGAAAACATAAAGGTAAGAATTTGATTTACTTCATGTGCCTTTAGACACCTTTGTACAGAGCTAATCAGCAGTGTGCTCAAGGCGAAATTTCAATAAAACTGCATCTTGGTCACCCTGAGAAAGGCAATTGTCCATAATAAATGGGTGTATTAATTAAACACCAAATACATTGTTCTGATTCTGAGAATGCTTAACCATATCTATAATTTGGCATTTCTGAGAAATCCTACAGGCACTATCCCCAAAAGGAAGATTATCTGGGAGCAGCCTTGGAGTGCAGTCCTTTAAAAGATGGGTTTGCAGCTCCATTGCATTGCTGGGGTGCAGTTTGTGCCCAGGGCCTGAGTGTGCCACGGTCACCCCCTGCTCCACACAGCTCCCCTGCTTCTGGCCAGTCCCTCTGGGCTCTGCACAGCATCCCCCAGAGCTTTGTGCTGGCCAGGATGGCAGAGGGCTCCACACAGCAGCCTGGTGACGTGTGCTGTATCATCTTTTGATGCCCTGGATTTGGGTGTTCAATAGAAAACAACAACAAATTCATGGAGCTTTGCTGCTTCTGCCAAATGTGACACCTTTCAGAGTATAACATGCTGAAAAGCTTGCACAGTCTGTGCCAACTGCATGATTTAGCTGCTATAAAATGCCTCTGAATCAAAACCATTTTGAAATAAAGAAGAACCAGCCTGAGAATTTCACTGCACTGTTGGATATCCACTCAAAGATCAATCACCTGTCCTCATTCTGTATTCCTGCTGTATTTTTCAGCTTAATCTTTTCTGAAGCTTACCTATTTCATTAAGGCTGGAATTTTAAAAGACTGGCAATTGCATGCAGAGGCAGAGAGTCAAGAGTGAGAAGTGTCAAACCTGGACAGCAAAATTCTGTACAAATGGTATCGTGCCCTTAGAAAAGGCAATTTTTTCCTTCCTTTTTTGTTTCTGTGGAACTCTGTAATGCCCAGATATGCTCAGTATGTTTTCCAGGGTTTGGCTTCCTAATATTCCTGAATTCTGACCTACCCTAAGACTAGATTGGCACAGAAAACAGGGCTGGCTGCACGAGAACAGGTTAACCCACATGATTCACTTCAGTTTTCCCATCCAAGTGAAGTTTTTAACAGTACTCATCACATTTCAAACAGTTTCTAGATGTCCAAGCTTGGAATCTCAACCAAGTTACTTGTGCAGAAATTAAATTAAAAGAGAATCTTTAGGGATTGTACATGAACTAATTGAATGTGTGTCAGTAAAGGATTTTCTGTGTGTAGGAAAAATGTTTCTCCCTTGGAATGTTGCATTGAAAGGATGCTTAAACACAGAGTGATGCAAAGTACTGGAATCATGTGAAAGGATTATAATTTTTGTATTAACTTGTTGGTTCATTCTGAAATATTTCTAAAAAAATCCTCTCTGGAACAGATTAGTAAAATGATAAACTATCATTGCAACATCTGATCAAAAATTCAGTAAGTTAATTAATGCTCCCTTTGTCCTAGTAGCTTATATAACGAGAGGGAAGTTCACTAAATTAGGCATGGTAAAAAAAAATACATCACCAGTTTGAGAACACTGGGTGGGTTCCTGTATCCCAAAGCTGGAAGGTTTAATAGCATGGCAGAGTTCAGTGTGGGCTGTTTCTGTGTATGGCACAGGTGTGTGAGTGCTCCTGCCCGACCCCTGAGGCCCTGTGGCTGTGGGAACCACTGTGAGCAGTAGTTACTAAAGTATTTATCATCAACTGTTTGGAATATTTGATTACAAATTTACATAGGAAAGGCAACAGCCTATAATGAGAGTATAAATCACCTTGGAATGGTGCCTTGACTGGAATGGAAGTGAGTACCCTTTGTACTCACCCTGAGAGCATGCTAATAGGGGTGCATTTTTATTTCTAGGCCATGTAATTAAAAACAATTTGAAGAACTAATGTTCCAGCAAGTAGAATAATGACTGAAGAGCAATGATAAAAATGTTTTCTTCCTTCTCATGATGAAGGGTTTCGTCTTGACTTTCCATTTTTTCTAGGGTTTATTTTATGATGATCTGCTTCTGAGTCCATTGTGAGTACTTCTGAAAAGCTGTTCATTGTCCCCTCCCTCTCTGTTAAACGTGTTCTGGGGAAAGAATGAGTTGTTCTCTTCCTTGTGGCCACAGCAGAGACAAGACACAGTGAGCTCAGCTGATGGCAATAGATGGTGACTGAGAAGTGCTTGCTTGAAGGGCAGAAAATCAGAGATCAGTGTGGGAGTTCAGTGGTGGGAAGTGACCCAGAAGGGAACAGGATCCTCCACTGATAGAGTTGGAGCAATAAACACCATTAGGAAGACACTGCTGTGCCAAAGGCTGACTGGTTTCTTCATCTCCTCATGCACCTCCATCAACTTAGTAGGAATTTGGTTGAGTCTGAAGGGAGGGGAGAACAAAGTCTCATAAAGCACATTGTGACTGAGGCTGAGCCTTTGCTGCTGTGACACTCAGATTTGGTGAGACCCTGCAGAGTCACTGACTGCACAACGTTCTGATCCAGACTCCAGTTGTGGGGTTGCTGAGAGAGAAAGGGAAAAAATTAATTACTGACTTATTTCAGTTGATGTTTCAGCAATGCCTTTCAGCTGCTTCCAGAGCCTCCAGAGCAGCTCATCACGAGATGTCTGGCAGGTTTCAGTGTTTATTAATTTGACTCAGGTCATCCCTGCAGTTCAGCCTCGGGGCTAAAGCAGACCACGTAACTGGTTTAGGTATTAAACATCTGTCATCCAAGGACCACAGCAGACAAAATTTAGGCTGCGTGCATAATTTACTCTCATTTGTAAATGACTACTGGTGGTGTGTTGATTATAAGGGAACATATGTGGAGAAAAAATGCTGAAATTCTTCCTTTAATAAATCAGGAAAGTCTGTGAGATAAGTCACAAGAAGATTCCCAGTGAGGAGGCCTGGCTAGGTCTGCCTGTGAATTTTCTCACAGGAAATGTCCTGAAGCCCCTGAGGCTCTGGTGAGAGGTGAATCTGGACAGTTCCATGAGTTCTGGGCTCATCCCTCCTCATCACACGTGCTGGTTTCATTCTCTGATGGGCACAATAGGGAAGGGAAGCATCCACAGAGGTTATGATCTTGTGGAGTCAGTGCTGCCCATTCTAGCTTGGTTATCAGCCTTGTCAATTCCATTGTTTCTGTTATTGTATTTTTCCTGTTAGGTTTCGAATAGGGCTCAGTCCAGATGTAGCAGTGATGGTTGTTTCTATTATGGCTCAGGATTTCATCTGAGAGGGTCGATCTATATTGCTTGATTTGTTTGTGTGTGTGCAGCACTTCTTGAATGTATGCTATTAAATCTCCCTATAGAGATTTTTCCCTCCCTCATTTTCCCCCTCTAATAAGAAGAAATAGGTACATTTTGTTCTGTCTCTTAATGGCTGTTTTTATTCTAAGTATTTATGGCCTTTACAGGAGCAGAGTTAATACTATATGATGTCAATATTCTTCCAACATAGTTATGCAGCCATCTTACATTTATGACCTTTTCCCCCTATAATTAGTTCCAGCTGAAATTAGATTCAGTGAGAGCGTCACTCCAATTACAGCCAAATCTGAATAAAACTGATTCCACCGCGGTTGTCTGGAGGAAAAGGAGAAAAAAAAAAAAAAGAAAGAAAAAGAAGAAAAAGCCCTTTCCAGTTTCACTGTAGATAACTAAGTCTTGCATCTCTGCAGTACATCTGCACTTAATAAAAGCAAAAAGGGTTTAAGGGCCAACCCTGGAGAGAGCAGAAAATTCTCAGCTCTGCCAAAAACTGAGCAAAAGTCCCTTCAGTTTTCCATGCCCTCTTGCCTGTTTCTCCTACCCTCCCTGGGGCAAGAGGGCCCCAGATCCATTGTCTCCCTGTGTCCTGGGCTGAGCTGGCAGCAGCAGGTGCTGTGCAGTGCCCGTGTGTTGCAAAATGTCTTTGCCCTGATAGCCAGGTTAGTTCAGGACCAGACTCCTTGTGGTGCACACCTGGAGGTCCTTGTTCCTGGTGCAGAGGGGTAGGGATGTGCACAGCACAGCCAAGTGGGGATGTCAGCCACCTGGGCATCCTTCCTTTGTCTGGGAAGAGACTGGATGTGTGGGGATGAGGACAAAATCATTGTGGCACTCACAGTGAAGGCATTGGGCTCCTGAGAGCCCTGGTGGGTCTGGATCTCAGCTCTTTAATGCAGATGTGCCCATGTGTCCAGCACAGCTGGAACACAAGCAGCAGTGTGCTCTCCAGAGCCCCACACAAACTTCCCAGGTGTCGACCACCACAAAGAAATATGTGAGAAATGCAAGGAGCTGTTTGGAATTCAAAGCTGTATTTTGTATTACCCAAATGCATCAAAAATAACGTGAAGGCTTTTTGCCATTATCAGAGATATTTAGCTGGGATTGAATGTTTGTTTACCTCAGATGGGGTTGCAGCTGGGTTTATACTCTTATCACCTCCAGATTGGATTACTGTAATCCTTTATTTACAAGTTATCCTCAGGTCTATTTTTTTTTTTCTTTCCCCCCCCTTTCATTTTTGGCCGTTGGGTCAGTACAGAAAAACAAAAATTGATTTCTGGCACCCCGAGGAGTAAATTATCTCTTATCCTCTCTGAAATCATTGTCATATTGGGTTCTGATTCCAATCCAAATTGATCTTCAAATTAGATTCTGGATCAATAATAGCCTTATAATGGAATGACACTGTTAAGGCTTCTAGCAGATGCTGTGACCTGCAGAAGCTGATGAAAGCATCTCATCGCTGAGTATAATCTCAGAAAAATTAATGCACATGCAGTTCCATTAGCTCACTGCTCTCTGTTCCATTGGGGAGATGATGTGCACGGGGTCAGCAGTGCCTGTAGCCATCCTCACACAGCCAATTGCTCAGTTCACATGGGGCTCCTGGCCCTTCCCAGAAAGCTCTGTAAAGTTTTGGCAAGGGAAAAATGTTGTGTTCCTAACCCTGAGCTTCAATTCCAATTAAGTGCCTTCTGAGACATAGTGAAATGGCCCTGCAACATTAAGTGAAATGAATCCAGAGATTAATTAAAGTTTTATATTAAAAATTGACAATTTAAGGAATAGGAATAAACATTTGGTGAACAGACAGAAGATCCAGTATTCTCCAAAGCCCCTCCAAGAAGCAGGAATTGCAGCTGAGGTGCAATTTCCCTCCAAGCTTTTCCAGGCACTTAGTATTTCAGAAGTGATTTATCTGGAACTATGTGTGAGTTATTTTGAGGCTGCTATGATTATATCATTTGATGAGATTTTTTTCTTCTCTTTTCTGCACTGAGGACTTTAAAGTGAGAGAGACAGTCCATAGATAGCTTGTGGTTTGTTTAATTAACTGGCTTTCTTTTTATGGATGGCTGCTTGCAAGGCTGCTCTTTCATTTAGTGATTGTTTTTGTTATTAATGGTTTCAGACAGAGCTCTTCACGTATCAAGTGCAAGTTTTTGCAAAGCCAATGAAGGAATCACACAAGAGGGTTTTTTTCCTCCTCTTTCCTGCCGCTCGTGTTTATTTTCTGTGGTGTTGCTCTCTGTGGTCTGCTGTGGTTGTTAACACTTTCCATCAAAAAATATTCAGGAGTTCAAAGTTTTCTCTCTCAAATTTGCAAACTGCTGTTTGTTTGGTCAAGGTGTCAAGAAACATTGACATCCTTAGTCCTAAATAAGAGGGAGGGGCAGCCCAGGAGAATAAATCTGATTTTGTTTATTGTTTGTGGAACTGAGGAGGTGTTAAATATGTGATACTGTGGTAGGAGGGTCTCTGTGTTGCCTGTAAGAGGCAAGGGCAGAAGAAGGTAAGGAGGAAAAATAGATTATTTTATTTCTATGCGACTGGGGGAGGTCAATAATGTAGGTGCTGATTAACAGTTGGGAGGTGAAATAACTGTTATTTGCATCCCTCCCAAAATTACATTATTTTCTTTCACCAAAACCAGCTGTAAAGCAGTTATTCAGGTGAGCCCCTCTTGGTATAGCCACGCTGTGAACGTCCAAATAATTCCCCAAGGAGTCACTCATTCCAATGGCTTTTTTCACCTACACTTAAGTCTGCAGTTGCCCAGTCCAGCCAAAATCCATGTCACTACTGAGGGGCAGCCCCAGCATCTCTCCTTTCTTTGCTTGCTCATTCCCAGGGCTTTACTGCTTCTGGAAGTAGCAGCCACTTTATGGCTCAAATTAAAGGACTCTTATTTTCAGAAAGATCAGCTCCATATAATGGCACAGTCCAAGCCTGCCTGAGCAGTTCCATGGCAGGAGTGAGGGAAAGAACAGCAAAATGAAGGAGGCAGGACTGTGGTTTTGATGGAAAATAACTGTAAGATCAGGGATGAGGAGTTAGGGCTCCTGACAGCCCCTGCCCTACCAAGACAAATCTGAGGCAGCAGTGTCACCCCTGTGTGGATGAGGACAGAGGACACTGCCAGCAGCAGGAGCTGCAGCCAGAGGAAAGGCTGAGTTAGGACCAGTACAGCCTGCACGAATCATGGCAGGAAGATTTTGCACACAGCTTTGAAAGTTCCTATTCTCTGTAGCTACATCTTCTTCCCACTCAGCTCAACCAGAGTTTGTTTCAGTAAGGCCATAGGGACTTTGTGTGCAGTGCCTGCTGAGTCATATTTTCTTCTAGCATCATACCTTGGAGTATTTTACCCACTGCATTTATCTCTTCTACTGCTAAAAATCATTCCCTTTATCTTGTTAACTCAGTATGTATATGTTGCTCTTCTCAGGCTGAGGGAGTGGAAGTAAATACAAAAATGAGAGCGTGGGGACTATTTCAGGAAAATAGGAATGGTCAACTATTTTTATCTTTCCCTTCTGAAGGGAATGAGGTGAGCAGTTTCTGACAAGAAACTCTTTAATAGTTAAAGTTTGTTTTAAGACCATTTCAAATCTCAGGCTCTCCTGAGAAGTGAAACCTCTTCTCTCTTCTCATGGGGCTGAATCATTCAATTGCGTCTCCAGGTTCTGGCCTTAAACATTTCTTTATTGCATGAGTGCAGAAGAGCTGAATCTGCTTATGGTTTCTCATTGGAATGCATTATAAAATCTTTTGTAAATATGTGAATGTTCCTTGCAGTTACAGGGATCCAGGGTCCCATTAAAATAAACAGAATACCCCAATAACTATGGTACAGACACTCAAAGCATCTGTTTCCCGATGCATTGCAGAGCTTGCACTGGGGACTGACTTAATAAAGGTGACTTGGATATAGAGACAAGCACAGAGGATGAAGGTAATATAATTTTAGGGGCACACAGAAGCCTTACATTCACTGCTGCTGTTGGTAAGAAGGATTAAATTGCTGAAATAATAATCAAGAGAACAAGAATAAACCCTACTGGAGAAAGCAGAAGCTGAAGGTTTCTGTTCAGGCAGTAATTTGAGGCAAGGCTTTTGGGATTCAAAGTTTCACAGGAGTACAGTGGTTTGCAAAAGAGCAAAGGAACTTTTTGTTTCTTTGTGCATATAAGATGCATTTTAATGTGACAAATGACAATGGCAAAGTACAGCTCCTTTGACTGGAACTGTAACTTTCATAACCCAGAAGAGCTTCCTGTCTTAGACTATGGAGAAACCACTGAGCTGTTATTTGTTATTCTCATATATAAGCAACAGTGTCTGTACAGATGATAAATTTTCACTGGCTGTAGTGAAAATAAAAGCACCTCAAGAAAGACCACTACTGCGCCAACTGGTGGTGGGAAAGCATCAACATGAAAGCCTTGTCCAGACTATATTATTTCCTGATCATAAAACATTTTAAGAGTTTTCTTTACCAGTAAATAAATAGAAATGTAAATATCAAAGAGGATCTCTTGCTTTAATTCCCTCATTTACAAAGGAAACAGCTGCCACAAGCCATTCTATCAGTACCCAAAATATAGCATGCTTTGAAACATTGAGAATATCAAGTTTCTAAAAATGTTTCACTTTTTTTATTTATCCACTCCTTTTTTTAAAAGCCCTACCTGAACCACTCTGTCAAAGTCTCAAGTAAAACATATCTACAATTTAGCAGAGTTTCTCATACTTTGGACTGTATAACCTCTTTCAAAAAGTTGGTTGATCTTATCTGCTGAATAATTCAAGGCTTCCTTAGAATCAAGAGGTCCAAGAGAATGAGGACTGGAATCCCTCATGAGTCCTTTTATGCTCCAATTTTGTTATAAATTTTGTTTGTTGCTGAATTCTAGGCCTGTAATAAAATAATGATGTTGATCATGATTGCCTGAATGGGAATTTTTTCAGGGAAAGTCTTCTCTGGTTGGAAGAAAGTGTGGTTTGTTAAATACAAAAATTTTGAGGGACATTTTAATGATGTTTTGTTTACTTCAAGCAGCAGTTTCCAGGCAAGTGGTGTGAATGTTTTATTTTGTTGCTTGTAGATGGAAGAGTAAAACCTTCCATTTTGAAATTACTTTTGATTTCATGTTTCCATTTTACAAAAACTAAATTCAAAATCAAACCAAACTTCTTCACAAATTAATGTTTAATTTTTATAGTAGTAGTAGTAGGAGTAGTATCAAAATGAGAATTAAAATTATAATTAGAAAGAAATGGAAGTTGTACACTGGAATATCCTGCCCAGCTCACAGCAGCAAACAGCTGTGAAAATAGTAGGTGACTCATTTTTAAAGGTCATGAACACAACCTTGTTCCAGCCATCTTAGTTCCTTTTCCTTTTGTTTTTGCCAGTGGCCCTGTGTATGAACATGCTTAGGCACCTTCTGAGCTGCCCTTAAAGCCCCTCTGGTTCTTGTCCAGCACTTGCACTATCTCCTGCTGAAAATGTGTAAAGAGAACAATAAATGCGGGCCTCTACTTTTGCTTGCACAGACAAACAGATTTTTTCTTTACCTCGTATTTCTTAATTTGAAAATATTTTCCATCATATTATTAGTTCATATTGCACAGACCAGGGAGAAACAAAGTTGTTGGAGTCCAGGGAAGCCTGAAAGCTTCTCCTGCTCCTCTGGTGGTTTCTTTATATCCCCAGAGCTCCTCAAAAGTGTCCTAGCCAGCGACCTAGGCTTTTGGAGAAACTCCCTCCACTTTTGGGAGAACCTGAATGCACCAGAGAGGTGAAGAGATTTTTGTTTAGTGAACCACAGAGAGTTTAGTTGTAGTTTTGAGATTTTGTTCTACGTATTATATAGACACAAGATGGAGATGTGGGTGTCGTTTTTCCTTCTTTCTTCTTCTCCTCTCTCCTCATTCTCTTCCTCTCTCCTCTGACACCAGTTCCTGGGGTGTGTTGGTTGGTGGAAAAAAGTTAGCACTGAAAAGACATATCAATAAGATGAGGGTTTACTGGTGTTGAAAAAAAAATAAGATACATATTGTTTCTTGAATGGTTGTTAGTAAGATATAAAAGTAGCTGCTGATTAGCAGCCATTGCCTTTTTGCCCTGGTGTCTTCGGAGGATGCTGCCACTGCCTCCGAGGTCTTGATAAGACAAATAAACAACTCTGAAACAGCAGAAGAAGATCTCTTGCTGCATTCTTTCCAACATGACGAACCGAAGGAAGAAAAGCCCCAGGGCAGAGGACAGGGGTTGGAGCCCCCGGTTCCGACCCCAGCAGGGGCCCAGGCCTCCAACACAAAATAGACGTGGATGGTCCCAGGCTTTCAAAGCAAATTCAGGGTAGGATCAAGAGCATGTGGATATTTGTAAACAATCCATGGCAACATGCCTTCGTATGAGCCTTTGACATGCCCACGGCATTCCACACGGCTGGATCCCAAATGTTACCTCAGTATCCTTCTGAACACTGCTATGGAGAAAACCTGAATTGATGCCAGAAGTACAAGAAGTTCTTTCATTTGTAATTTGCCTCACAAAACATATCAACTGCCTTTGTTTTCGTGAAAGGCTACACACAGTCCTGTGTTCCTGGGTGAGAATGGATCGGGAAAAGCCTAACCGTTGTAATTCTATGACTGACAAAGAGGGTCTTGACACATTAAGGCACTTAAGAGAAGAAAATGCTATACAGGGAAGGAATTTGTTCATCAGATTCAGAAGCATTTTTAAAAGGAGGCTGCAATGAGCACCAGAAAATAACCCAATGGTTTACTCACATGCTTGCTGATCCATTTTATATTTCTTTTGTGATTCAATGAATCAAGCATTGGAAAGAAAATGTGTGGATGGAATAAATATCCCCTGTTACACAAAGTAAGGACAAAACTCCATGCTGAAGCATGAAGACATTATAAAACTTCTGTAGAATTATTACCTCTGCCTCACCACTAAATGGATTACTCTCTTGGTGGATGTTAATAAAATAAAGCTTTAAAATCGAGATGCCAGACTGTAAATTACCTTTTTCAATTACCCATTTGAGTCAACTCTCATGTCAATAACATAAAAGCCTACCACATGTGTGCTTGATACATATTTGAATTTTGGTGAAGTTTTGCATTAAAGAACTGTCATCTAATCATTGTTTTGGATGGGTCTTTGGTTAAATCAGTGAGAAAAAAATTATTTCTAAGATTGATAACTGTGATGACTTTGGCACAAAGGAAGTTCTAGGATTAGGTTAACCCAGAACCCTTACTTTATGGTTTAATATTGGGCAAGATAAATGACCCTGAAGCAGTAGTGAAGGGAAAGGTACATCTTGAAGCACTTTGTCTTTATGTTTAAGTCTTTCTATCAACTTTCTGAGAATGATTCTACTCACAAATTTCTGCTTGCCATAATAACTGCAGGAAACAGGACTTACAGACATTTATTCAGGTAAACATTTAAGTTTAACCTTGGACTTTCTTTGCACGGACCTTGAGAAGTTCCCTTGGTGTGCAGTAGCACCCCATTTTACAATGCCAGAGCCAGGACCTACTACTTGAACCCAAAGCTAAATTTCTCAGAACAGAAGTGGATGCAAATCTATCTTGTACCAGTACAACTACAGTTTTGACTGGATTGGTGGCAAATAAGAATTGGAAATTACATTTTAAAATATTACCAGTTTCAGTCACACCACAGAGTGAATAATGAAAGGTTGATCACTTTAAAAACAACCCAGGTACTCCCTCATGAACAAGCTGTAGGCAGACATATGTTGTAATAAGCCTTTCACTAAAAGGGTTTGAAAAATGAAGATGTCTGTAAAAATTGAAATATATCCACTGCTCATTCACTACCAAAAATGGATGAATTTGTCAAACACTCCTCAAAAAGTGAGCTCAGTCAACCTAGAATAAAGGGGGCTTGGCTTCTTAGGTTTTGGGGTGAGGGGTTCATCCTATTTGCACATTAAACAGAACTTTAAAAAATCTTAAATGAAATATCAATCTTCATGCAGAAAAGATCATATTTTAAAGTTGGGGATTTTCTTCCCCAGACTCTGAAGTAATGTTCTAATTGTTTTCAGTAAAGATGGCCCTCAGACCTACATTTGGTGTACTTACCTGGCAAAACTTTCACCAACTCCTGCAATGCCATCAGTAATGCAAAGTGCAGAGTCGCATTGTTTGAGGAAATTTTACACAGCATTTTAACATTTTACCATAGCGACAGCTTACATCCCTCAGTGTGACTGGAGGAAGTGTGTCTGTATGAAAGCATGCATGCAAGGTTCTATCAAATAGTAATTCCTTAGTCTTGTGTCATTAGTCTTCCTTGTAAGTCAATCATTGACTTCCTGCAGCTTTCTCACAAATGCATACCATTAAGAGTTATATTTAATTTTAACTAGAATCAAGGGAAAATAAAAATACTCTATGAATACATTCAGTTTAACTCATTTTAATTTTTTTTCTCAATGAGTTGGCTTGTGCATGTAAGGAGATCAAAAGGTGATTCAGTAGACTTTGGTAAATTACTGCCAGTGGTGCCAACTTGACCAAGTCATGCTGCAGCAAGATTGAACTGGATGTGGAAGGAGAGCAAGATCTTTATTGTCTGCATCAGCCTTGGCAATACTGGTGCTCTTTGGGTAAGGATCTGAAAATGTGGGGCTTTTCCACAAGTAACTTATGGAAGAGGAGTGTCAAACTCTGCCAGTGACTACCAGTGCGGCACACACAACAAACATATCTCAGCCTTATTGTCTCCACTTTCCAACGCTTCCCTGTTTGCTTTCAGACAAGGTGTTTCCTCACATCCCACTGGCAGGATGACAAAAACAGCTTCACAGTTTTGAGATATTTGTTCCAGTAAACCCCGAAATTCCAATACTTCCCATCCTGTTTGTGCCATCAAAGGCCAAGCCAGAAGACCTGTAAGTGTTCCTTTTCTTCACTAACAAAAGTGCTTTGGAAAACTTTCTCATCATTTGACCTAAGTTGATTTAGACGTTTGGAAAGAAATCTACTTCTGGGGACATTGCTTCAGCCTAGGCAAAGGGAAACTGATGTGCACAGCTTTCAGTACATAAATCTCTATCTGACAACGAGTGGCATTGATAAGCAGTTGAGTTAATGTCTCTCACAAGGGCTGACTTCATGGCATTTGGCAGTTGTCCTTCTACCTGGGATGTTTTCTGTGGAAGTCAGATGGCAAGCAGTAGGGAAGAAGGCACTCTCTTGTCCCCCTCTGCTTTTTATGTAGGACCACATTCAGCATTTGGAGTTGCTGGATGAGTGGTTGACTGATTTTTACATATGGCTCCAGAATGACTGCACATACAAAGAGGGGGAAGGATTCTACACCTTTTTGAGCATAAGATCTCTCTCCCAAGAGTAACTTTTGTACTTTTGGACTGGAATCCAGGTCTCCTGAAACCCTAATTCTGGCACTGACAATGACACAGGTCACATCTGTTTGCAAATCATTCTGAGCCAGGTCTCCAGAGGGACTTTGGTGTTTTGTTGGCTGCTGGAATACAATGCACAACCCTGACAAATGTACAGTGAGTGAGCCCAGAATGGGCTTTGGCAGAGGCAGCACAATGAATGGGGATGTTGCTTAATGTAGCAAAAAAAAAAAAAANAAAGTAAAGTCTGTCAGATGTGTGTTCTGTTTAGATACATCCTATGGGTGTTATCTCTGCAGTCAATCTACCTTAGAGTGTCTCCTTCAGACATGAGCACTTTAGAAAGTTGAGGTGGGTAACATGACTCCCACTGTTAGGATACCTAACCAAGATTCCCTTCCAGAGATGAATCTCGAGTCTACACCTCATTTTATCCATCAGAAAATGGAAGCACAGCTTCCTTGCAGTGCTAGGGAAAACATTTGCATGTATTTTTAAAAGTGTCTGGCTCTTAGGATGTGAAGGGAAATATGGGTATGAGATAATAGTGAGATTTTTCAACTCAATTTCAAGATTTATTTATAATTTAAGTGGAAAAACAGAACTTGTTCACCCTCCATGGCTCACATACCAACATTAAATGGACCTTTTAAATGTCGTCACAGAGGCTAAAACCAGTGGTCCCTCTTTTCTCCTACCCAACTTTGCCCCTTCAAATGTGAAGGATGAGTATTAGTCTCAGTGGAGTCCAAGCTGAAGACATTATTCTAGTTTTGTTAGGCACTTTGCTCACATTAATTAGGAAAAATGTTTGAACCATTTCTGATAAATCAAGTCTGTAACTTTAGGAGAAGCATTCCCATTATTTTGAGCTCTGCTTCATTTCAGAGTTCTTTGGAGCCTACATGCTCCGTGCTCAGCATACACCTGCAGGAAGAGTGGAGAGAGTATGAGGTGGTATCAGCTCTAAATCAAAAGGAGATTAATACTTTAAAAATGTAATATAGCAATGATGCAGTGCTTAGTCTTTTCACTTGGGCTAGCTCAAATCCTCCAGTACGTATTAGGAGATAATGCTCATTTTTGGTGTTCCACATGAAAGGTCTCTTATGGACAAAAGAGGTGATGGGATTTTATTGCCTTAATGTTTCCTTTCTGTACTGGAATCTTGCTTGCCTCCAAGGAATCCATATATTATTTGGGAAAGTAAAGAATTGTCCTTGAAGAACAGCAGTGATGTATTTGAAGATAATCTTTTTTGCACTGAAGCATTTGAAAAAAAATCTTCATTTAATTAAATTATTAATTAAAGATGCATATTTGAAGGTTTTGAAATTTATATGTCAGCATCATGTGCAGTTTTCTCTGATGGAGATAACTTGCAGTGTAAGGCAACAAATTACATTTTTAAGGATCTGATTCCAAATTCTGCCAGACATTTGCCATTTATATACTACTAATTGATTATTTATACAAATTCTAATCATCATTAGCAACTAACTCCCTATGTGTAATGCAACCAAGAATCTTGTGTCTCTAAAGTGGTATTTGCTGTATTATGGAGAAAATGCTCTTGATGGATGTCTTGCAAGTGGAATAGTTTAGAGAAACAGGAATGCTTGAATGAAGCCTCATTTCTGATTTATGCAGAATGCACAGAAGGATGTCTTCCTGCTGTCTTCTCACCTCCACTGACTGACACTGTAATTCCCCTTACTTTATTGTGCTCGGTGGAGAAAAATTCCAGCATCTCAAGCTTTCTCTTTGGCTTTCCCAGTGAATTTTATGTTACTGAAAAATCTGAAATGGCAGCCAAAACAAGGTATCATGTTGGAAAGTGCATTTCAGATGACTTCCAATGCCTGTATTCACTGCAGAGCTACAAACTGCTCTGCTGGACCACACAAAGACACGGATTTGGGAAGAGCAGGCTACAGGGAGCATGTACCCTCTCAGAATGCAATCCCCTCACGTGCTGCTAACTAGATTTTCCAAAGTAGAATGCAAGACCTGTCGTAGAAAAATACAGCACTTCTCTGGGATTATATGTATTTTTTGTGGGGGGTTGTTACATATTAGGACTTATGTCTGAAACGAGGATGTAAGGTCCAACCAATGGTTAAAAACATCACAAGTCTAACCTTGCCTGACAGCCTATTTATCAAAATCGAGAATTTCTTTGAATTATCCAAAGAAGGCTTGATTAAGGATGTTGGGAAATACCATATACAAGAGGAAATCTGCTAATCAATAAGAGATGCTTCATCATGCACACTTGTTCCAACCAGTATTTATATGGATCAGTCATTCTCTCCCACTGAATCTGATGATGTTACCCAAACTAATGGAAATGCTTCATTTCCAAAACACTGCTTGTGATGTCTGAATGCACGTGTAGCAGGAGATTTTACATGGCACAGACATTAAAGATGGATATTAGTCAAAACAAACAACTTGTATAAGAAAAGCTCTGAAATCTGAGAATGACAAGACTCATAAGCACCATGAGCATTTGGTGCATTATCATCTTCCCTTGTCTCCAGCTGAGTATTTGTTGTTACTTTAGCATTAAGAGGGT
Organism: Erpornis zantholeuca; assembly: GCA_013400515.1. Lineage (NCBI taxonomy): Eukaryota > Metazoa > Chordata > Aves > Passeriformes > Timaliidae > Erpornis > Erpornis zantholeuca. The sequence goes on from VZTN01028591.1 coordinate 183,246, forward strand.
GCCATAAATAATTACATGCTATCAGTGAAAGGATAAGGGCCATGACAGAAACTCAGTGTTTACACTTGCAGCTATGAGAGCCTTTGGAGAGCTGAGACAGTCCTGTAAGGCTTTAAGCACTAAAGCAAATGAACTCGAGTTTGGGCAGTGGACCTTGCAGTGAGAACATATTTGAGCACATTCTTTGGGGGCTGCCTCTTGTATTATATTGTGTTGTGCTATTATTTCTAGAGCTCCCTGTCTGCAGAAGGGTTTGCATCCTGCCCACGGGCTGGCAGCACGGTGGGAGCCAGCAGGTTTGGGGGAATACAGGAAAGGTAAGCAGGAAAAGTGAGCCTGATGCCAGTAATCTTCAATTTACTTTGCCACATTCAAAATGCCTTGGGGAGCTGCCAGTTAACAGATCGTGCCATCTACCTGGATCTGTGCAAAGCATTGATGCTGTCCCACATAACATGCTGGTCTCTAAACAGGAGAGATGTGGATTTGATGGCTGGATCCACTCAAACAGTTCCAGGCAATGCCCCCACTTGGGGGAAGGGCCCAGGCAGGCCAAGGAGATTTGACATGGGACACAAGGCAAGAACATGGGCTGCGTGGGCAGCAGGGCAGGGGGGATTCTGCCCCTCTGCCCCCCAGGTGAGACCCCACCTGCAGAGCTGCCCCAGCCCTGGGGTCCTCAACAGAAGAAGGATCAGTCGGAGCGAGTCCAGAGCAGGCCACAGAGATGCTCCAAGGGCTGGAGCCCCTCTGCTCTGGAGCCAGGCTGGGAGAGCCGGAGAAGGCTCCAGGGTGAACTTAGAGGCCTTTCTAATACATAAAGGGACTCCAAGAGAGCTGGAGAGGGACTTTGGGCAAGGGAATGGAGTGACAAGGAGAAATACCCTTAATGACAGAGGGCAGGGCTGGATGGGATCTTGGGAACTGGGAATTGTTCCCTGGCAGGGAGGTCAGGCCCTGGCACAGGGTGCCCAGAGCAGCTGTGGCTGCCCCTGGATCACTGGCAGTGCCCAAGGCCAGGTTGGCCATTGGGGCTGGGAGCAGCCTGGGACAGTGGGAGGTGTCCCTGCCATGGCAGGGGGTGAAAACTAAGTGACCTTTAAGGTTCCTTCCAACCCATTCTGGAACTCTATGACCACTTAAAGCCATTTCCTTAGGTCAATTGTCCCTCTGGCAGGCTCTCTTTATGGCTGCAAGTGTTACACCTCAGTAACTACTTTCCTAAATGGAGATTTTTTTTTTTTTTTTNAAAATTCCTGGGACCAGGAAGAATTCTGGCCTTGTTTTCTGTTCTCAGTGAAGGAAACAGAAACCAGCCTGAAGCAACCGAGGCTGTTTTCAGTGTTTTCCAGAGTGTAACCACTGGAGATCTGTGGGAGTACAAGCAGTAAATTGAACCAGGTCATCCTGTTGAGTATTTTCAGTTTAAGATTTGCTGCAGGACAGGGAAGTCCAGTGGGAAATTTGAGACTTTGACAGTGACCCAGAATGTGTGGAAATTACTCATTCACTTAGTGGAAACCAGCATTGATTGACTAACTAATGATATTCTATTTAGTTTGCCCTGCTAATTAGCTCATTCACTTTTCTAAAGTTAATTAGTAAGCTGTAGCTAATATTGACAGTGTTGGTGGATTGGGTTGTACAAACTTTTTCTCATCCAGGACATCTGTATTTGTCACATATCCCAAAAGATGGAGAGAACGTAAGGTAGCTGCGTGGGCAAATCCAACAACTGAAGGTTTTTAGCTGGTGTAAGTGGACTTAGCACCCTCAAATAGCACAGACATATTTAATTATACTGATGGAAGATCTCAGGAAGCAGATTATGGAAAAATCAGAGGCTGAGGCTAAGGAGTGTCTGGGAAAATGTGTTTTATTAACCTGTAGAGAGTATATCACAGTCCTGTTCAGCTGCAGCATTTCTTGAAGTATAATCCAGAGGCTGCACATGTTAAAATGCAGTGCTTTTAAGGATTCACCTGCCTTTATGATAGATATGATTTAAATGCCAAAAATAATTTAATAGGTAAATTTTTACATGGCAGTTTATCAATGGAGAGTTGAGGCTGCAGGCAGCTGCCAAGAGAAGATAAAGACTGTCTTCCTTCATCTGAGAGCTCATCTTTTGTTTGGTGTCTTTGTTGAAATCACTCTACAGTAGATACATGTGAAATAAGATACTTCTCAGCATGTGATCTGAATAAACAGATTACACAGTTTAATCATTTTAGTTCCTGACAATGTGTATTTCAGAAGTGAAAGTCAAGAGATCAGGAAATTTGCCAAACAGAGCAACAAACCAGCATAGGCATAATAGTAATGTTTTATTTCTTGACAAGCATCTACTCCCCCAAATGTGAGCAAGTTAATCTAAGTTACATCCAGGGGGGCTTATTTGCCTTCTTGTGAGCTCTTTGTTGCAGTTGTAGCATTTTCTAGTACTGCTTCCCCCTCATTATTTCAACAAATGTAACAACTTCCCATAAATTCCAACCCCAGAACACCAATAGACTCATCAGACCTCCTCATTACTGCAGCATGCTGCCCATGGCTGGAATGCACAGAGCCCTGGCTGTGGGTCTGTGCCATCACTCACACCCCAGAGCAGAGCTCCCAGAGACTGGAAAATGCTACAGTACAATATGAGATCGCTTTTGGTCCTTACCTCCAGTCTTGGGTCCCTCTTTACTTAATTTGTTCCCTCTTCTCATACTGCAGATCACTCTCCAGTTGTGTCATTTTCCTTTAGAGCTCTATCTTAAGTGTTGCATTTCCTTTTAACTAATACCACAGCATACTTCTGAAATGTGAATCTGTCAGGGGGGTGTGTGCATCTCTCTGCAGTGAGATGTCCCAAACAGTGCCTACCCAGGGTCCAGTTTATGGCAGTGAGGTCCCATCCTGACACATCTTTTCCACTGCCAGGCCCAAGGTGGGATCGGCAGCAGGAATCTCTGTCAGAGTGGGACTTGCTTTGAGGTTTGGTTTGGCTGCAGTGACTGGGGGAACAGCTCAGTAGGATTCACCTCCTCCATTGCATTTGGCCACTTGAGGACCAGGAAACCTTGGACAGGGCAGCTGGTCAGTTCTGTTGGCCTCACAAAGGATGTCTTGTCTCTATTTTCCACTGGAATCCTTGGTATTTCCAAGACTGCTGCTGTATCTGATCAGTTATATATCAGAAGAAATATTTCCTGTACATGTATTTCAGAAGCCAAGTAATTTTCAGTTTGCCTTCATCTTTTGATGGAATCCACAGGTGACACAACAAAGAGAATGAATGTGTCAGTGTATTTTTGGACATGTCTCTCCACTCATGTTTTCTTTAGCTCTGGAGCTTTATATAAGGTGAAGAGCCTTGATTGTTGTTCATATGAACTACTGTAATAAAAATAAGACTGTATTAAGGCCAAATATTACCTTTTATAACTTCTCCATTGCCACTGTGTGATTATAAAAACACTGGGTTTTTCAGAAAGTCCTAATAAAGCATTATAAATATATAATTCGTTCATACAATTGGGATGTGTTTCTCTACTACTTTTATTTTCAATTTTCCACTGAAAGAATATAGAATATCACTGAATGTGATGATTTTCAATGTTTCACATGGGTTTATAGTTCATATTTCTGGAACACTAATGTTCCGAAAACTTCTCACTCTACACTTTAATCCATAATGCATAGCTCCCGCTATCTTTTAATCATCTGTCTTGTTTAAATGTTGCTGGATCCCTGGATGTGATATAATATATGAATGTTTCAGGGAAGGTGGTGCCAGGCTGCCCTCTAGACACAGAAATTCACTCAGTGAATATGTGTGAAGTGAGTGCTTGGAGACAAACAGCTGTAAGAGGGAGTGGGTGCAGTCCTGTTCACCACATCCCTTCTTGCCAGGGAATGAGCTTGGAAATGAATCTGAGGCTTTCAAATCACTGCTCTGTGAGCTTCTAATCTGGACACTGATGCTGTAGCACCAACACCAAATTCTTCCATCATGTGGCTAACATTTAAGTTTACAGAGGATTGAACAGCAATCTGTTTATTTCCAGGGAGCCATAAAAATAAGAATTCTTATATAAGCCTGAAGCAATCAAATCAGGCCTGCTCTTAATATAAAATTCTTTAAGGTTTGAGAGAAGAGGCTAACTTCTCAGAATCATATTACAGAAAGTGATATGATTTGTGGATTTGCTTTAACATTGTACAGAATGGCATAAACTACAATATCTAGGAAAGACATGATCCTTCATTAACACCAGGAAAGGCTGCTCAGAGGAGATTCTGTGCAACTGTGATTTAACTTGGTTGTACTGGTTTCATTCCTGACAGGTGCTAGATGGCAAACATCTTTTTGTATGTAGAAATTATCTGTTCTTCATAGGGAAGAGGGGATGACGTATTCAGGACCATGTCAGCCTTGTTTCTGGGCTTGGCATGCTCAAGCCCTTACTCTCTCAAACACCCTCTGTGACCTTTCCTGAGCCAGCTAATCTTTGGTACCTTCCTTCTCCTCAAAATAATGAAAATATTACTTCTTTATGCCACAGGAGCTTTTCTGAGTCCTGAGATACTTTATCAGGAATACAGAGGAGGTCTAACAATAAATGTATTTTTCAGTTTGCATTTCCAGCCTGTGACTGACTGCGTCAGCATTTCAGAGCAATACTGTAACTTCCCAGGGCACCCACTATCTCCACAGGGATTTTTGCAGATATTGTATGATTTATGAAGGGGTAGCTGCCATCCTGCATCCTGTGAGTCCTTCTGCTGCTTTTGAATGGCAAGCACAAGGCCTGGGTGCCAAGTCACAAAGAAGATTGTCTAGCAGGAGCAGCTGCTGCTTGGCAGCTGCAGCATCAGAGCAGCTTTGAAGCTGCCCATGGTTCTGTCACATGTCTTAGCTACCAAGAGACTGCCTTGGCTTCTTTGTCGTTTAGAGATGCCATTTGCTAGCAAACATTCTTTGGTCCTTTGCAATTTTTCATGTTGTGCATGAGCTCTTAGTTTGTCAACGAGTGATTCGAAAGTATCATTTTTGTGGGGAAAGAAGGGCTTTGAGCTTAAAAAACTGTCAAAATCATAGAAATGCTGGTGCAAGACGATTTGCATAAAGCAAAATATTTAGAGAATGAAAGTTCGATTTGAAAATAATTGCTAATCTGTCAAGCAAAGTTATGTTTTATAACTAGGAAACAAACAGAAAAGGCTCGATCATGTCTAGTGCTCTGCTGAAAATCAGGCCCCTGAATGCATCTCAGACCTGCTTCTAGAAAATTTAAGAGCACTTTGAAAATTAGATTACAGATTGAGTGTGTTTCTACACATAGTTTTGTGGATGATAAATAATTAAATGAACAAATATGTTCTCTGGCTTTCCATTCAAACAAGAAAGCAAGAAAAGCAATCTCTTCATGTTTAAGCCCAGCTAAGACTTTCTACTTCCATACTGATTTTTTTAAAGCAGTTCATAGCTGATTTGTCAAAAATTACCTAGAAATGTATCATGCACTATTTACACTGGAGTTTTCAGCCTTCAAATAGTTTTGGACAAAAAAAAAAAAAAGTCTTTTTTTCTTTTTTGTATGAGCCTTTTATCAAATACATTGTCCTTTAAAGGTTTCAGGGCTAAATTTCTTTTCCTGATAGACATGAAAGTGTTGCTTATGCAGTTTAATTTCTATTTCAGCTTTTCTTTTGCCAGTTCTTAGTTCTAAATACAAATTCAGCATAAAAATGCCAAGTGTTTCTTTTATTTTTCTTTTTTATTCCCAAGGTGAAGAAAAATAGAAGTTTTTTACATAAGGTAGATATTTAATGGCTGTGAAAGAGCACTGGTTGAGAGCATAGGTAATTTCATTGGGTGCCTGGCTTTTAATTTGTCTAAAGAGTTAATACCAAATTTTCCATCCAGGTTCCATTGGCTTAATTTCAAGGTATACGCTCACCTAATAGTGGGGATTGCTGATGAAACAAAGAAAGATTGCTCCATCAGAGTTTGACCCCTGGTGTTTAACTGTGATTAGTCCTGCCTGTCCACATATTAGCCCAAAAGTCCATTTTCAAACTGCTTTGGGCCCCTCCAGTAGATTCTCAGCATTACCCTCTGGATGTTCCACAAGTTCACATTTTGTTCTGTCTAATAGGGTTAACCTGCAAAAATGGGTGAAGGTTTCAAGGTGGGGTCTTGCTGAATGCTGTTTCTGGAACTGAGGTAGGAACTGGGAAATCATGTGGCAAAATGACATTTCTTTGCAAGGGGCAGCATCAGAAACAGTGAGAGCACTGCAGGGTTCATGACCAGGGGTAGAGCTGAGAGCAAATTAATTTACATTTTGTCCCTGACTTAGGCCAAAGTAGAATTCACCTGCCTTTGCTGCTGTGTCACTGGACCTTCCTCTGCCAAAAGTGTTATAAAATAATGCATAAGGAGTGTGCTGGGTGAAACTGAGGGGTAGGAGGGGCATCTTCCTTGGGAAAGGGGGCAGTTGAAAAAAACCTGCTTTTTTCTCTGTGTATGATTCTCTGTGACCATCAAGTGCTGGATTAAGGATAGGCTTCTTTCTCTGTAACATAAATGGCACTTTCTGTCTGTGTTTTCTGGGGTTTGGGTAGTAGCAGGTCTCATATCAGCCAAGGTCAAGAGACAGTAGAAGGGAAAATTTAGGAGTCTGCTTTTCTAATTCTTTTCTCCCAGACAAGAACGGATGATGAGACAAAGCACTGCCTGTGTCAGGCCCAGATAACAGAACTTCATCCCTCATTCCCCACAAGAAGGAAAATCGTGGCATGTACATTTTTAACCCAAATTCCCACAATGGATATGTCTTGCGGTTTGGGATAGTTTGGTTGTTGTGTTTGCTTTTCTTCAGGCTTGTAAGATGGCTCTTAACAGCACAAGTTGGAAGATGGGATTTCCCAATTTTTGTCTCATTTCTATTCATCTCTGTTTCCTTGGAGATGTTCCAAAAAAGAAATATTAAACTATCCTAGTGCACTGAATTCAGATGGAGCTCCTTGCTCAGACACAAGTCCCATCGGAGGGACTCACGGAGAGGTTTCTGTGGCACTGACAGTTGGAAATTACCATGTTTCAGAAGTACTTACAATTCCCGAGCTTAACGCTGGGGAGAAGATCCTGCATTGAGGGAAGAACAGACAGAAAAATCTTTTGCAGATAGATAAGTGACACACAACGTGTTTTCTCTTCAGCTCATTTTTGCTGCTCTTACTTTTTAATCTGCTGATCTTGAATCTTGATCTCTGCTAATCCTAAAAAAATGACCAAAGTGATTGTTTGAAATGATACACAGCAAAGTCTGTTATCTTTTATTTAATCCATCTCTTTATACAGCTACCTTGCCCCTTCAGAATTCATCCTAAATCATATATTTTAAGCAGTATCAAAAGGAATTAGTCATCCCCATGATGAAGTTGTGACCAGCAGGCAATGATTCTTGTTATGTTTCAGTTTACATCTTCCTTTTTTAGTGCATGACAAAAGGGCATTGGCTTAATTACCTGTGATGCTCCTGGCTGGAGGGGAAAGGTTCTCAGTTTGAACTTGCTAATAAAAAGCAAACATGCTTATTGTAAAACACTTAATTGTCTTTTCCCTTATGGCTGACATTTATGAATTGCCTTCACAGGAGCCTGGGTTGGGTTTATAGAGCACAGATAACAGAGTAACCTTATATATGAGCTATAAACACTGTCATTGGTGTGCTCCTTAGGATTTTGTGCCAAAACATGGAAAACTACATGCACTGCTAACAGAAATGTGATGGCCTACTTGATATCTTTCTTTACATTCCTTTTGGGACCTAAAAGTGAATTTGAAATACCACAGCTTGCAGAAGTCACAAGTGATGTTGTTTGGCATTTCTGCTGCAAATTTGCCTTTGCTTTCACACCTACTTGAGGGCACTGAGGCTGCACCACTGTCCAGAAGGGACAGCAGGGTCTGGGTTTTGTGTCTTTATCCATGTTTAATTTTTCAATAGATATAGATAACATTCCCAGGGCACAGTCAGTCACTGTAGTGCAATAGTCAGCACCACCTCACTAACAAAGTGTTCTGTGGGTGCTCAGGCAAGCCCCAGTAGAAGAAAGTAGACCAGGTACACAAAATGGTGAAAATATTCCTCAGGTTACATATCATTTAAGCTTTTCAGAAATCAGGTTGTCTGCTGTAATTGTATATTCTCTCACAAGAGGCTTGACCACAGAATTCAGATTTTATGTTCAGCATCATAAATTTCTTGCTAAGCCTTAGGCAGAAATTTTTCTTACAGAAATATGATTTCTGTTGTACATGAACACTGGAACACTATAAAAGACTAATTTTGTAATGAACCTGCTTGCCCTGAAAACAAATAAACACAATTTTAAGAGCTTTTTCCCTGAGCATGTAAGGCAGACCCTCCCTTGCTGGTGACTCTTCTTATTTAGTTCCTTCCTCCAGCAGCAAGAAAAGAAAATGTGAAACAACTTCTCTCTGTTAAAGCACCTTTCCCTTCTTGTTGCTTCTTTGCTTCTTTTTTGTCTCTATATTGTAGCAGGGTACTCATTCCATGCCATACTTTACCACCAATGGACAGACAGAGGTTTGTTTTAGTGGTGAAAACAGACATTCTAATAACTACTGCTGCTACCTGCACTTAGAGACCTCCTTAGCTTACCTGTACATTTCTTTTGTGGCAGAGAGCTGAAGACTGTTAGGAAATCCACCAAAATTGAAGGTTTGGCTCTTTTTCTGAGTTTAAAAAAAAAAAAAAAAGGAATGCCACTTTTTTGAAATTGTTACTGATTTTTTTAATTCTGTCTGGCCAACAATATGAACCCTAGCATGAATTTAAACTTGGTTTAGTTTAAACCATGAATTATGAGATTTTAATTAGATGAGGTGGTTGTAAACTGCTGATTTTTTCCTCCAATGGAAAGTGGTGCTAAATGAAACCATTAAATCAGGCTACTTCTAACTCCATTGTACCAGGGAAAGCTTTCCAGGCATAGCACATTGTGTTTAGTATCACTTTAGAATTCTATAAATCTTTGATCAGCTTTTATTTAATCTTTGTCTAAATTGGAAGATAGCAATGGTCCCTTAAGATTTTGTATGGAGTTGAATGAAATTTAATAAGGCGCCTGACAGTTATTTGATTGTGATTCGTAGCATTTTCATTTTACAGACTTAAGCAATACTGACCTCAAAAGGACTGTCATTCAGACTAGGTGGAGGGTGGGGAAATCAAATATTTTATTCTTCTTTGTTCCAGTCCTTTTTACTTGATAAGCCCTTAATAAAAGTAGGAATGGAGTCCTTGCCAATTCCTAGACCAATTCTCTATTCAGAGACAGCAGATTCATTTCTGGAACATTTTAGAGCAGAAAATGCAAAACAAGACAACATCTAAATGGCTTCACATTGACAACCTTGACAGACTGTATAAATTTGGAGAGAAGCTAGGACATGGGATGACATGGGTTGTTTCTCAGGGGACCACCTGGTGAATTTTGCAGGTCCCCAGAGCAGCCCGTGGGCTGCCCTGAGCTCCAGGAGGTCCTGCTGCCTGCTCAGGCAGAAATGTGTGTTTTGAAACGCTGCAGCAGATTATTTCAGCCTGATGCACAACACAGAGGGCTGAGAGAAGGAGCCCCATCTCTGCAAAGTTTCCATTTCTGGCTCTCAGAGCTGCCTCTCTCGCAGGCTCATGGAGATGCCATCTCCATTATTAAAGCACAATTGCACTTAGTGACGAGCTGCTTCCCTCAATTAGTTTTGACACGAGGTAATTTTATGGCTCCAAGTATACCTATTTTTGACTCCTGATGGATTTTCCTATGTCCTTGTTTACTACCTAAACCACCTTTTCTTTTCTTTTTACATTTGCTCAGTGTTTCTATTTGAATCACAGTTATGTATTATTGCTTATTATTTGAATTACACTAATGGCTAAATGTCAAGGCCCCATTGCATTACACACAACAAAATAAATTAACTATCTTTTTAAATCATTGACAGAGGCTGCTGCTATGTCACTGTGCTTACAAGAGTTTGGTTCAATAACAACTAACAGTTTATTTTCTATTTGCAAGTGAAACAATCAAGGAGCAAGAAGAATGAAAAGTGACTGGAAAGTGTTGGTTTTTCAGCAGAGATTTAATGGAATCAATGACTGAGCACTTGATATTGTGCTGGCTTGAAACAGATGAACATCACGAGAAAATGTAAGGATCTTTATGAGGCAAAACTACTGTAGGAGCATAACAACTGGCATCTGGCCCAAATTTTAGCTGCTCCAGTACCCAGTCTCTGACAGTAGCTGCTCTGAAAGTGTGAGACAGATAGCCTGCCTTGCAGAATTCCCATTCTAGTCTCTAACAGCAGTTAACTTAAACTAGTCAGGGATAATATCCTTTACAAAACAAATGCTTGGGAGATGATTCTGACCTGCTGCACAAAGAAGGTGCTTTACTGAAATGTTTGGACAGGTTATTTACATCTGTTTGCCTATATTTATGTGTCTCTTTTGCTGCTTGAGAGCGTGGGAGGCAGAAAAAGAGAGTATCAGTACTCAGGGCTGGAATTCCTTTCATTCCGGATGCAATTCTGGCAATATGCTCCCCATTTAGGGAAATGTTTCTCTTGCTGTTAACTTCAATAACATGAAGAGTTCTATTCAGCTCATTTTGACCTCTCCTATAGTTAGAACAGTGCCCAAGGACCATCATCAGATGCTTTTTGTGTACACTTGGAATAGCCACTTTGAATAAGATTTTCAGTGCCACTTAGCTGACTGGGAGCCTGGGTTAAAAAGGGATTTGGACACTTCTAGATGGTTCTGAAAGCTTTTAAGTGGCAGTAAATAAAGATAAGTAAAAGAGGAGAAATTTCTCAAGTGCCAGCTGACCTCCTTTCCATTATTCTGCTCTATATATGCCTCTGGATCTTTGGAAATCTAGAGCTTTGGAAAGAGTGGGAAGTAGAATAGAAAATAGAATCATAGAATCACAAGATAATTTAAGCTGGAAAAGACCTTTGAATAAAAAATAGAATCATAGAATCACAAGATAATTTAAGTTGGAAAAGACCTTTGAGATCATTAAGTGAGATGGTTAACCCAGCCCCACCACCTTGTTCACCATCAAACCATGCCCTCAAGGGCCATATCCACATGTTTTTTAATCACTTCTAGGTGTGGTGACTCCACCACTTCCCTGAGCAGGTGGGTTGGGATCAAACTCACGTGCAGGCTCCCAGCTCGTCTGCATTTGGGGCAGTAGTTCACACTGATTGTAAGTGACCACAAGTTTTTTAAATGTCTGACACAAAATCACTCATTTACTTTCTATTCCAGTGAGGATGAAACCTAACACTAAAATTCAACAACATGTGGAGGCTTAATGCACTTTATAAGAGCATACACTTAATAGTAAGACAAAAGAAGACAAATACTCACTAGTGCCATGCCTTGCAAGGTTGTTCTTCTTCCTCAGGAATCTATTCATGAAAATAACCTGATTCTAATTCCCTAATATTGGGGTATATTTGAAATGAACATCCTTACAGGCCATCACATTTTTAATTTAATTCAGAAGTCTCAGCATTCTGGAAATTGGACTCAGCTCTCCTTTTCAGAAGTGTTCTTTCAGAACTGTGAGTGTTCAGGTGTGTTCCTCACTCAGACAGACTCTGCATTAAAATCTGTAAATATACACAGCTGATTGCCAATAACATTAACGGGAACTGCACCTGTATTCATAGGAGAGAACAGAAATTGTGCCTTCAGGTTTGCTGTTTCTTAACAGTAATGAAGCTTTGAGGGCAGTATTACTTTAAGAACAGAGCCCATTTAATTTCCTTGGACTTTGAAATCTTCTGGTAGAGAGTAATTGCCTGACACACAGCTCCTAGGAGGTGAATTTAAATGAAATACATTTTCCAAGCTGCAAAGCAAAATTACTAAATGCCTGATTAGAAGATCTGTGTCACTAGTACTGCTTCATTATGAGGAGTCTCTTAAAAATTTAATATCAACACTTGCCTTTCACAGTCCACAGCCTGGTGCCTATTAAGGCACGGAACAAACTCTATCTGCTTGTCTGACATGGGATGGGCTAGAGATCAGTACTGACCTATGTTTGTAGTGTACCAGGGAGCCCCATGGAAGAGAGCAAATCCATGGCATGGCCCTGGGAAGGCACAGCAGGAACCTCCTGAGGTGTGCATGGCTGAGCTTCTCTTCTCAGGGCTCTGGGAGAATATTCTGGTTGTTAGGGGTTTTGTCCTTCCCCTTAAAAGGTAAGATATAAAAGACTATGACTTTTCAAATTTCGAATAAAGGAGATAAAAAGGGGCCAAACATAAACTGTAAACAAGGAAGAGATTTCTGCACAGGGAAATGGCTCTGGCCATCAGGCACATCTCTTAGGAGAGGTGTGGAGGATTTCTCATATTTACTCTGCCTCACTCCATTTTCATTGCAGTCTACCAAGCAACTGGTTGTGTCCTTGAACAGTTATTCTTGAGGCAAGCCTCCAAATTTCAGACTTATAAGGCCAGGAAAGAGTCTAAGGCTTGATTCCTCATCACAGTTATGTCTGTTTAAGTTCGGCACAATCAAGGATGTTCCAAATTCAGGATTATGAATAAATAATTAAGCTCAACATCCATTTTGGAGGTTAGCCACTTAAGATTTAGGTTAAATTCCTCTTCTAATAGAGTTTTCAAGGCTAAAGAGTTGCAGTCAACTAGTGAAATTGCAAATGAAGTATTAATTAATTTAATTTTATAAAAATAATATTTTAGCTATCAAATGACCATGATTTTTCTCTCCCTCATTATGTTAATTTATAGTGAAAAAGAGCTGTTTAGAACAGCATGAGCAATTCATATACTTAATTTCTGATAGTCTCTAAAGAATCTCACTTTTGTTCAATGCATATATTTTGACTGAAAACTGGCTAATTATCATGAACTGCACAAGATTTCTATGCTTGAATCCATTTCCTAGTTTTCTTCTGAACCTTTTTAGGTAGGGGGAAAGGGAGCTGTGTTATCAGAATGCAGTAGGATTTTTTTTTTATAGTGTTGCACAGTTTTTTTATAATGTGACATTATACAGCAGCCTCATTATATTCAACTCAACAATGTGTTACTCAGCCACGAGCTTGATGGCTTCATGGAGCATGGGGTGAGTTCAATTCCTCTTTCTAAAGGAGATGCATCTTGCTTCACTGCTTATTTTCTGAACTTTAAAAGATGCAACTTTACAAAATATTCTACAGCTCCTACTCAGGGGGAATGGGAAGTGGCTCAGTGACAGACTGCATCAGAGGCCATTATGAGGAAAGCCACGCTGTTCTGGGTTAGAGAACACCTCTCCCTTCTTTAACCTTCCATTGCCTTCATTTTTGGAATGAATAGCCCCTAAAACCTCTGATATTTAAATCTCAAAATGCTGCTGCTCACAGTACACTGTCTTGACTTTCTCCTTTCCTTTGTCTCCCCTCACGACTACGTGTCCTTTGTGCTGTAAGTTTCCCAGATTGGTTTGTCCCCATTAAAGAGTATTATTAGTTACACTTCAAACCACACACTGAGCTTGTTACCCCTGCTGGCTCATAATTGCAGCTCCTTATCCAGGATCTCAGAGGTGCCCCATGCCCAGCACACAGACTCTGGGATCCTCATGTCCGGAGGAGACAGCTGGAAGAAATGAGGCAAGTTCATATTGCCTGGAACTGGCAGGTTGAAAATGAGCTGCAGTGACACTGATAGAAGTGATGTGAAAAGAATTTTGGGCCAAATTTGCTATTATGCCCGAAACACAGAACTTCCCAAAAAGTGCATTTGTGGTTAGAACATTTCACTTTTTGAAATTGTACTGAAGGCAGAAGTTTCTGTGTGTGTGTGAAGAATGTTAGGGTTGTTTGCATGTTCATTTTAATGGCTTGGAAGAAGCTTGCCAGAAGCAGTAGGCCAAAGGGACTGAAGTGTCTCTGGCTTTCACTGCCTCAGTCTACTCACAAAGACATGATCAAGCCACTAAAATCCTCCCAGGACTTGCATCTGTTGTCTTCCCAAAGGCAGTTTTCATTGTTGAAGGAATGAAAACTCAAAGAGGACATAAAGCAGCTTCATTTAATAGCATTCTAATTCCTAAATTTCCTTAGAGAGTGACAGCATTTATCAAAACTACTTCAATGTTGTTTCTCTTCTGTGTTTTTCAAGGCAGGGTAATGCCTTCCTTGCAGAGTGCATAACGATGGATCATTATTTGTATTTAAAACAACAAAATCATTTATTTCGAGCTTGGCAATGCTACAGGTTTTTTTAATGCTGTTCTGCCTTTGATGAGGAAATTGTCAACTGAGGAAGGATTTGGAAAGCAGTCTTTGTGTATTAAAAAATGGGGGCTTGTTTATGGGCCTCCAGACCCCCCTAAGGAACTCTTCAACAAGTCTATTGAGTCGGTGAGACAAATCATGACGTGAGGTTCCACTAAGCATGGTGTCAGATTTCACCCCTGCAGGAAATCCAGATCCTCTGAGGGAAATACTTGAAGTAAACTCTTTATCATATCCTAAGGTTTATCAGCAGTTTTTCTGGTGTTACAGACACGGGAGAATTCTTCATAGTGATGTAATGCCAAGTATCCCTATAGTTCCATAACCATTTACTCTGAGACTTGTCAGATAGAAAGCCCTTCCTGGCCTGTAGGTGCAAGGTGCTAATTCCTGTGGTTTTTTGTATGTGCTGATTTTTGTCAGCAATTAATGATCCATGTGTCCTTGGGATGCCTTTCCTATGTGCCACAACTCAGGAGCAGCAGAGATGGCAATGCTGGTGCAGGTTGTGTGAACAATTTGGGACAGGCCTGAAAAGCCTGGTGGGCTTTATGAGAGCTTCAGAAAAGCTGGATGCCAACACACATCTCCAGGCTTGAGCAGTTTCAGTGAGTATTTGTCATAGCCAATGTCTTTACATTTCTGAGGCAACTCTGTCTAATGCAGGAAAAATGTCCTCTGAAAATCCCTGCTTATTTCTTCTTTCAGATGTCAGCGTGCACAGGCCTAGTTTTCCTCCTGCTCAGTAGAATACATTTGCCCAAGCTGTCCCTGTGAATTTGGCACAAGCATTCATAAGAAGAAAGGTCTTTTTTAGGGTTACCTCTTGCATATAGCCTGTCATATACAGATCTGTTACTCACAGACCTGAATCTCTTTAGAACTGCTTCTAAATAATCTGGTTTACACTCCTGCTATTCCTGTGTAATCAGCAGGACTTACCCAGGTACAGGGTCTGAGAATTCATCCTTTGCTCATGGAATTTTCATGGTCAGAATTTGAGAGTTTTGAAAACTTCAATGTGTTCAAATGCATTAATACTCCTGAGGGTTTCACAGTAATGAGAGAAATGGTTGCATTTCATTTGTTCTAAAGTAATCCAAATAACCATAGGCCAGGTTTTACAAGAAGTCATTTGGATGTGGATATCAGTATTTTTATGGGGAGTTACTGAACTGACTGGAAATATTTAAGGCTGCTTCATGACAGGGAGCCTTCCAGTATCTAATAAAAAGGATAACTGAAAACTGAAAGACAGTTTTTAAACTGCCTTTAAAATTTTTAAAAAGAGCAATTATCCCAGAAAATGTGATTTCAAAGGCAAATCTAATTTTAAATCTACTATTCGTTCAGTTTGAAGTCTCTCAATAAGTTTCATTAGTGACTGTACTCTCAGAAAACATGTCTTGAGACAAGATACTAAACTCGAAGGACCATTGTTCTGTGAAATACAGCAATACAGTGCTCACTGATATGTATCTAGAGAATAATACAAGATCATGTCACATGTTTTCTCTCTGTTCTGAACTTGAGGGGAAAAATTAGGTCCATGCTACCACATATCAGTTACCCAACCCTTAGAGGAGACTTGGTAATTAAATTAGTATCTTAGATGCTATTTTGTTCCATATATTTCTGCTTTTATTCCCCAATCTTTCAATCTGCCATTAAGTATTTAAGGCTATTTTAAGACTCTACTTTGAAAATCCAAGACAATTTCTTTTACAAATTATGTCAAGCACCCAGAGAGAGCACAGGAGCTATGGAGAGAATGGGACATGTTATTTCTGAGAACGTCGAAGGGACTGAAACCCACTCCTGGATACTAATTCTTCTTTCACAGCCCCTCTCCATTTTGTACTTCATCTGTGGCTTTAAGTACACCTCTCTGATGGAGGGGTGCAGTGGGAAAGTTAATAAACACTGCAAACACGACCTGATTATTCTCAGAATGTTATGAAATGCTGAGCATCTCCCCAATTTAGGAATAAAGGTCTCAGCATTTCTGCAGTTCGATATTCACAACCAATGCCTACTCTCAGTATTGCCCTCACTGGCACTGACCTGGGAGGGCAAAAACTCCAGGATGTGGGTTTTTAACAGAAAAGAATGTGCATGGTAACTTTGCAGCCATCAGAGCAAGCCCTGCATTTATTGAGAAGTTGGATGCTCTTTTGAAAATTTACTTTTCTGCATTTAATCTGCTCACCAAGAAGCAAACCCTGAACCAAGTGAATCAGGTTGTGTCATCTGAAAGCAAAAGGCCCTGGCTGTGCTGGAGGGAAGATTTCTGCTCCCAGCAGCGATTCTGGAGGGCCAAGGGCTCAGCTCCTGTCACTGCTGGCTGGGCAAGCGATGAGAGGGCTGGACAGAATGGGCTGGGAACAAAACCAGAACTCCTAAGCCATGGGCATCGCAGAAGATGAAATCTCCACGGTTGCAGTCATACAGGGAAAATCCAGATGTGTCTCTGTACTCAGACATATCTTCTGTGTACATTTTATCTGAGCCGTGGTGAAGCAGCAAGCCCTTTGAACATTATCAGGGATTTAAGGACTGTTTCTTTTCTGCTCACATCTGTTTCTCTGCCTTCATTGTCTTGCACCTTTTTGGACAAAGCAGATACTGAATGCATATTAAATATTTTTTCGTTACCTTATTTTCATTACATTTTTTTTGTTGCTTTGCGTTATTTTGAGGCCCAGGCTCCCATGGACATTAGAACTATGAACAGTACAGCTTTTTACCGTGAATTAAATGTTGCACTCTCTCTCTTAGAACCCCACCATTATTATCCTAACAAAACACTGCATGAAGCAGGTTTAGTTAGAAAAAAAAAATAAAATTATCCTGGTACTGTTATCTCTTTCCCCTCTAACACACAATTAATTACCCATCTTGTTGCAGGTTTTATAAATATAAGTCCTGTTAATATACATGTACTTTTCTCCACCTCTGTGAGTGCCCCATAGAAATCAGGTGGGCATTATGGTGCAATGGATTTCTGTGCAGTCCTGTGGACCTTTAAACTCAAGATTAGTGACTTTGAAAGGGTTATTAGGGACAGGAGACCTCCTGATCTGATCCAGTTCCAGGGTGAGTCCATCAGTACTTCCCACTACTTTTTTCAATTTTATTTTATTTTTTAATCTGAAAGTTCAGTGGAAATTCAAGTTTCCATGCTTCACAAAGAGCTTTAAACCTTGACAGATTCTGGTTTTGACAACTGGAGATTCCATGTAACAAATCCATCATCATTTCTCTCTGCCTCTCTGCTACTGGCTGAACAGAGTCAGGATTTCTTGTTTGCAGCATGTTTCTCACCTGTACAGTAAATCATAGCTACATGAGCTTTACATGAGTAACCAGAGCACTTGAATACTTAATTCTAAATGTATACTCTGGCAAATGATGGTAACTATTACCCTGGAATAGCACACTTCAAATATTAATCATAATTACTAATCACACAAAGTTTTTTGAGAAACTTGAATATAAGTCCAGGCCTACAGTAATTGTCATATTAGCACATAGTCAGCATACAGCAAAGAAGTTCCATGAAATCGTTCTGCAACAAATAAAAGTTTTGCAGTCTGATTTCATTTCGTTTCACGTCATCAAGTAATTCTGATTTTTTTTAAAAAACATTATCATAAAATTGAGTAGTTTCAAGGTTATAGAAATCTCACTCTCTCTCTCTGAATTGCCTGAGAAGGTCTTTGCTGGAATTTAACTGACAATTACGGATTCTTAGGATTTCTATAGTTCTTGAATGTGTTTGTTATATACCATTAGTCACCAGGTGAAGCCCGTCAGTAATGGCATACCCTTCAGCAATAGCTGGGGAGAATTTAACACTGATTGATGGCAGGTCACCTGGAATTGGTTGGCAGAATTTCCAATTTTCTGTTGGGAAATTGCTTATTTCTTGAAGTCTATTCCCATTTTTACAAGTGGACAGCCAGCTGAGATTATACATTATTATGTGTCTAACTATAAAATTGTGATGGATGGTGTCACACATTTGAAGAGGGAGTTAAACATTTCATTTAGGGCTGGTTTTAAGAAAAAGACTAAGTAACTTTAAAATATAAACTGTAACCTACCTTTGGCTTTTATTTGTTCATCTAAATTCAGAACAGAAGTGTTGCACTTTAACTAGTTTTAAACAAAGATTTACTTGCTTTGTTATCTTTCTTATCAAGTATTAAGTATTCAAAGGGTTATGATATCTTTGTTGTAAACAAATTTTCAGTTTCTAAAGCTTGTCCTGATGGACTGACTGATGGAGCAGATTAATGTTTTTTTCCACTTTTGGAACCTTGGTTAGAATTCTGGCAAAACCTCATTGACAGAAAATCAAAGGCCATTGAGGAAAGCCTTCCTCTTCTAAATCATGAGGGAGGGCAGCCAAAAACAGCCAGGCATTTCCTGCTTCCAAGGGGATATGTGATAAAAGCCAGTACAGACTTAGCATACAATGTGTATTATCTCTTTGAAACCTGACTTGTTTGGGAACAAAGCACCCATGCCCTGCTGCAATTGACAGGAGAAGAGTGACCTGAGGAATAAAAGCTGGAGCTGTAACTCACACAAGATATATATTTGTGACAGTCTCAAAATAGAAACAAAAGGAAAGGGCTGCACGTTGAAGATTTAAAGCCAAATTTCTGTAAGATTGGCATCACTAAAATGAGGTTGCCTGTGGAGAGCTCAGAGCTCTTTCTTACCTGCCTAGGTCCCCAGACTGTGACAGCAAAAGCTAAGGGCCTTCACTTGAGATTTAAGAAAGGTCTTGACTTGGCAGCTCTTCCAAGTGAGCCTTTGAGGGAAACAGCAGAGTTAGACATCTCACCCCCTTGTTTACCTTCACTTGCTAAGCATAACAGAATAGTCACAGAATACTCTTGAGTTGGAAGGGACCCACAGGGATCATTGAATCAGATTTCTTGTACTTCCCTTCTGACTCATTTAAACTTGATTTTTTGCCTATAGTGTGAAATAGCTTAAGCAAGATGGGGTCAGGAGGGCCATCCCCTGTTTTCAGAAGCCTTAGCTTTGTCATTGGGGTTTCTGGAAGGCAGAGGCAGGACTGCAGCCACCCGGGGAGGGACTCTCTCACTTCTTGCAGTGTGTTAATTACTGGGCCGAGTTTGAACCACCTCTCCTTCGACTGATGTGTGTTTGTATGTGACAAATCAGTGCTTTCCCCTGCAGGCCTTTGGGCTGCAGGTTCTCAGTCTGCCGGCAGGCTGGGGTGCCTCAGAGGGTTTGGGGCTGGGGGCTGTGGGAAGGCAGCGAGGAGTGGGCACTGCTGGGCACTGGGGTGGCTGTGCTGTCCCTGAGGGGAACAGGCTCCTCATGGCTTCAGGTAGCTACAGGCAGCGCTGCTTCTTGCTCCCAGATCTTGCTCTTAAAGCAAAAAAAATAGCTTTAAATTTCCCCTTGGGTGTTTAATATCTCCCCTGGGTCTGTCCCTGGTGAGTGCCAGCTGATCCTCACACCAGGTTCCAGACTCACAGTCCCAATCCAGTGCTTTAATGAGGGCGTGCAGGGTGGAGCAATGGCCACTTAAAGGTATGTGAGGCCTCCCCTCCGTGAACCTCAGTGCTGTTAAAATTTGGCCCTACAAGAAATCAAAGATAAAGGAAGATTTTTAGAAGCTAGTTCAAGCATGCAAGAAAATCCCTGTAGGAGATAGGAATTGGCAGCACTACTTCAGAGGCTTTCATATTCCAAAATTTAATTAGATCTGCTCACCTAGAACTGTTGGAAATATGTTTACTGCTTTTAGATCTTTCTGTCTTATGAATTCCTATTATGAAGAAGCTATTAAATATCACACAGTGTCAGATTCAGAAGTCTATCCTACTAGGAGCAGCCAAATGTATTATTTACTGTTTGTCTCAAATTATATTTATTTTATTTATTGCACAAACAAATAGTGTGGTTTTATTTTTTCTTGAACTAAAAATGCATTTAAGATCTGTCTTTATTTTCAGTGTACTCATTTTCACTATATATAATCTAATTTTCCTATATTGAAAATTAACTGATCCAGAATTGTTTTGTATGCCTAATCTAGAAACTAAACAACATCCTAATTATTGTTTTTAATCCCCTGAAATTATAAAAACTAAACACGTTTCTGCAACATTTGGAATCATACAAGCATTGCTTTATTTCCTCAGACCTAAAAGCCAATACTCGCATAACTATTTGATGCTTTTTATCAGAAGCATTGATGCACATCAGTGAGAACTTTCTACCACCTTGAAAATGACTTTTAGAATATTTCATTAGCAGACTGTCTTTCAGAACTCAAGTTGACATTCATGTTTCTTCACACCAGTCTTTCATCCACAAAACTCTTTGTTCTGCTGAACAGTTTCGAGACAATATGGGCAATCAAAAAAGCAAAGGCTTATGACCTATCTGCATCTTCCATTCCAACATTTGATCAGTCTTATTCAAATCTCATCTTTTAATACGCCTTTGAGAACTTTCTGAGGATTTTATTTCCTTTCTTTCATTATGATTATATTATTTCAAAAACTTCAAACTTAATGAAATGGTAGCTCTCTATAAAGTGAGAGGCAGACGCCATTGGTGGCTACACATTTATCCATTTTCATCTCTTTCAATAACCTACGTGGAAGGAATCTGAAATCCAAAATAGTGGGGAATGTCTTTTATATGTACATTTTGCATTCTGGGAGATATGTGGTTGTCTTGCAGTTCTGCATTTTTCTGAAAAATAAAGCACTGGAGCAAGTTGTCAAGGAGTTGCAGGGAAGGAGAAAGGTGCCTGAGACGCATGAAACAAAACAATTTGTGTATTTAGAAAGACAAAGGTCTTTATTACCAATCAATACCTCAACCTCAAATGACTCTGCCACTTCCTCCTCTGCCAGCTGCCTGCACGTCCCTGTGTGGCCAAGGGTGCATTTGTGCTTTCCAGGGGCAATCCTGGATGCACAGAGACTTTGTGCCTGCAAAAATAGGGCTTTACTCACACATTCACCTCACAAAAACAGCTGGAGAAGCAAACTGTATGGCTGGTTTAGGAACCCAAAGCTGAAAAACAGACAAACATGGATACACTTGAGTTAAGGCTGCTTTGGGGGGCTTGGCTTCCCTCCTTGTGTGCAGGTCAGCCTGGATCTGCAGCAATAAGAACTGAGCATCTTTCTTTCCACCACTCTAAACAATGAAGTCATTACAGGGTTGATTATAAATTTTGCATAAGAAAGTTACTTCTCTGGTGTTTAGGAGTGTTTTGGCTCCTGCTCCAAGAGGCAGTGCTTCATTTGTGTCTGTCATATGTAACTGGGCCAGATTTTCACCTGGTGAAAATTTATGCCACAGCCGGTGAACTCTTTCCCATCACGTATTCACACAAGCTTTATCAGCAACTTCCTTTTTGTTTCCTTAGTTTTTATCCTAAAATGGAGACAAAAATTTATGTGTGGTGTCTGACAGAAAAAGTTTTACGTGCCACAGTAGTTCAGCTGCTGCTGAGTGGAATCTTCTTTGTCAGTGGTTGCATTTCACTACCAGGTAAAATCTTTTCTGTTAGCAAGCAGATAAAATCTGCTTTGGCAGTATCTGTGCTCCTCTGCAGGTAAAATCTTCTTCATCAGCAACTAAACTTTCCACCCAGATTTAATTTTCTCTATCAGAAGTTGCCCCTCTGTAGCAAAACTTCGACAGCTGTTTCACAAAACTCTTGCTCCTATTGACACAAGCTATTGAAAACACTAAAATACTTACAAAAAGATATAAAATTCATCCTCAAAAATATTGTTAAATGAAACATTTAAGCTTCTTCCAATATTGTTCTTGATGTCAAATTTCAAAAGCCAGGAAATAGAAACTTAAGGCAGATTTTATTCATTACCTCCCCTTGCCTCTTGCCCCAAACATGCATTTTATTTCTGCTGCAACTGCATTTATCACAGATGCTACTGTGATATAGTAAGATATACTTATTTTTTTCTTTATAAGTGTGGCCTGAAGAAGATTTCTGTCCATACTGCTGGACTTCTGTCCAACATTTTGGGGTAGTAATGGGCTTAAATGTAGATGAAAGAGGCCCTAGCACTATAGCAGCTAATGGACTGACAAGTACTTGCACAGTGTCTTCAGTATATTAAACAGGTTAAACAAATTAGATGAATTACCACATCACTGACTCTCATGCTACTTGTGAGATAATAAATGCCATTTAAAGCAGTGTGTACACATCAATATGCAATCTGAACAGGTATTGTTCTCTGTGATCCACAGGGCATTGCCAGGACAGCCAGCTTTGTTGTGCTGGGGAACAGTGGGAATACTCTTCCAGATGCACTAATTCCAACTGGTCTGAGCAATGCCAGCTCATGGTCCTGTCAGTCTCTTCCCTAGTCCTCAATGAACCTGCAGGGTGTCCAGCTGCTGGTGATGGAATTTGTCAGACTGGAGTCTGATGTTCATTTCGGGTGTCACGAAGGGCCTGGCTCCTGGAAAGCTGATTCCTTTTTGCCGAGGAGGAGGAAGTGCTCTCTGTTCCCCTGCAGAGGTGAGCACCCTATGGGCAGCCATCCCTGCCTACTTAACAATAGCAACTGCAGCCTGAGCGCTTCAGAATTTAACCTGCTGTGTAATGTATGGCCCACACTGTGCAGTGTGTAATGCCCAGGGTTCTAACTCATCTAATTAATTTAACCTTACGTGGCCAGGGGCCATGGGGCAGTGCCCGCTCGCCAGGCTGCCAGCTCTTTAATAAACAAACAAAGAAAAAGAATCCACAAACCAAAAAGAAGCAGAAAATTACTTTTCTGCTGAGTTACTTGGGTTAAAGTAATTTCTCACTGTTTGGATCCTCAAGGACATTCTGAAGAAAACATATTTGGAAGCCAATCCTCACTGCGAAAAATTATTTAGGTCAATTGTTTTCCTCCAAATCTCCTTTATATGGATATGATTCCTTTCATTTATGGGCTGAAGAGAAGCTGCAGAAATCCCTTCTTTTTTGAGTAAATGAAAAAAACACCTGTAAATATTCTCTTCTAAGTCCTTCTAAGGAACTTTTGGTTCCTTAGAGTTTAGAGTTGTTAATTCTACACTTTTGAACTTTAAATAAATGGTGTTCTGTTTTCTTTGCTTTAACTTCATAAAAATACTGCAATTATTTCTTGCATTAGCAAATCTTTTCCTATTTTTAAACAGCATTTAGTGGTTCTGAGTGGACAGTTTAGCCTGGGAACTGTGGGATTTACAGTGGCCTGTTCTTGTTCAGAAATCTGGTCTTGTAATCACATCTCATCATATCATATCACATCACATCATATCATATCATATCATATCATATCATATATCATATCATATTGTCATCAATATATTTTTCTTTATTTTGTCATGAGCTCAGCCTTTATTACCTCATCTATAGTGGTAGAGAACTGTAAGACCTTGTTGTTATCCTGCAGAAAATTCCAGCAGGAGGAAGTGCTCTAGGCAATGCTATGCCAGGAGCAAGAGTAAATAGTCTTAGCCCAGGAGAATAAAGCCTTCCTGAAATACTCAGCACAGTGCCAGTACACCCTCTCTAAACTGTTTAGAGATTTCCTCGTGCTAAAAAACTAAGTTTCAAAAAAAAAAAAAACAAACCCACTTTGTTTATAGTGGCAGGGAATAGGGAAGGGAAGGGAAGGGAAGGGAAGGGAAGGGAAGGGAAGGGTTTCCAGCAGAGTTACCTCATGTCTGTAAGATGAACAGTCCAGGTTTGCAAACCAAAATGAGCTGCAGAGGCTTTCCCCCCTGCCCAAAAGCTAAAACTTAACCTGTTGTGATCAGAAGCAGCAAAAGTGAACTGAACAGCTGCTGCTGACATCTCCTGACAAACTTCACCAGGAAACAGTGGCAAATCACTGGTTACACAGAACAAAACAGCAATGTAAAATATTGATAAAGACATTAGGGAATAACAATGGAATACTTGAAAAACTAAATGAGTCTGTTGTCCCAAGTGCATTATCATTTAACAAGCTTATTAAATATCACTATTTTAACAATTAATAGAAACCTGTCTTGCTGTAGGCCATTTTGATAACTGTTAATTAAGTATCTACAAATTCCTTACAAAGTCCATGTGCTACTAAGAATGAGATTAGGCATTTCTTGCTTATGTAATTTTGAGCTAATTATAAGACTATTAGATTTATCTTCTAAATACTCACTAAGTTCTCTTTTAACAATCATCTTATATTTAATTAAAAAGCAGTATCTGGCTTGCTAAATTTGAATTAAATGCTTGCTGGAGACACTAAATTAGAGTGTTAGTAACATTTTACCAGTGAATAAAGGACTATACAGATATTTTCACAATACAGAATTGTTATCCAGAAAACAAATAAACAGACAGGGATTTTCAAAGGCATTGACAGACTCTTTGGAACATTCTTGAAATAGAAAAGGATCCTGTCTGCTGCTGTGCTTCTTAAACAAAGCATATTTCTTAAATGTATTTCTTAAGAAACTGGATTTCTTAAACAAAACTGAATTGTTAAAAAACATGCATGAAAGGAGTGTGAAAAATTAATGAAAATGGCTATTTCATTTTATAAAGGTGAGTAATAGAAGAGCTTCCACAACTGGAGTTAATACTTGTTTATGAACAGTCATAAAACTTGTATTCTTTGGCCAATAAAAAGAGAAAGAAAACTCATTAAATTCTGTGTGCCTCAGAGAATATTGACAGTATTAGTATTATATGTGATCAGATTTAAAAAAAAATATTTAGGGATCTAAACACGAGTGGTTCCAAATTGTCTTATTCTCAGTTAAATTATTTATTCTAAAGGCAGCAAAAATTATTTCCAAATAATTTAAATCTTGCATTTGAGTGTGATACTATTTCTTTCACTGCCCTATAAAGCATTGTCCATATTAAGACATTTCTCCTGCCTCTTTTCCTTCACCAATCTGAATTTAAAAATCTATGTTAAAGGTTCGTTATTGATTCTTTTTCTAAAGAAAATGATGGCCTTGTACTCCCTGCTGTAAAAACAACACACTTAAAACGTACTGGGAAGAGAAATTACATTTTGCCTTTGGATTTCTCAAGAAC
The DNA here is from genome assembly GCA_013400515.1 of Erpornis zantholeuca. Taxonomy (NCBI): domain Eukaryota; kingdom Metazoa; phylum Chordata; class Aves; order Passeriformes; family Timaliidae; genus Erpornis; species Erpornis zantholeuca. The sequence goes on from VZTN01028591.1 coordinate 208,711, forward strand.
CACTAGTGATAGGGACACTGTTACATTTTCTAAGAATGAGTTTTAATGTTTCAGTGCTGCTCATAAGAAAATTCCTTGTCCATATATATTCATGACAAGTTCTTTGTGCACAGTCAGTGTCATGGAAAGTCACAGCATTTTTGAATATGAAGAGAAAGGCTTAAGTGGGAGAACAGAGCACTAGAGAGCTATGATTTTTGAGTCACGGAAGCTTAGTTGCTGAGAGGTGTAAAGAAATGGAAAATGAGGGCTAGAAATAACTCAGGAAGTCAGTCTCTTTCTTTGTCATCCTGGATAAATGCTTGCCCATCTTGTTTCATACACCCCCAAAGGTGGCAGTGGCGATTCATTCCATCATAGTTTCAGTGTCCTGACGCCTTCCCCAGGCCTGGCTGAGCACTGCGGTGCAGTTTGAGCTCACTGCTTCTCCTCTCATCTCTCACTGGCGCTCCTCCCCAGCCCTTCTCTTCCTCACAGCTGCTTTTACATGTGAAGGCTGCTGCTCCTTTCTGCCTCACCCTTCTCCTCTTGGGGCTAAAGAGCACCAGTTCATTCTGTTTTCCTGGAGAGGCAGGTGCTGTGTGTTTCTGATGCCTGCCCTGCTGCTGTGGCTCTGCCCGAAGCTGTGCTCCAGCCCAGGCCAGCGCTGCTCGCTCACCGCACTGCCCCTGCCTTCCTCGCTCTTGGAGGCTTGGGCCTTCCCTGTTTTCTGTCTTGGAGGTTTTCTTTTTTTGGTTTGTCATGTTGGAAAAATGCAGCAAGACATTTTGTTTTGCTGTTTTAGAGTTGTTTATTTTTCTTATCAAAACTTCAGAGGCAGTGGCAGCATCCTCCAAGGACACCAGGGCAAAAAAGGCAATGGCAGCTAAAAGGCAGCTGCCTTTTATATCTTACTAACAACCATTCAAGAAACAATACATATCTTTTTTTTTTTTTAACAGCAGTAAACTCTCATCTTATTGATATGTCTTTTTAATACTAACTTTTTTTTACTAACCAACACACTACAGGAACTGGTGTCAGAGAAGAGAGGAAAAGAAAGAGGAGAGAGGAGAAGAAGAAAGAAGGAAAAACCACACCTAAAAATCTCTATCTTGTCCCTATGTAACACACAGAGCAAGATCCCAAAAACTACAACTAAACTCTCTGTGGTTCACTAAACAAAAATCTCTTCACCTCTCTGGTGCATTCAGGTTCTCCCAAAAGTGGAGGGAGCTTCTCCCAAAGCCTAGGTTGCTGGCTAGGACAGTTTTGAGGAGCTCTGGGGATATAAAGAAACCACCAGAGGAGCAGGAGAAGCTTTCAGGCTTCCCTGGACTCCAACACTCGCAGCCTCTCTCCCCCCTCCCCTGGCATGCTTTTCACAACAGCAACTTATTATTGGCTCTGTGCAGATTCTGCACCAGTGAACACCCCTGGGCTTTTGCAGAGCTTTTTCTCTGCTGGCTTGCTCTTCCTCCTGCTTGTGTGCAGAGCTTTGTTCTCATCCCCAAACAACTGCACCTTGTTTGGAGCATTTATCCAGTCTGGTATTTCCATTTTCATTGTTCCAACAAATTAGCAGTCCCTTCCACCCAAGTTTTCAGTGCAAATTTAATGTGTGCTCCATTAACCAAGCCACTAATTTGAAATTATTTAATGATACCGGATACAAAGCAGATTGCTATGGAGACTCACCTGAAATATCCTTTCAGTAAGGCCATGAAATATTCATAACTAATCTCAGGCTAAAGTTTTCATTCTGTTTTCCCTCCCCTTGTAATTCTTTCATCTGTAGGATGCTTCTACAAGTTTAGAAAATGTTGTGTGAAGCAATGTCAGAAGCTGCAAGGGAACCAGTATGAACATGTTATCTTCTCTATAGTTCTGGTATATTGGCTCTTTCAATTTCTTTTTTCTTTTGATTATTCCTCTGAGGTAGTGATTCCTTAAGTGGCTGCCTAGAGACCAGACAGGAATAAAGGAGGGATTGATTGGAAAGGCCTTCAGAGGTACACTCTGGGCTCCAGAGGCTCCTGCCTCAGTGCATCCCAACATGGACAAGGACAGCTCCCGAGTTCTTCCCACTTGGATCTCAGCATCAATTCCCCAAGCAGAAGCCAGGCAAGGATGGAATTTGCCCAAGCTTGCCCCCCTGTCCCCAAGATTGTGGTTTGCAGTTGTTGGGCCTAGGAGGGTCTGGGTGTCCTTGGAGAGCTGGAGAGGCTTTGTTGTGTGTGTGTGAGCATGAGAGAACAGCACTGAACGAGCTCCAGGGAACTGCAGAGTGACACTGGGCAGGGCAGGGCTGGGAACATAGAAAAGTTAAACCCTAAGGCATCAGTAGAAGAGAAACTGACACTTTTTGCTTTCCAAGTGCTTCTGCAGGGCCTCCTGTAGCAGCCAGGATCAACACAAGGATTCTGACTCTTCGTCATAGGACACCCTGCCTCAGTCCTACCTGCTTTCGTTTCACCTGTGCTGATGCACCTTAGGCCTTGATAACATGAATTGCTTTACACATCAGGCTTTGACAATGTCAAGAAACACATCATTAGGCTAATAAATGTGGAACCCTTGGCAGATGTTCAGATTCATTGCTGAATGTTCCAAGTGCAAGCACACATTGAGGAGCTCAGTGTGACTCAGCAAGCAACAGGCTCAGCAGTGCCTAGCACAGACCTGTGCCACCAGGAATATCCATAAATGTCCATGTTATTGTGTCTTTGTTCCAGCCTTGCAGCTAAGTGCAGGAGCTGCTCTAAGGGTGTGTCACTCAAGACAAGCATTATCTCAATTACAAGGTGAAGATAACAAAAGGCTCTTTCTATTTTCTTTATTTCTGCCTAGCTCTGCATGTGTTTTCCATCTTTCAACTGTGCTCTTTTCATCTGATTTATATCCTCACATTAAATGTTATCACAAATCATGAAATGTTCTCACTTAATGTTTATTACTGCAGATAACTATTATCTCTCACAGTCCTGTTGGCTTTATCTTAGTGCATTTCAGTGCCTCCTTTAATTATTTCATTTTAAGGTGCTTTACTACTGCCTCTCTAAGTTAAAAATGTATGCAGACTGCAAATGCCCCTAACAAATCTAGTGGAGGACTCAGTGTGAAACTTCTGAAGCATTTGACTCACACTGGGAAACCCTGAACTCCTGAGTGTAGCTCTGGTGCCTGGCTGCACTCACAGGGAGAGGTAGGTACCTCCCAATGGAAGGTGATCTATCTGACCAAGGCAAGGCAAACTTCCAAAGGCAGTGTGCAGGTGCTGAAAGTCACACCAAGGACAAGATCTGAAGGTGAGCAGAGGACTCACCAGTCCTGTCTTGGGACTGTGGATGTACTTCACAACCAGAAAACAGCTTTGGGACTCAGGTGTGTCTCTCTTTTCCCTCAGAGGATCAGCTCCTGTCTGTGTCACCACTGAGTCAATCTGACTGGTTTGGGGGAAGCTGCTGTTAATCCACCACAATGCTGTGTACATAAGGAGCACTCTGATCCAAACCTGATATCATGTCCGTGCTTAGAGCTCTCTTTAGTTTCTCACAGTAGAATTTGTTGTTACCGTGTCTCTTCCTCTTTTTAGTGTGCAACCTTCATCTCTCAGGAGCTCTAGTGACACCACATGTGTTACCATGTATGTGTACTTCAACATCAGAATATTCTCTTGTCCTTCCCTGGGACTGTCCTGCCCCTTCAGAATGATTTGTTCTGGCCTGGGGTCAGGTTTTTAGCACCTCTCCTTATTAGAAGATCTGAAATTGTAATACTGCTCCAGCTTTGCTTTTGACTGGGTGATTATGGAATTGGTGATAATATGATGAATCTCAATTTTCATTTATGGGAAGATTGCAGGAAGTCACTCCAAAGAAATGCAGTTCTTCCATCAAACTACTGGCATGCTGCAGTGCTTTGCCAGTGGCCATCATTACAATCATGTCTGCCACTTCATCTACTTTTAAAAATTCTGACTTGCCTATAATAATGAGATATTTTGTATATGGTTAGTTCTGAGGGAAAAAATGTTCCTCTTTAAGTCTGGGTCCTTGTGCTACAAAGGTATTTTGTTTCTTTCTTTGTTTCTTTCTTTGTTTCTTTCAATGAAAGTCACTTGGCTCGCATTTTTTCTTAAGAATCACACCCATCCACCAGACTTCACACACTGGTATTTATCCCCCTGACATCCCAGGGGGACACAGCCTTTGATCTGTGCCCATGGAAAAAGTTCCCAACACTTCTGGATGAACTGCAAGCATCGAGAATGTGAGAAAAAGTGTAGTTTAGTGTATCACAGGGTGAAAAATCATAGCATTAAGTTTTGTAGCATAGAGGTGAATGGAGACAAACATGGGAGATTCAGAGTAGTAGCCCTGGGTCTTTCCTTCTCCTTCTCCTCCATTTCTACTGTAGTGGTGGCATTGAGTACTTAGTAAGATAGGTTTGAAGTAAAAGAAACATGTTAACTAAGATTAATAGTTAATAGGACATTGTTGAAAATATCTTACGCTGGAACTATTAATTAAGTAAAAAGTCTTTAAAACAGTCTGCATTCAAAGTCTTGTGACCATTCTGCAGGGTGGTTCTGACAGTGCTAAGCTCAAGAAAGAACAGCGCACAGAAATTGAAATAAAAACTTAATAAACAACACACACAAAAAAAAAAAAAGCTACACTTGTGACTCCTTTTCCTAGTATGAGACCTTGATAACAAAAAGAAAACCTCAAGCCCAGAGAAACAGGGCTTTTTCATTAGCCCAACATGTCTGACCTTCTGGACACAACATTTTGTTCTAGATGCCTGTGCTCCTGAGACCAACCCTGTACTTGGCTACATGAGACCAGGGCTGTGATTTTCTGCCTGTTTATTTGAAGCAATTTATATGTCCAGATAATCCCATTGATTCTAATGCTGTCTGGTGGCAGGTGGAGCTACTCTCACAGTGCTTGGCAGTTTGAGCAGGATGATGGATCACAGGACATGTAAATCTTTGTCTGTAGTGGATTCCTGGACTCTCTCCAAGCCCTGTGTTGAGCCTGGTGTGCAATTGCCTTGGACAATGCTTCTGGAGATTTGTCTGTTGATCTCGCAGTGCTGTTCTGCTCAGGATAAGCAGGCAGCCAAATAGAAATTGAATCCTTCCTGGACATGCCTGTTTCTAAAGCTAATTAGTGAGAATTCAGTAGATTAAACTGAAGATTTTGAGAATCCTTATGTGTTGTCCCAAAGGCATTCTGCTGGTAGCAGTGAGCAGCAGGTGCTGGGAGCAGAGTGTGCCAGCAGGGCAGTCAGGGCAGGGGTGGCACTGCCAGGGAGAGTCCCACAGCGCCTGGGCAAGGCACAGAACAGCCCAGGGACAGGGACTGCTCAGCCAAGAGTCCATCACACGAGCCTGCAGAGCTCAGAGTAACAAGGGCAGGCCATGGCTGCAGTGCAAGCCCATGCAGTGACCAAGGATGAGACACTGAGTTCCCAAGCAGCTCCTAAGTGAACCCAGATTTTCTGATCTGCTTTTCCAGGACACACAGCTGCATTATTTCAGCTTGCCTTTGAGCCCAGGCAGCCAAGCCCCCAGGGAGGGAAAGTGGAATGATGTGAGCAAGGCACTGACAATTACATCATCTTCTCCATCATGTTCTCCCAAACATTCTCCTTTCTTAGCATGCAGGCTGAAGTAATTCACGTGGAAATCTGTGGGAAATACCAACCTTAATCGCAAGCAACTACTGCAGCCTCTCTTTTTCAGGTATTCTATTTATTGCTTCCCTGTCTTCAGTCTGTATCTCAGTAAGTTGTTCAAAGTGAACACTAATAATATTTGAATTTTTGACTGGCAGAAAATGGCCCAAGCACAAACAGGTGGGACAATGGAAATAATGTTTTGCATGTGATTGATGTATCTCTGTAATCCTCAAACTGACCCAAATTCTTTAGTATAGTCCCTCAGTTCTTGGGTTTTTTGTTTAGGGATGGATCAGCAACCCTTGCAAAGCTACAAATTGTATTATGTTTTCTAGCAATTTTCTTTTAACCTTATTTAGCTCCTTATTCTTGACTCATTCTTACAAAGATACAAGGAGGTTGCATTATGAACCTGCTGCCTGTGTAGGCTTGTGTGCTCCATCCTCAGGTCTCTCTTCCATACCTTGGAGAGCTGGGTCCTTTGTTACTTACCACAGGGAAACTCTCTCTGCTGGTGTGTGGAGAGGTCACTAATCCAGATAGTATCTACCTTCAATGTATAATAGGTTTTGTTAAACCAAGCACTGTTTTGCAGAGATATTTGTTAATTATCTCATCTTAGTACTTTGTTTAAATTACTTGGACCTTTTGGAACTCCCAGCTTGCCCCAGGTCCTCAGTGACTGCATTGTTATTTGTTTAGTGATGATGGACAGGATGGTTAGGAGTTTTTTTCCCCTCATTTTCTCTATTGCTCCCACTATTTTGTTTGTTTGTTTTAATGCAATGGGTGTTCTGCAAGACAGATGTTGTGGACACTGAATTGTTTAATTTTTTTCCAGGTATAACATCCTTGGAAATTGTCCCGGTCTTTCAAATACAGCTTGGTAATTTTTAGCAGCTTTGTTATAGGAAGACTACAGAGAATTGTCTGCTCTGAGTTATTTGTATTTTGGGCTTTCTTGTACTTTATTAATAATTTCTTTAGGTTCCTAAGTTTGCTTGTTTCAGCAGGTAGCTGTGTCTCATATTTTTACAGTCCACACCTTAGTCTATGTACAATACTTTTGCATTCTGATTATAATTTACATTATCCTGTGCATTATGTGTGTGCACCAGTAGAATTTTAATTTGGTTCAGGTCAGTGCAGCTTTGCCTTCGTTATTTGGTTTGGTTTTTTTTCTTATTTAAGGGTAAGTGAGATTTTGCAGGCCAGCAGAGTCTCTGATTCTCTCCTTCCTCATTGGCATTCAGTTTTCTGGCTGTTTCTGTGCCTGCCCTTGAATCTTATGCCAGCCTGAGCTTTATAAACCATTTATTTATTTTTGTGCTGCCTTTATGTTGGACATGCAAAATCTACCCCCTGAGTCACTGCCTGCTTCCTCGATATGATGCCTTTGTACTTTGTTTTTTTCATCTACAACCTTTGACACGATGTTTTCTCTTGCTACAATTATTGCTTATGACCTCATACGCAGGGCATTTTCCATTATCATATTTTCCCTCTACACTATCAGTAGGTCTTCTTTTTCATTCTGTTGGCGAATTTGCTCTTTCACTTAGAGTTTTGGCATATTTTCTCTTGTATTTCCATGTTTCCCCTGTGCCCCACTGGTGAACTTTCTCTGTGCTGCCTCGGCTCAGTGTTTGGGATGGGATGCTGGATCAGTTTAAATCTATAAAGACAGCTACCACAGGTTCTATGGCTGTTCTCATGTGAGCACCTGAACTTTTCTTCCCTAAGAATAATAAACCTCAATCCATGGGATGTTTTCTGTGTGCTGTGTGGGTGACCCAGCCCTGCTCTGCAGCCAGGCACAGCTGATGCATGTTGAGGATCTCCTTGAGCAGCCAACACTCAAACATTGCCTTTGACAGTCTCTGCCAGGATTGGACTCCACCCCCAGCCTGCTGCTGCTGTGGCTCCACTAAGTGATATTAGAAGATGTGGTAGCATTTGTCTGTGGCAGCTCAGAGGCACACGAGCTCTTAGTTGGCATCCTTTTTTTTGTCCAGATCCACTCCAATTTGGTAATTTTTTCTGAAGTGATCACGAAGACTGTGCAATGTCACCACACCCATCCCCGTGCCTGCCCTTGCACCTCAGTTGCCACGATGGGGACAGGTTTTGGGGTTTTCTTTAGGAAGATTTTTCAAATATTCATGATTTCATATTTCATAGGACTGCAGGAAATAAGTAATTCTTAATACCAGACTCTGAGCTTTTCAAAGGAACAAAGAAAGCCAAGACAACGCAACATTTAGTCTTTATTCTCTCTTTCAGATATCCCGTGGAGTTCTTAAATTTTCTAGGTATAATCTTATACATAAAACATGTATCAGCCTGTTCACCTCTGGATGCTCAACTGGGAAAGTGTCTATCATAACAGTGAAGAAATATCACAGTATTTATGTGTAGCAGCTAGTATTTAGATTTTATCAAGAATACTAATGTTAGTAGGGAAAGGTCACAGAGATTATGGAACAAGTTGGGTTTTTTTCAAGTAGTAACACTGCAAGTTAATATTAACAGCTATCACATTCAGAGAGAGTTTGGTTTATTTTCCTTTTATAACAGTGGATGTTTCAGTAGATCTGTCTGAGAGCATCCTGGATCTAGATCACTGGAAAATTACGACTCAAATTTGTAGTGAATTTATTTTGGTGTCTCTTCATATAGTTTGTATTAAATGTCTCTTCCAATATTGGAAAACATAATTGGTATCATCCATCTTTTATTCAGCTGCACTGTTTATGATAGACTTCACAATTAGCATCACAATATTTTATTCCTTTGCTTTTACTTATCAATAATCTGCAATCTTCAAAGAGCAAATCTGTGTCATGCTGGACAAATATAGAAACCTCTTCAGAATCATCCTCTTCATTTCCTTCCTTTGTGCAACATAAACAGATGACAAACGTTTTTAGTCAGTGTTTGACAAGAAGGAAAGACAAGAATCAGTGGAACAGGTCAGTGTGGAGCACCTCAGCCCCAGAAAGGAAGAAATTTTTGTTTTGTCCATTGGGATACTCACGAGCTCTCAAAATAATCTAAAATAAATTGCACAGGATACTCTTGACAAGAGTGTTGTTAGAAAGGGGATTTTACTTTACCCAGGCAAACAATACAATACATAGAAAAAGTCATGGTCAGAAATGCAGATTTTAGGCCTTGACCCACAGATGTAGAAGATTGTCAGTGAAACCTTTTGAAGTCATTGGAAATATCATCATCAGCTACAATAGAGATGGAAATCTGGTTTGTGTCTTTGTCACAGAAAGATATTGACCTTATTGACTGAATTTATCACTGAGTGCAACAGAAGCTTTAGAATTAATGAGGCAGCAGATATAGCTGCAAGGAGGTCAAGAGGAGGGAAGACAGACATGTGCCAACCTTTTCTAAGATTTTATTCACAAGTTTCAGCATTTTCAATTGTCTTGATTAAGAAATGCCTCCTTTTCTGCTGGGAGAGAATTGGATGATGCATTTGTGATCAGCAGCAGTATTTCTGAGCTGTTCACACATTTATGATTTAAGATAAAATTGGGAGGTTTGTGAATTTTGAATGAGTATCTGTAGTGTTTGTTTCGAGGGATCTCAGTTTTTTTCACTTACACTAGTTTTACATAAGTGCTAATGCCAATGATTTGTCATTATAAGGGACAGGAAAGGAATTTGGTATCTTTTTTCAAAAAGCTATTAGAAGCTATTAGAATAGTTTGGGAGAAAGGGCCAAGCCTGTAGCAAAATAACACAGTGATGTTCATCCTGTCAGCATTGCAGGGATTTCTTCTAGTCTTTTGAAATATGACAGAATTCTCACCTGTGAAAGAGCTGTAGGAGTTCAGCAGCAAAATTAAATGAGTCATTTAATATGTCTCATTGTCTCCAGTCTAATGAAAATCTTGTAAACTAGATCTTTGCTAAAGAATACTCCTTAGGGTTTTTTCAAAAATATTTCCATGAAGAGGATTTTCTGGACTCTGAGGTAATGCTTACCTGCTCTTAACAGTTACCATAGTTCTCCTAATGTCTAACTTAGATTTGCTGTGATGAAAATTAAACCTATTTCTTCTTGTCTAAGGTTCAGTTTAGATAGAGAACAACTGATCACCATCTCCTTTAAAATAACTGGACTTTTGAAGACATTTATAATGTCCCCTTCCATCTTTTCTGGTTCAGACAAATCCAATTATTTTAACCTTTTAAGATAAGAAATGTTTTCTAAGATCCTAGTAATTTTTGTTGCTATCCTCAGGAGTCTTTTTAATTTGGCTCCAAGTGTCCTGGTGTGAAGACCAGCTCTTCCAGATGAGGATTCCTACAGCCTATAAAGTGCAATAATTATCTCACTGGTGTTCTGAAGGAGTGTCTCTTAATTACATCTCTGATTTAGATTTTGCTTCCTTTTTTTACCCAAAGTGTTATTCTGATCAGCAAGAAACAGTCTGTGGCATGTTCCAGCCTCGGCCACTTAATCCCCAGTTTTGTAATTACAAGTTTATTTTGCCTCCCTCTGTAGAATACTTTGTACTTGTCTTTACTGAATTTCATCTTACTGACTCCAGGCTGTGTCTGCAATTCAGTACAGTCAAAACCATTTTGGATTCCGAGCCTGTTGTCCAAAGTACTTCCCAGCACCCACAATATGCAGTGTTCTTTATCTTCCCTTGCAGCAATGTGTCAATAAATACACTGAATTTTGTTAGGCCTGGAGCAAATCCCTGGGAGATCCCCAGTACTGTGCCCTCAGAACAGGACATTTTTCTTACTGATCCCCACACACTGAGTGTGGGTTTTCCATTTTCTCTGCACTCATTTTGAAGTTTCCTAACACAGTATCTTGTTTCTCTTAAGAGAGGGGCATAAGGGATAGGCTGATTAGAACCAAGGCATGCTTTGCTTCCCAAAAATATCAGTTTCTTAGTCCCAAACAATTTTTTCTCTGTCCTGGCTCAGATTGCCATTGTAATTCCTATTTTGGAACTGGAATCCCCTAACATGAACACTGGTGATAAAAGTAATGATTCCTAAAATGAATGGCAGTCCATTGTCCATCTGTGGTCTAATATGTTTTCTACATCAGTGGATTATTGCTAATATTGCACTAATATTGCACTATTCACAGAGCTCAACTGGAATCTGACACGGGAACTTCACTGAGGGATCTATGTCTCCCCAGTAAATTCTGTATAATTCAGGAAAGATGAAAAGTTCCAGCATCATTTTCAGGAAAAAAAAAATTCCAAAAGAATTTTCAGTCCTTTTTAAGCTGCTGGAAGCCTCTGATGGTGGGTGCTGCTGAAAAAGCTTTCAAAACACAGACCCTAATAAGGTTTGGGACTGTTCTGTTTTCTAAAATCCAACTTGACTGGAATTTTTTTCACTTTGCAACACTAAGTGTAAATCCATGCTCTGGACTGTTAAAATGAGCTCTGTTTCATTTGTGTCCTATTTAATGACACTGCAGCTGGAGCTTTTATTAATTTCCCCTTCTTCAGGCTACGTACATTTCCAGACATTCTGAAAAATAATCACCAATTAGTAAAGAATGAAGAGGTTTGGGTAAATTAATCAAAATAAATTTAATCCATTTCATCTTTTAAATACATATATGTCCAATTGATTCTATCTAAAGTTTTCTGGGAAAGTCTATTAACTGTTTTAAATAGTTGGTATAACATGCTTTGAGTGGCATCTCTTCATTTAACACACCACTGTTTCTTCATTTGGCTTCTGTCCTGCAGAGTTCTGCCTTGTTTGCAGTTTGATTGTGGCCAACTATGCTATTTCTAAACTAATCAAAATAACTAACTGGCTACAGATTTTATTTTAGTTGCACAAACACCCTTTTTTTTTAAATCTGGGGGAAAAAAAGGATGATTTTGTTTGTTTCTTTGTTTTCAAATAGCTGAAAGTAGGATGACAGGAGACATGACAGTCACTGGGGCGATGGAATTTAATGCAGAGATCCAGGCAGATGAAACTCTGTGAAATGATGGCACAAATTTCTCATTAATTGTAACCTGCAGTACTGTATCAGAAAGAATTGAGGAGTAAGGAAGAAAATGCAAAATATTTGCATGAAATGAAAGTATCTTTTATATCTGTTTGCATTCTTACAACTCCCTGAGGGGGAAACAAAAAGCTTGATTTCTAGGAGGAATTCCTGCCATAGGCTCTTGCTGACCTTGAGAAAACTGATTAAGATCTGTCAGTGTAGTCAGGCAAAGACAGTTCAGAGCCTCAGGTCCCCCCAATCCCATACATGAGCCTGTCTTGCTTTGGAAGTCCCAGAATAACACAACTTAGTGTCTTTGAGACCAGAACTGTCTCCCTTTATACCAGAATATTCACCCCAATCATGCAGACAAACTCCCAGGGTCTGTCTGTGCTGTGCTTCTTAGTCTGTAAATTCTGAAGGAATATTAGTGTGCCTCAGCCTCACCTTGTTGTTTTGAGAATAGAAGCACTGCCTTGTTGGAATATTCATCAAACCCTTGAGGGTACCATAAAAATGTTTTTTTCAACTCACCTCTGAAGGATTTAAGGAAGTAGCCAACTCCCTATATTCAAAAGTAAAGGAATTTGCAGTGGAGCTTTGGCTGTCTGGACAATGTGGTGGGAAGATGGCAGTCCCAGCATGTGGGACATCCAGCTGGGAGATTGGATCCTTATCACTCAGACTATAAAGGGTTGAGATCAGCTGCAGCAATCGAGCACAAAAATATGACAGAAAACAATGTCAGCATGGTGCTTTGTGTCATTGGGGAGGGAAAATCTTGCTTTTCAGATATCTAGAACTGAGCAAAGTATTTATAAGTGCAGCTGTTCAACATTCCCAACTGCTAATGCTTTGTAAGATTTAAAGCCTCCTTTCTCTTTCTTTTCTGAGTTTTTGTTCATATTTTAAGTTTGTTTACCACAACATCTTGTTTTCTATACCCTTTTCTGTGCATTTTCAGGCCTATCATTTTCTGAGTTCTCTGAGTTTTCTTCCATCTAGGCTCAGGTTTCCTCGGGGCTCAGACACCCTCAGGCTCCCGTTGGTCCCACCAGTGAGAATTCCTGTGCTGGACTGTGTGGGAGGCCAATGCTGGTGCCAAGGGGACTTTTCCTGCCCTGCCAATCCTGCAGCCAGCCCCTCCCAGTCTCCAGGGCCACATCCTGCAGGCCTGAAGGCTGCTCTGCCCTGGCTCCCTTCTCCCAGCCCATCCCCAGTGATACACAATGCTCAGGTGCAAAAACAGTCATGTGTTAGCCTCTTGTTTGTATTTTCACATGCATTTTCTGCAAGGTTTTCCACAGTAAACTGATTTCAGTGAAACGCTGAACTGAATTTTTTCTTTAAAAGCTTTAAAAAAGAAGTGATTTTTCTGCCCTTCCACCACTCCACCTTTACACACTCACAAGGAACCAAAGCACCTTCTTTGCATGAGAACACAGACTGGAGCTGCTTGTCCTTCTACATCACTCACTCTCTTCTCACAAGGCCCCAGTTTTGTACTGGAGCCCCAGGATGGGAATATTCTGACTCCAGCCCTGAGAATGCTGGTGATTATTCGCTGCTGTTTATGGAGAAGGCTGGAGGACAGAGCTGTAGTTACTAAGAGAAGCCCTGCTTTAAGCTTAAGGTGATTTAAGCTGCCAATTAAATAGACTGGACAGGAAAGAAAAGGCTGCTGTTCCTGTTTTTCTACTGAGGTGAAGAGAGATTAAGGACTGAATTTTTTTATAGACCATTGGAGACTTACAGAGTCCAATGGCTGGTGTGGTGCCAAGTGGGATTTTCAAATGCATGGAAATGTTCATCTCCTACCTGAGGGACTCACACCTCAATTTGTTTCTTTGGATGTGTGAGCAGCTTTGAAATCTGCTTCAAAGGGACTTGCTTGAAGCCACACAGACATTCTGGGACAGAGCCTAGACCTGTCCAGGTCTATATTCCACCATATATTCTTGTCCTGAATCTTGACACAGGGCCTGTTCTCTTGAAAAACAGTAGAATTCACTGAAATATCTCAATTTATTTAAACTTTTCAGTACGTAGCACTTAAGTTTATTTGTCTCTGTAGCTATAACTTCTTAGATGGGGAAATGCCTTAAATATTTGTGTGATAAATGTCAAGGATTTCCGTTTCCTTTCTCAGCTCTTCTTTTCTTGTTGATTTACTTATAAAAACAAAGCTAGGACAAATTACAGAGTTTTACATTTTTTCCTGAAAGTCGTGAGATTTGTGGTCATTTAATCCCTACTGGGAAGAAGCTTCCTAGAGTGTCTTACCATTCTGATAAATATTTTTCAGGTAGAAAGCAATATATTTGGATGAATAAAGAATCTCTGGGAGAGCAAAGGAAAGCCATTAAGCAGCTGTGGATAAATCTTCTTCTCCTACAGGTTTTCCATTATGCAGCGGGCACTTCCTCAAGACACCATGGGAGAAAGCATGATTTTAAGTGCCATTAAATGCTGCACAGTAAATATCCCCAGTGCATTGCAAGCATCCAGAGTAGCCCATGGGAGAAGGCACTGAGTTTAATGCTCAGATCTTTACTTGCTCTCTGTTCTCTTCCATGTTTCCCCTCAGATATTGTTGTGCTCTGAAACATCTCAGCAACTCCCATTAAGGAAGCTGTGGAGAACAAGCCCCAAGTTTGTCATGTGCTTGATTTTTGCCCTCCTCTCATCAAGTTTCACGTTTCACTTCCTTGCTATTTTTAATTTATTTCATTCATTCATTCACTTGATCTTAGGGTTTTATTTTTTTAGGCTACTCTTTGTAGATGGTGAGATCCAGGACTTGCACAGGGAAATGCTCTGGAGCATTGGAACCCTTGTTGGAGGTTTTCTTAAGGATTTCAGGCTCTCTACTGCAGCTGGACTTCTATATTTAGCTGGAGCATGACCATTCTCTTTCATTCATCTTTTATATTGCAAACAAAACCGATGGAGTTGAAGTTAATTAGGCTATCTTAATAATTCTGAGCAGTGAAAGCTAGGGAGGGAAGAAATGTGACTGAAGTTCTTATGAAGAATCCAAGAGAAGCAAAAATGAGCAAGAATAGAGATTGTGAGAATAAAATAAATAGGCAACTCTTAAAGGTCAGGACTTGGTTTCTTGGTTCCTTTGGGTTTTAGGGACAAGCTGGGCTCTCCATGGGCTCTCTGTCCCTGTCAGGAGGTTCTTAACCCTGTGGCAAATCTATCAGAAGGGGAGTTGGAGTAAAGGCTCAGCTGCCACAGTAAAAAAAAAAAAAAAAACTATAAATAAATTTTCATAACAAAGAAATTTTTAAATGACCGCAGAACTCTAATCTGAACAATATTTTTGCTTGAATATCTGTCAATAAAGAGGGAGAAGTATGCAGGTCAGGTGTTATTCTCAAATGTATAAGAAAGCTGAAGGGAACTTCACAGTGTGGATTTAACTCCAAACTAGAACTTGTCCACTTTTAAGATTTCTTTGAGAAACTGAGTAATGCAGAAACTGCAGTGAAAAATCCACCTTTCTTTTGCAATTTTAAAAAGTTGCAAATATTACATATTTTTCAATGTCTGTTCATAAATAAAACGTAAATCAGGTTTCAGAATGTGACTTGCAAATGCAAAAACATACCTGAAATCTAATTTATATAGTCTCTGTATTTGAAAGCTGCTATTCCACATTTGAAAAGTGGAGTTATATTGTTGGCATATCAAGACAGTCCCATTGGCTCCTGATAGCTCTCATATAATTGTGTACTGCAAAGAAAGCTTCTGGTTTTGATTTTAATTATATGTTCTTCATTGCAAATGTGTGCTGCCTTCCTGCTTCCACCACAGTAGATAAAGGACAACCAGGATGACAGAGTTACACCAGCATGAGGAGGAGAAAATCAGACCCTGGGCCACAGCAGGCAAAGTTATTAGTGATCTAACAGTGAATCAGCCTCTCTCTTTTTATTCTTTTCTTTTGAATGGGTTATAGTTATGTCCTGCATAAATATTTTTTCTTAGTTTGCTAGGAAATGCAAATGCAAATAAAAAAAACCCAATGTGAATTACTTTGAGGTTTTCTTCATCCACCAGCCAAACCAATATACCTCAGAAACTAATATAGCTCTTTGATGGGAATTGCTTATTTTCTGTTGACAGCTTTTTAGTGAAAAAGATAGAAATCAGATTGAATTTCGACAGTGAGAAATTGAGAGCTTGTTCTACCAGCAGGAATCTCAAGGCCCCTAATTTTACCTCTGTGAGCAAAGATGAACCAAGAATATCAGCAACCTACTTTCCTGCCACAGAGAGAAACATAGCATCCTAAAAGTCACAGAGACAATCTGAAACACAGATTTGTCTAAACTTCAGTGGTTTTACCTTGGTTTAAATATGGCAATATATAAACACAGCAGAGATACTGGGGTTTGTTGTCAGGGCTCCAGCAGTGTGGGAGCTGACAGTGAAATTAAGCACCTTTTGTCTTTGCTCATGCAGGTGGAGGCCAAGTGCTGCCCTTCCTGATGATCCCAAATCCCAGCCAGGCATCAATCCTGCACCACTCAGCACTGGGAGCAGGGCTTGAGCACTTGCAGGGAATCCCTCCTGCATCCCCCTGTGTCTGAGGAGACCTTAAAGTTATTTATATCAAATGAATGTTTCAACAAACAAGTGTCCATATGAACGCTGCTCTTCACGTGAGCTCCGTGGAGTTAGAATGAGATCATTAAAATATAAATATCAAAACACTTTGTCTTCTTTCCAGTGTATGGCAGCATTTTCCTGCTTTGTCCATTTATGTGTCCTATTCTGAGTAATCCAGCATTGCTTTTTGTCTCTGCAATATATCATCATAACAGTTCTTCCTATGCAGCAGCATCAGGAACCATATCAGGCTAATTCTTTTCCATCACATCATATTTTCTTGTGTCCTAATGCTATTATTTCATGCTCACTTCTTTCCTCATGGTATTTTTGCTGCATCATCTTTCATCTTTATCAAATTGTTTTACTTCCTTTCATCTTGTAATTTTTTCTATCAAATGATTGTGTCACCTCAACAATCAGATATGTGCCCCGGCACATTGCTTCACAACATCTTTCCACCTAAAAAATCCCACCAAAATGTAATCTTCACACTGATTTATGATAAAAAAAGTACATTTTCCGCTTGTGATGAAGTGCTAATTTTTTGTTTTAACATCAAAAAGGTATTTTTGATCATAAAAATCCTGAGAAAAATAAATTAACCATCCCAAGTACTGTAAAACAAGGAAAAACATAAGGATTTCTCTTTCTTTCACAATTTCTATTTTACAGTCCTCACTAGAGATTGGCTACTTTTAAAAAACCTTTCTGTAACTCATGAGGAAGATTTTCCACTCCAGAAGTGGGTGAGTTACACAAAGCTGAATCCAGCACAGACCTGTGGCTCCTGCCAGTTGGGCTTCCCAGGGCATATGGGAGAGATCTAATTCTGGATCAGGACTGTGCTCAGACTCAGCTTTGAACAGACCAACCCTACCAAATCCAGGGCTGCTGACACTAAATGGGGTCACTGGGGATCTTTATGTAAGGTGCCACCAAAGCTGGCAATAAACCAGCAAATACTGTGGTGGCAGGTTTAGAGGTTACATTTTTTTGTCCTTTGCTGTCTTTCCCAACCTTTTCAGCAGTAGTCTCTCTGCAGAGGAGGGGAGGGTGTGTCCTTCAGCCAGGGCTCTCACAGAGACTCAACTTGTGCTCATTAGAGAGGCTCCAGCCTGCTCCTGCCCTTGATTTCCCTCTGCAAGTGGCAGCCCTATGGCAGAGGTGACTGAATTCACACAACTGTGCTCCATACCCACCACTGGATTAATTTGCACCAAAATACAGAAGTCTGAACTAGAGCAGTTGAGAAATTAGGCACATTGCCTATTGTGTTGTCTACAAGGCCAGTATTCCCTTGAAGACAAAATCTGTGGATATTAATCTCCTAAACCCAGCCACGAGGCTGATGAGACAGAGCTTTTGAGCACTGGAGCTCTGGCTGTGGAGATGCTGATGAGCTGAGTGGACATCAAATGGTCTCCTGGTGTTGTAGCAGGGGCAGAAATTTTAGTTGGAGCAGCAACGTTTAGTTGGAGCAGCAGCAGCAGCTCAAAGCACCTTTGGAAAATTCCATCAAGGGTTACTTGCTCTGCACACCCCCTCTGCCCTCCTGGAGAGATACAGGGGCCTCAGGAAGCACAGTGAATTGCTCAGCATCCAGCTCCATGGTCTCACTCCAGACAGATGACAGCAGCAGAAAATTGGGTTCCACATTTACAAACTTAGTACACTAACTTAAATCAAAGTCAGCCTTGTTCTGCAAGACAGGTTTTCCCATGTTCTCACACCTCTACTTTTAATTAAAATGCTGACAATCAGGGATAAGGGGAACAAAATACAAAGGTAATCATGTACAGAAAAACATATTTCACCAGAGCATAAGCTATTAGCACTTCCTCGGCTATCTGATCATCTGACAGGCTTAAGGGGAACAATGATGTGAATTTCAAATCTCCAGCTGCTCCCCCAGGAGCCTCTGTCTCATACAGTTTGTACTAAACTGAGACAGTGGAATGCAAAAATGAAGGAAAGGAAAAGACATAATGCAGCAGGATGGATAAACATAGGAACAGGGCTAAATTCAACCCTCTTTTAGTGCTGCTGGCTTTGATGCATGCGGTGGCTTAGGAACATCTGTTTCAGAATGGCATAATCCCACACCTGAACCAGCATTTGTCACTCCTGGATGTTTAGCTCTGTAGGACTCAATCCATTCAGGAAATTAAGCAGATGTCTAATGCAGAACAGATGAGCACTTTCACTGAAGTCAAAACAATTACAATTAAATGTTCACCCTTGATCAACTGCAACCTGAGGGAGGGAACTCGTTTCAGGTGGTTATCAAAGGCCTGGCCACACTGCAGGCTGTTACACCAAGGCATTCTGAGCTGGGTCTGGACTCCTCTTGGATCATTTTTTGTACTCCTATCTGTGCATAAGCTGATTTCCCCCAGTCACTCAGGTATTCCCTGTGACTGATCTGGCCAGCCCAGCTGCTGTGTGCATAGGGCAGCCCTAAAGAGCTCAGGTGCCCAGGTGCTTTCCAGCACTTGTCCTCTCCTACAGGAACAAAAAGATGATTTTTATGCCTAGGAAAGCTGCAGCCTAAAAATGACATGAGAGCTGACAGAAGGATCCTGACTGCTGAAAGAGAACAGTATTGGAAATTATACTGCCCAGCACTGCAGGCACCTGGGTCAGTGCACTGCAACCTCTCTCCCATCACTTTCCATAGGCTTTAGGAAGGGGAAAGGTCCTGAGGAGCAAGGATTATACAGTGTGTATTTACAGTGAGCTACCTACCAAGTGAGAGGAGCAAGAACTCCTTCAGTAATGGGATTTAGCACAATTTTAGGTTTTTATTTCACTGGAAGCTTCTCACACCTAGCCCAGGGATGTGGTGCTTGCAGCATCCAGGGAGTACAACTGACTAGGCAGAGCACAGGTCAAACATAATTGCAGTTCTCATGTTTCCTCTCATGCCCTCGTGTCACTGGTTAAGTAGGATTTTCTCCATGTGGAAATAATTTCCACATCTTAACTCCTGAAAGAAACAGAAATGATGTATGAATCCCACCTATTTTTTTTTCCCATAGCATATCTGCAAATTATTTGCCTTTTCTGTACATTCAGAGGTAACCTAATCGTTGCAAACAGACACACTCAGGATATTACAGCTGGGTTTGCTGTGTTCCTGGCAACTTCAGACACTTCTGAGTGCCCCTGAGTTCATTGCACATGGTTAGATGGATGTCTCCAATGGCATATGTCTTGGGCATGTTGAATATGAGGAGTGAACTGCTTGCAGCATGCTTTCTTTCCTTGCCTCTGGGCCATCCCAAGCTTTTTTTTGCATACAAAAACCCCCAGACTCTTATAAAATATACACTGAGCTCTGCTGGGTTCCCGTGGCAGGGATTGCCCTGTGTTCACTCTCTGCTCATCTCTACCACATCTTGGCTTGCAAAGGACACTTATGGCTGAAATAAAGACAAAAAGTGATTTCCTTGTGCTTGCCCTTTCATGGTATAACTTGTCCAGTGCCAGATGGGAAAGCACAAGAGGTTGCTGGGTTAGTTCTAAGGCTCTTTTTTATGTGCATCATTTTTCATGTCCTGTAGTTTAGGATCTGTCTTTAGAAGAAGGATGGATGGGATGAATTCTTTAAAAAGGCTGGTATATCAAATCAAATTCATCATAAAAGATCTCAGTTCTATGTCATTTATAGCTGTAATTTAATTACACCTAGTATGTTTCCCTAATTGTGATATTGACTATTTTATAGGAATCAGAATGAGCCTTTTGATCATCTGCAGGTACAGCTTCACTAATAAGCATAAATCAAAATGCCTTAGATGAGCTTTGTACCCCTAAGGCATAATGTAAATGATGAAGGGATGGGACTTCATTTTGTCATGTTCTCTTCAAATATCAAGTTATATTAAAGAAAACACTTTCTCAATCACAGGTGAGTGTATGAAGACTGAGTGACAACTTGATGTCATCTCTTTGATAAGTCCACTCCCTTGGCATTTTTAGATGTACTTTCATAAATGAGCTTCAATTCGTCTTGCACAGAGTGGAATTGTATTTCACTGTCTGCAGAGTTGCATTTAAAAATGTGCTTACTACTCTGAGATTCACAAAGGATGGGGAAGGGAAAGGAAAAATAAAATATTCTTCATGTATTTTTCTAGAGACCACCAGGGAAATGTGCATGTTTGTTCCTAAAAGTCAAAGCACCACAGGGAGGAAGGCACACGTGAGGTTTGTGCCGTTCCACCACCAGTCTGGCAATTTGTTACACGATGTTTTTACCTGCTGCTGCTCAGGGGATTATCCTGCACTACCAAAATCTCTGCCTGCCAAAGGAAAAAGGCAAGTAGAGAACATTTCTTACCTCCAGCGAGTCCTTTGTGCAGCAGGGTGTGCCTCTGAGCGTGCCTGGGCAAGCACAGGTACAGGCACAGCTCCAGACACATACACTGCATTTTGTTTGCACAGTGGATTTTGCACAGCTATAACACTTAATTTAGAAAATAAAGAGGTTTTTGATGGTGCAAGGATGAGACTGTTTTTTAACACTAAGGGAAGGGCATATAAGTAATGTAACATTATAGATGTGTTTGCAGAAGTATGTTTTATATTTCATATATAATATATGTTCCAGTGGAAGGTGTCCCTGCCCACGGCAGGAGGTGAAATGAGAAGAGCTTTAAGGTCCCTTCCAACCCAAACAAATCTGTGATCCTGTGATTCTGACATGAGTAATACAACACAAGTCAGATCTTCAGCTCATACAAATTGTCATCTTCCATTTGACATCTTAGAGGACTTTTAATGTTTTACCTCTGCAGAGAATCTGTCCCATTCAGCCTTTGAAATGTCCAGATACAGCAGCTTCTCCAGCATCTCTAGATTCAGAACCATCACTTCTCAGCCATTCCAATCTGACAATTGCTGCCTACTGTTGTTGCTTCTTTAATCTGACATTTAACCTAGCTGGAAATGCATTGCCTCATTTGCTTTTTGTGCTCTCCTCCCTTCCATTTACTTCTAAATAATCATTTTCTTTAGATGATTTTCATGAAATTGCCACTAAAAAGAGTCCTGTTTGAGCTGCCTCATTTGAAAACTGTGAGATAGTGCAAGACATCTGAAGATGTCATTGTAACACATGAAAAGCACTTCAGCCTGCACATAAACACTATCAAGTAGAATTTGAACTGAAGTTATAAGCTAGGCTGAAATGATATTTTGTTAATAATTGTCAAATATTCCACAAATAGCACAATCCTAAATAGCACTATTCTGAGCAATGAGAGCACCACGTAACATGCTGAATTCTTAAACAGAGCCGAACAGAATATAGAATTTCTATTTGGGAAATGTGGACCTCTTGATGTTCAATTTTGTTCAGAAATGGAGCAAATATCATTCCTACAGCAGGAAAATTCTTAATAGCTGCTTCAAAAAGTAATGCTCGTTTCAAACTCAAAAGTTTAGGTTTAAAATTGTCATTTTTTTTTTAGTTATTATTTCAATGTCATAGTTTGGTTAAAGAAATGACAGTGTATGGGAGAATTTGCTGACAACAAAAGCATCATCACAGACTTTGCTGATTTTTTTATCAGTACAATAGAGAAGGAGCTGTTTTCTACATCCTTATGTGGGATAAAGCTTCACATTTTTTTCAACTGTCAGATCATGAAATAACGTGAATAAAAATACAGAATATTTTAAATTAAATTTTAATGTTGAAATAAATATACAATTTTGATAAAACCAGTTCAAGGTTTTTTATAAGAAGTTTCAATGAGAAATGTTTAATAAGAAGCAAAATAAGCAAAGCTCCATTTTACCAGTATTTTCCAAGAGAAGCTTATTTTGTTGGAAATATATTAAACCAATTCTTTCACTTACAATCTCAGGATACATTTATATTCAATCTATGTCAAGCAGGCAGTGAATTGCTGTTATAATATCCACTGTCTTCTTTGGCAAATGTTAAAAGCAGTAATCCTGCTTCTACAATTATTACCTGTGCTCTGATGTTAGCTGTGGGTACAGCCATGATCGAGGCCCTTCTCCTGCAGCCCCAGTGAGCTCTGGCAGAGACACTTCTGGCTCCAGAGGTACAGGAAGCATGGAGAGAGAGGAAGGGAAATGAGCACTGTCAGAGTAAAACAAACCAAATGACACAACTTTTTGCCATTTCTAGACATCCATGTTCTCTCTTAATCCATTTTTGCAAATTTCTTGGCAGGAAAACTGCTTTCTGCATGGGTTAGAAAGATCTACAGCCCTACCCTGTGGAAGAAAAGACACAACTTGCTTAGTTACCTGCAGGTGAAGCTTGGTCCTGCCTTGTGTCACCCTTCAGGGTCTCAGTGAAGGGCAGTAAAGTAGGAAGAATGATGCAGTTTCTTTTTGGTCTTGCTAGAAATAAAAGACAAATGCCTTTAAGAGTTTTTCATCAATAATAAGGAGGAAAGAAAGCAAAACCATGACAAAAATTATGGGGAAGGTCTGTGTTTCCCCAGGCTGCTCCTGGTGAGGCCTGCCTTACCTCCAAGAGGCACAGAGTGCTGGCACTCTCCTGGCTCAGGGCTCTGCTCCCAGACACAGCAGATCCTCAGTGAGCTGTCACTAAAGATCCTTCTCTTGTTTTTCTTTCTTTTCATGATAGCCCAAATTGAATACTTGCCTGTCCTTGTATCTGTCATGTTAGCTTTTTAGATAGTACATGTTATATTCTATACTCCAGTGGACTGCTGTCCTTCCCTAGGAGTTTGCAAGGCTTGTCAAGTGCCTCTAATGGTGGTGGCCTGAGGGAGAGCAGTACACAGTTTGCTTTTACATTTCTTCTCCACTTTAAAAATATGGGAGATATTAATAGTACAAAGGACTGTTCCCCACTGCTTTGATCTCCACAACATTTCTGCTCTTTCAGCCTCCATGTCCCCACTGATGCCATGTTCCATTACTATTTTCCTTATTCTAGCCCATAGCCAATACTCTTTTCCCTTCTTGTCTGCTGTAACCCCAGCTGTAGCTTCCCTGAGAAGAAAGGGGAGGGAGAGGATTGAGAGTGCTGCAGCAGAATCCCCCAAGAGCTGTGAGTGATTGAGGGCTGTAACAAACCTCCTGGGACTCTTGAGCAGAGTTATTTTTAAAGAGAGCTGTTGATCACAATTAAAAAAAAAAAATAAGAAGAAGAAAAAACGATGCAAAAGCTGCTGCCCCCCCTGGAATAACCTCAAAGGAGATGTGCCTCAGAGATATTTTCCCTCTGTGCTTCTCCTTTGCTTCAGAGCAGTAGTAATTTGCTGTAAAGCAGAGGCAGCAAGAAATTCCACTTCCTGACAGAGGGTCAGTTCATCTGCCTGTCGTGAGAGATGGGAGAGAAAGCACAGCAATAACTCCTGTGGCTTCTCAGGAGGAGTAGACACCATAAAACTCACCCACCTCGATCATGATGTTCCACACGGATGACATTTGAGGTGAAGGGGGGAGGAATCTTAATTTTCTTTGTCCCTGACTCAGCATGGAGTCAAAGTCATTATCGAGTTCGAAATGTCCAGTTTTGGTGACAGGTTACCACAAGCTCTGGGAATTGTTTTCTGTTTTCTTAAATAAAGCAGCATCCAGCAAGAGGACAGAGACCTCATTTGAATTTTCTCTGCTACTGTGTGATTAGCACTATTTCAAACATTGTACATAGCATTATAATAAAGTGTTTTGATTTAGAAGTCCTTAACCATTTACAATAAATCACAAACTGAGCCATGAAGCCACAATTCCTCGTAGGTGTGTGCGTGTGTGTGCACACAGATTCTCACCATTTGCAAACAATGAGATACTGGCAGTAGACACACCATGCAAAGTCAATTATAAAGAAAAGTATGTTCCTCTTCTTAATTAAATAAATCCATAAATAAATAGGAGACAGCAGTACTACAAAAGGCAAGTTGTTCTTCAGCTCCTGAGTAAGACATTCAGTGGGAAGGAACTGACAAATATGATGCAAGTGTGATATCTCTTCTCATTAAAAAATGCATTTTGTATACAGTGAGCAAGAAAAAGTAACTTAATATGTGATCTCATACTTTATGGAAAGCTGTGGTTCCTTTCTGAGGAAATGAGCACTGCTGCCTAGAGAACAGAGTGCTCAGCTGGGCACAGCCTGGCTTGTGCCCTGGGTTTGGTTTCTCTCTTGGGTTTTGGACATGGTCAGGTGTCAGCTGGAGATTGTGTCTCCACTGCGAAGCATTCAAAGGTCCATCCTTAAATTACCTTGCAGCTAGGTGAAATCATTATTATTATTGTGCAAGGAAGTATTTTTTTCATTGTCTACAGTAGACATTTTCACACACATTAAAAAGGGAAAACAAAGTTGTTTGTCAGTGTCTGACTCTGCTGAGAAACCTTATCGAGGGAAAATGAAGTTGTGTCAGACAGGTGAAGGACTCTCCCAAGCTATTAATTAATTTTGAATAATTCATTAGCTAACACTCTTAAACTCTGATAGTCCCAGGTAAACCCCAGAGAGAGGTTTTGTGGTCGCTCAGCCATGCTCCTCATCAAATGCATTAGGTGTTACATAACAAGGGGATGTGCGAGTGTTTTTAAAGAGATATTTGTTCTGGAACTTGTAATTAGTGCACAGTGTCTAATTGTGCCAGGCAAGCACCTGTGTGTGGTACCAGAGTGACTCTGCACAGAACAGCAGCACAAATCCATGTGTGGCTCCTCTTGATAAGTGACTTACTGTGTCCCCTTCCACTTGAAATTCTGCTGTAGGTTTTGCTTGGGACTCAGACTTCTGAACTTTTAATATAGAATTAAGGAAAAATCCTTTATCAGCTGGAACATCAGTGGGAAATACAGAGCTGGGGTCTCACTGATATAAACTGGGGGGTATTCACTGAAATCATTTAGTTCATGGGCATTGTGAGCCAGGTGAAAGCCTTGCTGAGCTACAAAGAAGGAGGATCAGTCTTTCAGAGTGCCAAAGAGATGTGAATACAAAATTTACCTCTGAATTTCTCAGAGGGATTCATGTGCTGCAAACATATTGCCCAAAAGCACCTCTCCCTCTAAATTATTACAGGAGAACTGAATAGGCTGCAGTCACTATTTTTCCTAACTTCTTATGGAACCTAAAATGGCCAGTGAATGAAACTTTAACAAATAGATCTTTTAAAAATGAAATTAATAAACTTCCTTATTTCTGTGCCATCTAAGTGCATAGCCTTTACTTAATGATGATGCACTTGATTAAATAAAATGAAAGAAAAATGGAAGTTCTTTCAGACGTTAAAATTAATAATGAGTTTAGACTTAATCCAAAAGCAATTTAACTTTAAACATTCACATGAAATTAAATGAGCCATTGAATTTGCTATATAAGCAAGCATTAATCTTATCAATCTATGAAGACTGGGATGTTATACAGTGATCCATTAATTTCAAAGCCTAATACGAGGTCTGTTTAATGCCTTTAGTCTATTAAAAAGTGTGATCCTACAATATAACTGCTTTTTCATAAACGTTTAAATCCCAATTCATTCTGTTACTGCTTTGATCATGTGATAATCTGTTCTGACAAGATTATGCTGCAAAAAAACCCCAAAATATATAATTTCTTTGCACCTACATTTGCTCCAAGTTTGAGCTTTAACACCAACAAAGTTTTATTAGCAAATACAAGGAT
Source organism: Erpornis zantholeuca (assembly GCA_013400515.1). Taxonomy (NCBI): domain Eukaryota; kingdom Metazoa; phylum Chordata; class Aves; order Passeriformes; family Timaliidae; genus Erpornis; species Erpornis zantholeuca. Next base: position 234,666 of record VZTN01028591.1, read on the forward strand.
TTGAACAGTTGGTGTTGGTGCATCTGTTTAAATGTTCAACAAAAACTAGATTTCCTTTAATCAGGTGGTATTTAGACCAACAATCTGACCTATATTCTGAACTCTATCTCTTCCAATGCAGCAGAGAGAGCTGTGCCCCTAAAAAACCCCACTGCTCATTGAAAATATGTCTAAGAGAAAAAAGAAGATTTTCATTGTGAGGTTTGCCTTTGGTGTGGTTTATTTCTGTTTGTGAGATGTGTTGACTATGGTACCTTTTGCAAGCATGGAGAAAGACCATAAAGTTTTCTTTCACAGTTTTTTTATAACACTGCAAGTCATGGTGCTTGGCAAAATTAAAATTAAAAAAAAAAATGAAAACTGCCCTTTTTAGTTAATGAGATAATTCAATATCAGAACTTAATGGCACAATGTGTTAGCTCCTGCCATGGAAGGTCATGGTTTGAAATTTCTGTTTCTAATCAGTAGTTGCTCCCACAAAAACCAATCAGAGGGAAAGGTTGATATTTAAATATGTTTATGTTACTAAACAGGTGTTCTAGTTTGACATACTATACCTAATTCTACATAATTTTCACAAATCTAAGGTCAATGAGAAATTGCACTTCTTATATAAGACAAAAACAGTTCCAGTGTGGTTGTTCAATGTAAAGAATAATAAGTAGCTTGAGGAATGCTATGTTCCTTGAGAGTGCAGTCCAGAAATGTCTGCAAAATTCCAGCAGATTTTTCTGTGTAGGAGTATATTTTCTTTGCATGTAATATTTTCCTTGACTTACATCTGCTTGCAGCAGCCTGTGAATATGGATACAGTACTGCTGCACCCTTGTACAAACAAATGGTTGTTATTAACCTTTAAGAGTCTCCCCATGTTGGTCCTGAGCACTGATTAGGAATGCAAGGGTGTGAGCAGATTGCTTGTGTAAACTCGTGGAGCTCATTGGAGCATTTCCCAATTTACAGAGAGACCGTGTTCAGTCTGACCTGCTAAATGGCAATATATCCCTTCTCAAATAACACTCCTGGCACTGAGAACAGAGGAGTCCTGGTTCAAGGGACAGAAGGACACAAGGAAAGGCTGGTGGTTATTTTGTGTTACGGTCCAACAGCTTGAGTAAGAAGCAATGCTGTGCTCAAGAGATTATTCAAGCAGAAGCTGAATTCAGGTAATTACACATTTAATAACAGAATCACTGGTTTTCCTAAGGGTGTTCATGTCAGGGTGTTACTCAGAAGACTTTCACAGTAGCAAGTGCTTGGTAAACTTGTGAGTCTCTTGTCTGTTGTCAAGGCTGGCTCTGATCCTCTGTTTTACCTCTTGGAATCTTATCCATGGCTGTGTTGGAAGGCACTTAGAGAGCAACCAAGTGTGGCAGCACAGTGCCTGCAGCTCCAACCTGTGTCCAAAAAGGATATTTTGCTCTAGTTTCTCAGAGGTGGGGATATCAGGAACTGACAGATCCAAAAACATCTGAGGTATTATGTAAGTGTTTATTGAAAATACATACCTTAATTTTTATTGGGAAGAGCACTTTTCTCATACCTTGGTGGTTTGACAGATTGTTAATTGTGTTGAACTTTTATTTGGGGAAAAATAGAGGCATGGGCTGATGAGGCACTTTTTTATTTGCTCAGCTGTTATATTTTCTAACAATATTTTTATTTTTCCTTTTAAATGAGGCGTTCCTTTCTGTTCTGTATTCTACACTAAAGTGCAGTTGCAACCAAATGAAGCATTTTGATTTTTGTCAAAATAAAATCTGTCAGGAGCTGGCCTGAGACAGTATTTTGGTTTGTTACAGTTGGAATCTTCTTTCATGGTGAATTTTGAAGTGATAGGATTTGCTTCCTGATGGGCATGAAACCAGTTTTGAAATTACAAATTCTTTAGAAAAATGAAAATGCCATTCTTGTCACAGCTCTGGTGCTTTTTAAGTTGTTCCCTGTTCAGTTGCCTTGTGATAAAAATAGGATGTGGAGAACACTTGCCACAAGAGCTAAATGTAAGCAGAGCAGATTTTCCTCATGCAGTTCTGCTTCAATTAATATTGCACCCTGATCTGGCCTGGCTGACTTAATCTGCAGCATGTAAATCTGGCCACCAAGACAACCATCAGCAGTCAGAACTGCCAGAACTGCTGGCATAATTGGTTTAGAGTAATTAAATGCCTGACAAAGAAGCAAACTTCAAAAAAAAAAAAAAATCCCAACACACCCTTCCTTGGTTATTTTGGTCTTAACAACCCTGATCTAAAAGGTCAGAGATTGGGTTGTGGTTTGTTTCAGGTATTTGACTATGGGTTCTTGCCTCAGCCCCTCGCTGAAGCACAGGTGGCAGCTAAAGGTGTTACTCTGTCTCCTTGTGACTGCTGCAGATGAAGAGGAGCAGCACATTGTGTCAGCAGCATGTGAGGTGGCACAACCAGGGATGACTGACAAAGGAATCCTACCTTTGAATTTAGATTTGGATGTTGCAGGCTGCAAAATGAGCTGCTTCTACAGTTTCTGCTTTGGCAGAACCATAACATCTCCCAGCAAAGTTCCACAACAGGTACCAGCCTTGTGTGTTACTCCCATCTGTCTAATACAGGCTGGTGCCACTGCAGCTGGAATAGAATATTTGTACTGCAGTGTTCACTCAGATGCCTCAAAAATTATTCCTTGGCAAGGACAGATTGAACCAGCAAGCCATGCAACAAAACCTGTTTTCTGCAGGGGTTGTGTAAAACACCCATTGGAATTTGCCTGAGGCATTGAACACGTTCTTTTACATAGGAACAAACTATAAACATACTAAAACCCTACAGATTCATCAAATTCTCTTAGCTTTCAGCTCCCAGATAAGTGAGTGCAGTTCAAACAGTACATCACTCAGGACCAGTAACCCTGGAGCTTTTGCTATTCATTTATTTATGCTTTCTCAGCTTCTTCTGCTTTAGGGGTAGATAAATTACTTATTTGGTCCGTATCCTTTTTTTCTGAGAAATGCTGGTGGCAGAGTCAGCAGCCAAAGTCCCAAAGAGCTGGGAGTTCCTCTCCAGAGTAAATTTGTGTTGCCTCATCATTTCACAGAGCCACAGGAAGAGTCTGGGAAGGAACCAAACCAGGGCTGACTTGAGAACCTCCACCTTTTGGATACTCCTTTATTTGACTCCTGTTGCAGTGCTAAAGTACCCTTGCTATGATTTAGTCTCTCTTATATCACATCAGAAGTATTTATGAATATGCTGTTATATCAAGTTCAGGAGGAATATCTCCAGACCAGTATTAAAAAGTAAGGAGTGCCTTAAAGTAGAAAAAGCAAGAAAAGATTAAAATGTCTTCACTTCTGCCTCCCGCAGGATTCTGAGCTGTAGGAAAACAGCACAATTCCATCACTCAGTGAAAGCCAAGTTTGGGACCCAGTGTCAGCAGATCCTGAGATGTCACAGTCACAGTCCCCTGCATTTCACCACTGTGAATGGTGTTAAGGGTCATGATTCATTTCCCTCGTGACAAAATCATACTACATAAACCAGTGAATTAGGGCAAGGACCTAAACCTTGCTCCCCAACACATGCACAGCAAGAAAGCATTTTAAAAATTGTTTGTATAGTTTCAACTATTAGGTTTTGGATATAATAATCATTTTTCAGACACATTCTTGTTTACTTCCACAAATGTATTTGCACAGCACACAAATTTGACAGATGGATTTGGGGAGTTCGTTTTGCTGTGCAAGCAAAATGCAAGCACACCATAAACCCCAGCCCTTCTAGGGAAGCACTAAAACAAGAGATTTTTCTATATAATTGATTCCTAAACCAACAATTGAACTCTCCTAATAATTACTTTGAAGACAGGAGATAAGGTTCAGTTACTGTCTATGCTGGTTGGTAATATAAAAAACTTAATGGAAGATGTTTTTTTCTAATAAGAAAGTGAGAATTATAAGCAATAAAACCCAGCATGGGATGTGATTATCAGAAGGCAATATTATCCTTGGGCATTTTGCTATATAAAAGCCAAGTGCTCCCCGTAAATATGTGTATTTCTTATTAACCACACCCCTACAAGTTGCCAGTTTGATACAGAGTTATTATATTTTTAGATTTAAATAGAGATACATCATCTTAGCAAATTGTTAGGGGCTTGAATATTGTAGCCATGAGATTAATAGAGTTATGTGTTGGGGATTCTAATTGCTTTCTTTCTCATAGGTGATATTTAGACCTTCACACCTCCATTTTCAGGGGAATGAACTGGTGGTGAGCATCACCCTGGGATAAAATGAATCAATCCCTTCTTAGGAATGACCAATCAATCAGCATTGGAATTGTGCTAGAGCCAATGCTGTCTCTCATTTCTCATTTCATTAGTTACATTGCCAATATGAATAATTTAACTACCTAAGACAGGCAGCAAAATGGCATTTTTTTTCTCAAGTTATTTCCCAAACAATGGCACAATTGGGTGTTACCAAAAACCTCTTGAGACTTTTTAGGAGGCACAGAGCAATATGAAGTCCTTTTAAGAGGAATATGCTATAAATATTATCCTCATGTACATCACCTGTCATCCTTTATTTCTTTCATTCATTTTTTGTCCCATATGAGCTGCCTCTTTCAATTCTACATCATTCCCCATTCCCACAAACTGCTCCAAGCCCTCCCTTCATCTGCTTGAGCCTTGGGGAGTGGGAGTGAGGAGCAGAGAGCATGCCTTTCCCATTTACACAGCCAGGACAAGATGGCAATGGATGGGTTCACGGAGAGAATGTGTCCCAGAGCTTTCTCTAAGAAACATGGTTTTTCAGCTGAGTATGGATAACTCTGTCCTGTGATCCAGCCATCCTCTCTGCGCTGGGCAAAGAAAACTTACATTATTTTTAGCAGAAGTCTCTCAAGGCAGGAAGGAGAGTTGGCTCTCCACACCACACTTTGATAGCACACAAATGACCTGCAGCTTGTGAAGAAGCACTTGGCTGCTCTGGCTTGAGGGTTTTCTATGGAGGAAGTTCTGGTGAACAGACTAGGAATTTGTCTTCTTTGTGTCTCAGGCCAGAGCCAGCGCTGGGGGCAGAGCCGAGCCCTTGCTTGGTGGCAGGACAAGGCTGGAGAAGGGAGCAGCCCCTGATAGTGCCAACACCTCTGCTGCACACAGGACTGCACTATCCAGCTGCTCCAGGAGTGCTCCCTATATTCCTGTCTCGGTTTGAAAAGCCAGGTGTCTGCTAAGGAAGGCAGAAACCTCCCTTGGAATGGAAGATGCAACCCCCTTCCCTCTGAATTATTATAATTATGAAATCAAGGGCTTTCAGGCAGAGATATGGGAAATGGGAATAACAGTTCTTTACTAATGATTATATATACACATATATATATAAAAACAAGGCAAGAGAAACACTGTTTTAAACTGACAGATGTCAGATACAACCTGACCCCTGTTAGTCAGGGGACAGTGGCAGTCCCATGAGATGGTGGCTGCAGTTCTCCTGAAGTGATGGATGTAGTCCTGTTGAAGAGGTGATCCTGGAGAAAAGGTCTGGTCTTCCTCAGAAGGTCCAGGGGTGGGTATGTAGCTCTTGTCCTCTGGGAAATCCAGTGGGAAAGGCCCTGCTTATGATTTTCAAATCCCAGTTTATATCCAGGATTGAGTGCCTGTGTCCTCCTTCCGGGTGGAGCTTCCCACAAAGGCACTGATGAGCCATTAATCAGGAGATAGCCCAGGGGCAGCTTATCTGTGAGTCGTGGGCAAGGCCCTGATGGGCCATTAGCAAAAGATAGCCTTGAGGGGGAGAGGCAGGAAGCACTGCCCCACCTGGTTCATGAAGGTGGTGATAGAATACATGCTCTTGGTCACGTTCCACTTTCCAACCCAGGACAATTCCATGACTCTAAATTATCCTCCACCGAGAATCTCACCTGCCAGATCCCCGACATCTGCAATTAGGACACAGAATTCCAACGATATTATATCACAGTAGGGATAATTACAGCCGAGGGTGAGTGCCTGCTGTCATGTTGGTTGCTTTGTGCTTACTAATTGGTTAACCTAGTGATGGCTGGCAAATCCTTTCCTTGATCAAATGGCACACTGAAACACAGCTGAGTATTTAAACAAAGGTCTTTATTAGTACAGTGTTAGCGACCCAGCCCTTTTCAGGAAAAGAAAATGTAAAAGCAAACAAAAACCATAAATTTTTACTGGAAATCCTTCTGGAATAACAAAGTACAGTGGCTTATTCATCAGTTATTTTTTTACAAAAGCCTTTTTCTAAAGAGAAAGAGACAATGTTATTAAGCACAAAGAAACAGAATTTCTTGAAATTATTTTCTTTTTTTTCAAAACCAGGATTCTGATCAATGAAGGGAGATGGAAAGTAGACAATATTTTTAGAATCTTTATCTTTGGGTATATTTATTTTACTATTAATTAGAAAATCCCAGACTGACTGGCATCAAGTCTCAAGTCAATTAGCATTTTCCCCACCAGATATGTGCAACATGAATGTCTTTAAACACAGAGAGAGTATGTTTTGGATATTAGGAAGATATTCTTCCCCTGGGAGGGTGGGCAGGCCCTGGCACAGGGTGCCCAGAGCAGCTGTGGCTGCCCCTGGATCCCTGGCAGTGCCCAAGGCCAGGTTGGCCCTTGGGGCTTGGAGCAGCCTGGGACAGTGGGAGGTGTCCCTGCCATGGCAGGGGTGGCACTGGATGGGTCCTTTCCAACCCAAATCTTTCCACAATTCTATATTTCTATAAGTTTAAAACTTTACTAGCTATATGTTTGTTGTGCCTGCTTAAGAAGTTCTGGAAGATTAAGTCACCAGCATAGTAGACATAAACAGTTATGGTATAGCAATGATTTATTCTCTACTGTAAATTAGTTCAGAACAAAAACTGCAAAGAACATTTTATAGATTATCAAAATGATATACAATGAACCAGATGTGTGGAAAATTATGTACCACCCCTGCTTTCATCATATATCTGTAACATCCCTATCTTTCTATTAAAAAATATTTAATTAAAAGTAGGGCCAGTGGAGCTGTTCTGGATTTAGTCACTCTAGTGGAGCACACTTTTGAGCACAGATGTGCAGGAGCAGGAGAGGCATCTGGCCAATAGATCACTTCAGTCATTGGCTCTCAAGTTTTCTCTCTTCAGGCCAATGCTTGTGGGTTTACTGATATCAGGAACTGTTGTTAGAGACATAAATGTCTTGGGCAAGGGGAACGCTTTGAAATGATCTCCAGGCCTTCACTGCTCTTTTTGCTGTGCTTTCCTAGCATGTCATTTTCTAAATTTTACATTTCCACGTTCTTTCCCTCAGACACAGGTTGCAGTCACCTCTCACTAGCACATGTCAAAGCATTCAGAGGACTACAAGTCCCCTGAGAATGATGGGGTTCACCTTAAAAAGAGCAGTACTTGTATCCCTTTTACACAGACTCAAGAAATATTTGAGTCCATGGCCCATTTGCAGAACTTCTTCAGTGTAGTACATGATTGGTGTCTCGATTTCATTTGATTCTTAGAGAAAAATCTGTAACACAATAATATAATAAATAAAAGTTATATCCAAAAATATCCCCCCCCCCCCTTTGCCACTTGGGGAAATGCTAGAGTTGTCAATTTTGTTAATACCATTGAAGAAACCATACCCTGGGTAAGAATGATGGACACAAGAATGATGTTTAGCAGTGGGACATTACATTTGCACTCTGGGGTTTCTATACCAGAAAAAAACAATATAAAAGGAAACAAAAAAAAAGTTCAGGGTTTCAGGACAACACATATTTGCTCTGTCTGTGTGTAGACTATTGATCAGCTTGGAAATTACACAGCTGTGGACAAAGCCAACCACTTCTCAACAGTGACATTCCCCTACTGTGTCCCAGCAACTTCCCCCAAGCACACACTTCAAAATACAGCAGTGGCACATTGGTCATGTAATTTTTGCTTTCTATGACAAACTTTTTATCAAGTTTAATGGAAAAACATACATGCAAGCATGTATATAAAAGATTGTCCGTTGCCTTCTTTGTTTAAAGATCAGGTTGGTTGTACTTGGCAGGGCTTTGGGCTGTTAGCCTCAACCTTGCCCTTCCCACCCTGCCAGTTTTCGCTTAGTGGAGCGCCTGGGCTGGATAATAGGAGCCATGGGAGTCACTTTATAAAGCCAGGAAATCAAAAAGCAGATGTTAAACACAAATTGTACCAATCAAACAGAGCTTACAAAAGGGTAGAACTCTCTCCTGTAATTCTATTTGAACAAACGTGTCAAATACAGGGACTGGTAGAAATATCAGCTTCATCAGGTTCCACTCTCATCAGGTGCCCTGCATTTAATCCCTTCCCTGCTCATCAGTGCCATCCCTCGATTGTGAAATCACCTGGAAGGACACAATCAAGCCTAACATTCCTTTGCAAAGGGACAGCAAGCCCTGAACTGCCCACCAGCAGCTTCAGTGGGGCACTTCCCCTGATGACAGCTTCCCAGCAGGTGATGTGGGGAGCTCACTCTGATTTGCCTATGTCCTCTTCCTCATGCCAATCATCCAGTCAAAACTGCAAAATATTCTGTGCTCTGAGGATGAAATTGTTAGGGAGAGTGGATGGCACTCCAGGCGGATCCCCAGACCTCCCTGTTCAGGTGACACCCGTGTCAGTCTGGGGCTCTCTGGGCTCTGTGCACAGCCCCAGTCCTGATTCCCTGCACGTGCCTGGCAGGGCAAAAACTCCTCCAGCAGCCTTCGATTCCAAACACATTTCTCATCTTCTGCGACAAGATAGAGGCCTCTGCCTGCTCAGCCTGCAATCCAGCCTGGCATTTACTGGTTTGTTAATTTGTCTTCTGATGATGTTAGGTTTGCAGTGGGTTATTTATACTGAGAATATTATTTCCCAAAATAAACCTTAATTTAACAGCTTATTCCAGCAAAGGGTCTAGCTAACCTGACTTAGCTGCCTTTTCCCACAGGGTCTGACTTAGTGAAGTCTTGAAAGGGTTGGTTTAAAGGCCACTGAAGGCAAGAGAAAGATGGGCATTGAGAATAAACAAAGCCAAGCAGTGAACTGGGAAAATACCTAAATATTATTGAAGTGTTATGTGTGAGGATAACTTCACCTGTCATGTTTGCAGCATTTCTGAGAACTGTAATTGGGCCTGAGAAAGCTGAATAAAGCAGTCAGAGCTTTGTAGCTGGAATGCAGAGTGCAGAGGGTTTGTGCATCCTGAAGAGTTGGCCCAATCCCTTTCGTTTTTAGAACCATGAAGGCAAGAGCAAGTCAAACCATGGTTGTCAGCTGCCTTTACCAAGTGCAATACCTTGGCTGTGTTTAATGGAAGAAAGCATAAGCTACACTGCATGTGGAGGACTACAAAAATAAGATTATTGTTGTTCCATGATCTTACACTTCATCTAAAACTTGACTTAGTGTTCTTTTAGTGCTAATAAAAAGAAATTGTAAATCCAATTGGTTTTGGTAATATGAGTGATGTCGGTAATATACTTTTATTTAATTAAAAATATTTACAAAATAACCAGAAGGAAAACGCTATTCTAGAATGGCCATAACAGGAAATTGATTTTGAACCCTTATATTTTGATTGGCAGAAACAAAATTTCGGTAATCCCGGTTCTGATTCTACCTTAATTTTCTACAAGTGTAACTCCATTTATTTAAGTGGAACCATCTTGTTTTGTTTTCATTAAACAAATCCAAACTCTAGTGAGACAGAGAATTTTAAAGCTTTATTCAAAGCTCATTGAAGTCAATGAGATACTATCCCTTGATACAAAGTAACCCAAATAATTTCAGAATTTGTACTAATAGGTGATACTCATTGCACCAGTTGTATACCTGTTTAACTTCATTGATTTCAAATGCATTACTGAGTGTTAGGTTAATTATTTTTAGTGTGAGGCAAGGCTTTCAAAATCATCATGGGAAGAAAAGGTTCAAATGTAACACAGAACAGCAGTTAAAGAACAGATTTCTCAATTTCATTCAATTTAGCATCAGTCCTCATGTGACCCCATCCTATTGCTTAATGCACTTTAAAAATCCACTCTGATTTCCCAGTGATGAAGGCATAGCAGAACATAACACTGTTTTGCTTTAGGTCTGGTCAAGGGAAATACAGAGTTTTAAAATCTCTGAACGTGCTCTGTTGAACACACTGCATTTTTATTTTCATTGCTGTTTTCAGTCTCAGTGGTGCTCCTGAGCTAAACCCATAATAGCTCTCAACCTCTCACCCTTTCAGAAAAAGGAATGTCCATGGGAAAAACACATCTCAGAGCAAGGATGTTTGGCTTAACCCACTTATCACAAATCTGAATTTTTGTGTTCTATTGTATTGGGAAGATGTCACAAACATTAGACAAAATTAACAATCACACCAGGAGAAATTTGTGATACATCAACCATGTAGAGCCTGGTCCTGCTCTAATGCTGGAGCTTCATCCCATGTGTCCTTAGTCCATGTCATATGAGCTCAGGAATGCACCTGAGGTACTGCAAAGTTCACAGTTTCAGAGGGAAGGATATTACACCTGCAAGCCAAAAGCCACTCGTCTCCACCTCGCCCATCCTCACGTCAGACCCAAACAGAACATGCAGATTGATGCATCTGCCCAGCTGCTCATCATAATGCTTTGGCTGTTCCACTCATCTGTGGAGAAAATATGCTTGCATTTTACTGCTAGGGCTGATGGAAATTTGATTGCAAAACAACACTGCAGAAAATCTCCCTGAACACAAACTCCCCACCTCAAGTCCTTTCCAGCCAACCAGCCTCCTCCCCCTGTCTTCTTATCCAGATCTTCCTAAAAGGATGTGCTGTTCTTAGAGGGAAAACTTGTACATTTGAAGCTGAACTGTCTATAGTGAAAATATACAATTTTGGCCAGTTCCAGATCTGTCAGGCTGCATTTAGAGCAAGGTGTTTCAGACTCCCTTTGCATTTACCCTGCTCTGGCAGGGCAAGCACTGAGCACTCTTGCTGCCAGCAGCTCACAGACAGCACACCCTGAGCTCTGGGCAGCAGCTCAGCTCACCTTCCTGAGCCCCTTGTAGCCTGCCTACTAGCAGGCCTCTAGATAATGAGGTAGATAACATTTTCTTCCATCATACAAAGTTTGAAAATTCTTACTTGCAATTTGGTGAAGGGAAACATCAGGCTGGCCTGTCTGACAGAGAAGTCTGGGACTTTTGTAACCAGTTCCCCATCTGCATGTGTAACTTCTCTTGACTTTGGAAGTTTTCATCACTGGAAAGGATCTGGGACATGATCCTTGCAGGCATCTTGGGATTTTCCACTTAAACAGTGAATTGTACTCTGTCGAATCTCAATTAATGGTACTTGTATTTAAATAATACATGTTCACATTTTTAAATTTTCAAATGTGTCATGCTGGTGATTCAAGATTTACCTGGCAGAGAGTTTAAAGAAATTACTTTGCATGCAGTGGTTCATTTAAATTATAAGTACCCATTACTCCCTATTTCATTTTTAACAAGTTCATCATCCACTCAAAGAAATGCCAGACTGCTCAGGTTGCAAAACTGATTTCAGGTTGCAAAACTGATCTGGCACATGCAAAGATGGACTCCTTGCAGTTTGGGTTTCATAATCAGAGCAGAAACATATTAAGGGTAGGTGTCATATTCCTTGATGTTTGCAAAAACTGTCAGAAGCCTACATGCATTATGGACTCTTCTTTTGTTACATTACAATCTTCCCACTCCCAAAGCAATTTATGTGCATATGCAGGACCAGTTCCTGTGCTCTTAACTCAAGTAAACCCTGTGGATTTCTGCAGCATCTTACCTTAATAAGGACTTCCAGATTCAATCCCTGAAAATAAAAGGAAAAATTCTATGGACTGAATATATTTTACGGTGCCTAATTATTTAGGGAATTCAATATTAAAATATGGTTTAAGAACTATATGCACCATTGGAATATCAAACCAGGATCTGGCTAAGTAATATTTGGATTAGCCTAGCATTGCTATTTCTATACACTAAAGAGATAAGTGGTACAGCTTTTATTTCTTTTCCATTTTTTATGCTTCCTCTAAGAATAGCTTGACTCAGAGGACACTAAGACGAAAGATATTTGTTTTAATCTTTGACAATATGGTCCTCATGATATAGGTTTAAGGGAGTCTAAAACATTGAAGGAAGATTTTAAAAAGTGTTTTGCCTCCAAATGATGTTGCTGGGCCCCTGGTGGGCTTCTCAGAAGTGCTGAGATGCCTGACACAATGTTTTCTACATTTCTCCTTCTGCAAGCCAAGTTCATCCTCTGCAACTCCCAGCTGATGGTAGGGCAGGTCCTGACCTCCCACCACTGAAAAGGCTGAAGGAGCAGAGTAAAACATAATTATTTTGGATTCATTGCAAGAAATGCCTGCTGTGATTTTAGGAGCACTTAACAACCTTTAGAATTCATCTTGTGTCAAGATTCAGGGAAAATCGCAGACCTATTGTCTGAGATGAACCAATAATAAGGTTATTGGTTACAGAAAAAAAACAGGTAGAAGTTCAATTAAATTTTCAGTCTTCACAATGACAGATCACTGTCAAACTTTGTAAGTCCCTCTCGGGTCAGGGGGGCGGTGGGAGAAAGATGACCACAGGAGTGGTAAAAAACCTAATCAAATAATTTTATTTGTAATTGGTTACTGCACTGTAGTATTCATAGGATCAGAGAATCATGGAAAGATTTGGGTGGGAGGGACCTTAAGGCTCATCCCATTCCACCACCTTCCATGGGCAGGGACACCTCCCACTACCCCTGGTTGCTCCAAACCCCATCCAGCCTGGCCTTGGACACTGCCACTCCCAATGCACATAATATAAACACCCAGCAGCACAGAAGCTTTAGAATGCTGCTGCTGATTAAGTTCATGCCCAGATTTCTGAGACTTAGTTATCCTTGCTAACAGAGTTTCTGTTTTCCTGTCAATGACTTCAGTCTAACTGTCTACTTACCCATGTAAATCTGCTTCTCAGGGTTCTAGTTCATGAACTATGCAGATTCTTAATAAATAAAAGCTTCCCTTGACTTTTAATTGCTTCGAAGAACCCCTAGGAGAGGATCAGGCGCAAAACTCTTGTGATATCCTGCTGCCTTGGGGCAGAGCACCTCCCATTCCTCTGCCTTTAGTTTGCTGATCAGCCGTGTGCAATCTGCCCTTAAACTGGCAGCGTGATCCTCATTTTCCCAAAGTGGAGGACTTTTGCAATCAGCTGCTTCTATTTATGTAGACAATAACAGACATGATCAATGAACACTTAGGCTCTCTTTTAAGACAGATCTATTTTCAGCTGGTGCACAAAGAGCTGCTTGTCACCATCTTCCTGGTGTTTGCCAGCTCAGCATTACTGCGTGCAGGCACAAAACAGGAAACAGGGCAGGCAGTGCGAGCCCAGAGCTGTCCTGTTTGTGTCCCTGCACTGCTCCTGGTAGGAAGCACTGTCAGAACCAGACCCACACTTAATAGAAAAACACCACAAACACTGAAACATGAATTCTGCAGTACTGGAGATGCGCTGGATCCATTTTTCACTTGGGATAGATTTAGCATGCAGGACTGTGGCATTAAGAGGCACAGATAACCATAAAACCTTTGTGTCAGATATTAGAAGCAGCCTTTGATTGTAGGGATGGTCTTTTAGGGTAAATTAATCCTGTAAGGAAGGTGACAGGGACGTCTCCATTCCATGGCAGCCAGAGTTTCACTCATACCCTTCCATTGGCAAAAGGCCTGATTGTCTCAGTGATTTATGGGCGTAGATGGTAGAACAAGAATGTTGCATCCCATCTGTCTGAGACTCTGTCTTTCTGTCTCTCTGCCTCTCTGTCTCTCTTCCTCTCCCACCCCAAAGGAATAAGTCCACAAACAATGTGATGAGCCCCAGTGTAATTCTCTTTTTTTACCACTGTTGATATCCTGGGCAGTCATTGCTCATGCATGCTGAACAGACAGAAGGTACATGGCTGAAAATTTCAGATTATATTATTTTGGTAGGTGTAAGTACCCATTTAGACCCATACTGTTTGATTTCAGCTATGCCCGAAACATATGTATAATTCATTAGTCTTCATCTTACACCCTCAGCTCCTGAGTAACTTGTCAAGTTTTATTCTTGGTCAATATATCAGGAGCAATGATGTTCTGTGCATAAGATTAAAACAGGATAAATGATATTTAGTGATAATTTAAAAAAAAAATCTTCAGTGGGCACAGATTCTCTTCCAATCTGTTCTGGTTTTGCTTTTGGCAATAAAATTTTATTGTAGCTTAGGAGTTCTCTTCTGAAAGAAATAGCCCTTATACATCTTCCCTCCTTTTGGCAGTGCCAAGAATTAGTTTAATGGATAATGCAGAAAGTTAATTTCAGAGAAGTTACTTAAAAATACACCAGGTGAAGGTATCCATTAGAGAGCCAGTCCCATTTTAGGTCTTTTCATGCAGAAACACAACAGCGCAGCATTTCAGGGGTCACCTCAAAACAGGGGATGCTGCTGCAGATCGCTTGCAGCTGGCTCCACACCAGTGTCCCCTGTCCCCCACCTGGAAAAGGAGACACCTCTTGGTGGCTGTGTTCAGCTGCAAGGGGCACCCCGAGATGCTGGGGTGGGGGGAGTGCTGCTGTCTTCTGGGATCTGCCCACAGGTTCAGTTGTAGGAAGTCTGCATAAAGGTGTCATGGGCCCACTAGGACTGCTAACAAATCCTCTCATCAGACTGAGGACACTCATACTCTGATTTAGATAGATTTAATTTCATAGAATAAGCAGAAACTCTTGCAAAAACATGTCGGTTTTGTGTGTGAACATTCAGGGAAGGGTTAGAGAATAATGACTCATTTGTGATGGCTCCAGACTGATTCAGTTTAGTTTTGGAAGAAGGTTCTGCTCACTTCTGTCACTGAATCCTAACTATCCATATTACACTTTCTGTGGGAGATTTGTTAACATGATTGCTAATAAGATATTGTTCTTTCCTCTTTGTCAGTTTTTCAGAGAAACGACAGATTCTTGAAATTTCTTTTTTTAAAAAAAGAAGTCTTTCTAAGAGAGTACAAATTAATGTGTAATCTATCAGACGAGAGGGAAGCTAAAAGGAAGAGAGTGAAGCTCAATGTGCTCGCAGTAGGCTTTCTTTTTCTTGCAAAGAAAAGTGACAGCTAGGAAGGGAATAGCTCTGGGACATGATCCTTGCAGGCTCTGTATGCAACACCTGCACGTACAGAGCGTACAGACATCATCTTGAACAGCCTGAATAAAGACCAGGCTGATCTGCAGCCTCTATGATAGACTGACTTCAGTGTGAGCTATTTATAAATCATTCTTTCATTCTCAACAATTCTTTGGCTGGAGCCAGAAAGGACAGAACTCCTGGCAGCCTGGCCCCTTGCCTAGTGTGCTGTGACTGGCATGTAATCTGTCACTCCCCATCATCTGTGGGGTGGTGATAGGAAAATAATGCTCCTCAGCTTGCCTTAGATCACACATTACTCTCCTGAATGCAGCTCCCTAAAGCTGTGAAATGGCCTTTAGAAAGTGTCTTTGTTCATTTTTTTATAAAGGAGAATGGAAATAAATGATAAAGAGGCTGGAGGGAAGGAAAGCAAAACACACATTAGAGACCTGATGAGAGAAATTTGGCTGTGAGGGAGACTTCAGTGGGATCCAATGACCTTTCTGTGAAAAAACCCATGGTGAATACGAGAGACAGAGAGGTGCAAGAGTTGAGCTGAGCACTGGCTTGGGTGCTGGCTGTGAGTGGCATCTCCTGAGCTTTAATCAGCGTTTAACCAGTCATGTTCAGTTTATCCCCAGGAAATCATTCTCCTTCCATCTCGCCACTCCTTAGAAGATAAAATTCCCCATGTGAAATTCCTCTATAGCAAACACATGTGGCATGGCAGGGTCCCACTTCCATCTGGTGACCTGGGAGTTACAGTAATACAAATCCTGTCACAGTAATATTATAATATAATAAATACACCAACCATGGACCTTAGTTACACAGATCTTTTACAAAAACAGATCTTTTGGGATGAGTTGAGGATCACAGTTCTAAAAAAAAAAAAAAAAATACACTAAATATTCTTCTTTCAGGCCATTTTATTTTGATGACTTGTTTACGTTCCTGTTATGCTTTAAAAACCCCCTAAGATTTGCAGAGATGCCAAATTAAATTCCTTCTCTCTCCAGCACCCTCTGGTTCCAGGGCACCAATCATCTTTGTTTCCTGGTTTGTATACAGTGAAGTTTTTAGAATATTATAATGCTCTGCCTTAGGTCTTAACCTTGCTGCCTCAAACGACATTTATGTAAATTGTCACCAGAAGTTTAGGGCAACTGTCTTTTCTTCCTTAATAACATGTCATACTGATGTGGCTTTATTGGTATTTCATAAAGAAATGATTGATTAAAGAGGCCAAAATTAATTTAGATTGATATTCACCAGACTTCTCACCAGAGACACTGCAGTATGAATCCCCCACATTTTGCATTTTAATTCGCTTCTCAATAAACTTTATGTCTCCAGAATCTCACTGACCCTTCTTATGGTTCAGTAGACAAATTCCTGAATGTCTTCTCTCCATCTCTCCCTCTTTCTCAGCCAGGATGTTACAGGAGAGCTCCAGGGAGGAGGTGAGATGCCATTCAGGCACAGGGCAGGGTTTTCTCCAGCAATCGAGGCACCACTGACAAGGGGGCTGAGCAGGTGGCTCCCTTCCCCTCCTCAGCTGTATCTTCACCAGTTTGTTCCAGCAGAAATGTGCAGGTGCACAGCAGGTGACATCCTGAGGGCTCCCATTCCTCCTGGCCAGGGCTGCCGGAGGCTGGGATGGAGGTAAAATCCCAACCAGACCCATTTTATTCATGCAGATGAATGCAATGTCCACTGAAAGCCTATCTCATTATTCATGTTTCAGTCTAGTTATCCTCTGAGCTCCCTTCACGTTCTTTATTGCTCTCCCTGTGTAGTTAGGAAATACATTTTAGCTCAGATTTATACTGGCACAGACATCAAAGCACTGACCCACGAAGCCCGATGTAACAGGTTGTTTCTTTTGTACTGCAATAAAAGACCCTGATTTATTCTCAGTTTACCTACAAAGAGAGAAGAAAATATGGAGGCTAGAACTACTTGGGTGCCTTCCAAAAATGTGACTGATTTTACTCAGGTCATTGTCCAGAAACGGTTCTTCAGATATTATTATTATTACTTTATGGTCAATGTCCCCATAGCCCTGCAGAGAGCTGAAGCATATCTCAGGTGGTACAATTTCTAAGATATCTTGTCTCAAAAATGGGGTTTCCCAGAATGGCTGGGAGCAGAAGAAACTCCACTTTAAAACTGGACTGAATGATCAAAAATAATACACAGAAATAAAATTCCCATCCAATAGAGCCTGGCTATTTCTCAGAGATACTTATCATCTCTCCAGACACTGTTGATCACAGATGGAGGAGCCAGTAGAGCAGTTTGTGCCTGAATTTGTGTCCTTTCCTCTGCCTCTAAGAAAATTCTGGAAGTTTGCTAAAATGAGTATTTTACCTGCTCCCTAACCCATCTGTCCTCCATGCCATCAGTCCTGCTAAATTCTTGCTTTGCCTTACTCCTCCCGGAACCCTGAGGTTCCCTTTTCCCTGCCACATGCTGTGAGGGGCTGTGGGAGGAGGGAATTACTCCCTGAACACTCAGGCTGCAGCCATTCCTGACAGCAAAATGATCCCTGGGAATGTGGAAATAATGTAAAAATCCAGCTCCAATAACTAGCCTGAGGACAGCTTGTCAGTAGCTGGCATGCAGGAGTATGCAGCATTTGTTCCTGTGATTTGCAGGATAAATCAAATACCTTGGTTTATGCTTCATTGTAAAAGGCTCCTTTTGTGTACAGCTCTTCACACACAGTTCTTAGCACGATTTAGGGATTATCTGAGGGCCCATTACCACCTCTGGGAGAAGTAATGAGGGGATGCTGGGGATTCTCACGCTCCCTGTGCTCGTGTGGAACAGAACAAAAGGGTCACCTAAGTTACTGTAGAGGGTTCCCTATGAAAGAGGAATGCTGGTTACAGGCACGGGATGAAAAAGGACCTACCAAAATGAAGTTATACATTTGTTCAGGCTCCTTTCATTTAAAGAAAAAGACAAATCCCAGTTCTTTGCAGAGAAAACCTCTATTGTCACTAGAACCGAGAGGTTAGTGTGGAGTAACCTCATAAGGAAGCTGGAAGTTTTTCAAGTAAAATAAAAAAAAAAGTAGGAATATGATATACTTTCAGAAATAGAATTTGTGTGAGAGTCAGGTTTTGCTTACAAATGTGTGTAACAAGTGCTGGCCTGCCTGTTCAGACCTGTGTTTCTCCACAATCTCCACTTCTCTCTCTGTAGATGGCTAGGCTCCCATCCCCAGAAGGAGCAGCTGTATCCTGCCAGGGCTGTATTCCCAGAGATGTCAGGACACCCAGTGGCTCCTGATACCCAGCTTTCAGCAAGGACCACCTACATTCCCTACTTGGGTGATGCGTCGTCATTCACTTTGACAATCTCACCATGATCACAAGAGCTGAGAACAAATTTAACTCCCCTGGTGTCTGAATTTGAACCGTGTCACACCTGCAGTCATAGATTTAATCTATATTTGGCTGGGGTAGGTCTGAGTGACAGAGATTCACAGTGCTCTCTCACAAGGACAGTGCTTACTGAGGCACCGTGGGCAGGGGTCTGTCATAAACTCTGTTGTTTCAAAATGGCAACGTTTTAATTGCGTATTTCATATTTATGGCCCTATAAAGAATAATTTTAATCTGACATTAACATCTGAATATGATTGCCTGAAAGACAATAGCATCAATGACAAATACTGATATAAATCAAACCAACTGCTTTTCAATTTCTAATTAAAGATGACACTGAAAACTCAAGATAAGAGACATATGGAGACAAACACTTTGCTCTGCAAGAAGAACGAAAACCATATGGAGAAAAAGTGCAAAGATATCAAGCTAAAATCTGAACTTCTTGCCATCTGAAATGTCTGCAAAGGGAATCCTAAACCGATCCTCTTCCTATAAAAAGTCATTTACCAGTCTCTTCCACAAGCCACTGAGTAAGATGTGAGACATCTCAAGCTGTTCAGAACAACTGGGAATTGATTGTACGTAACGTACGTTGCAATTGTTTTACCAGTTGAGACCAAGAGACAGATGGCATGAATATATTTAAAGATGGGGACACAGCTGATGTGACACTGTGCTGGCTTGCTGAAGTGAACAATGTGAGTCACAGATTTGTCATCAGATGAAAAGGATTTAGTTCAGAAAAAATGGGTGCCAGTGGTCTCCAGATGCTGGGGACCAGGAGAATAGCCTGCTACTCCCAGATTCAGCCCTGCCATCTGCAGACCCAGTAATCAAAACTTTTAACTACTCCCTCTGTGCAAATAAGCCCTGGAACAGGTACAGCTTTCGTCGTGTTACAGTGGGGGTTTCAAATGTGCACACAGGGCCCATAAGGAACAGCCTCGCTACAGGCTGCTGATACAACTGTTATATTCCAGGCTATTTCACAAGTCAAATATTGGGAATGGCCTTATTAAAGTGCCAGTGAAAGAGGGAGAGAAATTTTAAGAGTTTTTAGAGGCTTTAAATGATCTTGTGCATATTGCAGTCTTAACTTGCCTGTTTGTAGAGAGCTCATCCAGCCTCAGCGCCTGATTTTTGTTGCGCTTTGGCAAAAAGCCACTTGCAGTACCGAGATTCACTTTTGCTGTGTTTATTGTATCATCAACTACTTGTTTATGTGAGGTGGAAGATGAAGTGGTTAGCTCTACTACTTGTTTGCTGGGCAGGAAACAACTCTATCTGTAACCTGATGTCTCTGCTCCTTCCTCTTAATGTTCCCTTCTCTCTAAAGGCCTTTATTTTGTTGCTTTAATGACAGTTTAAGCTGCTGCTTTAAAAATGAGTTAACTTCACATTTAGATTAGCTCCCATAAACCTGATTTTTAAAGGAACCTGATTATCTCCCTCGTTTGTAAGCATAATTTTGTTGCAATAACTGAGGACACAAGTTCTCAACCCAAAGCCTAAAGATCTAAGGAAATGAGGGCTGGAGCTGGGTGTGTGGACTATCTAGGTCAAGGTGAAGCTGTTCACAGGAAGATCAAAGATCCTATATTAGCCTTGAACAAATCTTTTCTCTAAAGAAACTCAAACTTTTTCATGCCACAATGGCCAGGAATTAAGTTTTTACTATCTGGAAAGAAAGGCAACTTGTTATTACTGCAAAGTTAGGCTACTCAAAAGCAGCAGTCAGAGGAGGAGCACAGCCAATTGCCTCGACTGGTGGCTTTCCTCTATTTCCACAGGAAAAGAGCCAATGCAAACCACTTTTTACAGTTCATCTGCAGTCAGCACTGTGGTTTGAAGGATGGCTTTGACACTGCTATTCATGGTCCCCACAGGTTTGTCAAGGATCAAAGTGCCTCACTCCAGACCAAGGTATGAGGCTGAGCATAAAAGTAATGGAAATTAATGTCCTGCCAGATACAGGAGACCAAATTGGCCCTAAATTCTGTGAATACCACGAGTGGGGAGAGGTCAGTCAGTGCTATATCTGTCCTTCAGATATGTAGGCTTTTTAATAAACCCTAAATACATTTTTTGTGCACCCATGGAACACTTTCTCAGCCGTCCAGTGTGAGCCAAACATTGCTAATAATAAATTCAAAACTGAATCCTAGCTGAATTTCCCCTTGTCTGTCCCCTGTGCCATAGCCAGGTTTTGCCATAGGGAAGAAATCATCTTAAACTGGAACATCTGATCAAACACATATTTGGCATTAGACTGTGTCAGCAGAGAAATACCTCAGCTCTGCAACAACCACCCAGGTTCCATCTTTGCTCACATTCCAGTTTACTTAATGACATGCTGTGGGAAATTTTTAGGAAATAACTACACCATTTTTCTTTCCCATCTTAAGCGTTGTTGCATGTTGCAAAAAATAAGCCGTGTCCCACCACTTCCTGAAGTTTTGATTTTGTGTTTGTAAACATAAAATGACAGTTGTGGCAAAAAAAAAATAGCCCCATTACCACAACTAATTGCTTATGGGTATCAACAGTGAGCACTCTTAAACAAGCACTCCAGAAGAGCTCAGGGCAATGTTAGATTAGAGAACAAAGAAGAAAAACTGGAGTAGAAGGTGTCCATTGCTTTTATCATATGCTAGGAAGGAGGTTCTATTTATTGCTCAAGCAGTTAGGCAGACTGGCTTCATTTCTCTTGAAAGATGATAAGTTCATAGCCTGAGGTAGAAAGTCTGCATCATACCCTTCTGTTTTGTCTTACCAGAATAGTCTTAATGACCTGGCATCCACATCACACACATCCAACTCTCTCTTTACTCCTTCTGGTTCTCAGCAATTCCAGGGTCAGCGTTATATAATCTGATGGGTGAATAAGCATCTGTGAAGGAGTTTTATATGTGTCATCCTCGGTGTGGCTGGAATCAATCTCTGCCAAATCTTCCCGGGACACTACAGTAGAATAAGTCGGTAAATCTAAGTCACACCTGTGGCTAACAACTTGCAAAGTTGAAAGGCACCCTGGTTTTTTGTTTTCTGAGAACCTTGGGATGGCAGGGGAGGGAGAAGCGATTGCCCTGGATGTGATAATGGCAATAATTTGACGGTGTCAAATGTTACTTCTAAAGACAGATCTCTACTGACAGATCTCTAGAAACATTGAGGTTAAGGCTTTGAAGGTGGTTCCATAAGAAAAAAGGTACTTCACTGATCTAGGGCTTTTGTTTTCTTTACAAGATGAAATCCTGATGAAGTCCCAGATGAAGGCACATCATCGTGTTAATGTAATTACAGAGAAATAAGGACATGCAAGTGGTTGTGTCAGAAGTATTAGAAATCACTCTGAAAGAGAACAGGAGAGGTTAACATTTCCTTGTGCTAGTCAACATTAACACTCGACAGAATCAGAAGAAAGTGACACTATTTAGCACACCAAGCAATGTTATATCTCCACAGACATACCACTGCCAGATAAATCAGCAAGGCCAGGAGAAATGGGTAGAAAAATATCAGCTCTCCAGAATTTTTTAAAACTGGGCAAATTCTGTGCTTTTAAATTCTGTGTCATGAATAGGAATATAATTCATAGTATTCCCACTGTTTTTTTCTAACCTGTGTTTTGCAATCAGCCTTGTTATTCTTGTTGCACAAATGAATTGACATTTATTATCTTTCAAGGGTTTCTTTTTTTTCCCCTGATTGCAACTGATTTACTGAAAGGTCCTTGGAATATCATACCAGAAAGGAAGCTGGTTAAGTGCTGCTGTTACCAATACCATACAACAGAGACATCAGCAGAGTCCAGTGCAAAAAGGCCACAGCTCTTTTTGTCAGTGAGAGTTCAAGGGAGCATGTAGTCATGTATTTAACTTCTGCAGATCTATATCTCTTAAGCACAGGCTTCTTTGGGGTTTTGCTTGTGCAAAAACATTAAACATTTTGCTTGTGCCTATCACAGCATTCACGAGTGTTGGAGAAATGCACACTCAGACAAGAATTTTAAAAACATATATATCAAAAATTAAAACTTTATATAAATAAGCAAAGAAAGGCCTTCCATGGTTGGGAAACAAATGCAGATCATAGGATGAAGAGACAGAGACTTTGCTAAATATATCTGGATTCAGCAGGAACCCATCTGATGTGAAATATTCCTTCCAGTTTAATATGTGATAAGGGTGGAATTGGGAATTTGCTTTGCTGAAGACAAAAGTAGTGCAGACTAAATGAAACTGGGAAGTTTGTTGAGAGGTTCTGACAGTGTAGTCAATCAGTTTTTAATGGGAGAATACTGGGAGGTCCTGGAGGGCTGTGGATAGAGATTGCAGCAGACTGGGTTTGAACTGGGGAGCGAAACTCTGAAGAGCTGCCAGCTAAAAGAAATGAAAAGAAAAAGACAACCGGTTTTGTTGGAGCCTTTCATTAAAATATTGGCAGCTGCTGATGCATAACAAAAGCTCTGCTTGTGCTGTGAGATATTAGAGTGGAAAACCAAGGAGGCAAATGTTCTCTTCAATTGCAGTGCAGGAGTAAATGGCTCCCAGCCACCACAGAACACCTTAGAAAGGAAAAATTTCAACAATGTTCTCATCACGTATTCTAATCTTTCTCCATTTTGTTAAGGAGCAGTAATTCTCCCTCATAGACTGTTTCTAGATTGGTGGGGGGGGGAGGAGGTCTTTTAAAATTTCCTGTTTAGTTTTTAATCTAAAATAGTTGTGTAGCTCCAGATAAACCTTGTAGGAAGCTCCCCTGTTATAAAGATAACTTCCCATATGAAACAGGTCATGACTGGAGAGGCAAAATAGAGTGGGCTTGACACCTGCAGCAGGAATTCACACTCTTTATTCTACTCGAAGTACAGGGAAATGTTAATTTTATTTGATGACTTCTACTGTCCCTAGTATTTTCAGATGTCTTCTAGGTGTAATCTTAATATCGGTAATCTTGCAATTAGGGAATTAACAAAGACATTTTATATCATGAAATGCCTGGTACACATGGTTCTGAATTTTATCTCCATGTGATTATTCATCAGGAAGTAACGCAGGATTAAAATAAAATAAAATAAAATAAAATAAAATAAAATAAAATAAAATAAAATAAAATAAAATAAAATAAAATAAAATAAAACAAATCTAATCTAACTTTTTTTTTCAAGATGAAAAATTATTCTTTTAATGAAAATATAACATACAGAGAGGGGTTTTTTTTATTTTAGACATTACTAATTCTTACGTTATGTCTTTGTGAGATCATTTCCTTGGTAAATTATTTTTCTCCATGCCCTGACCAGAAGGAAATAGGATGTGAAAGCCTGCTCATACAGATTCTCTGCTGGCTTTGCTTAGGTCTCCAAATTACCAGGAGAACTCATATTTCAAGCAGACAGGGCCCTCCTCAGTGTCAGCAGTCTGCATTTCCATCTGCTCTCGGCTGTTCCACAGCTCCTCAGCAGCACGGGCAGGACACAGCTCCACAGGGATGTCAGAGCAGGTTCTGCTGGGCACCAGCAGTGCCTCAGCAGTGCCAGGAGGATCTGGGATGTCAGAGCAGGTTCTGCTGGGCACCAGCAGTGCCTCAGCAGTGCCAGGAGGATCTGGGATGTCAGAGCAGGTTCTGCTGGGCACCAGCAGTGCCTCAGGTAGTGCCAGGAGGAGCTGGGATGTCAGAGCAGGTCCTGCTGGGCCTCAGCAGTGCCAGCAGTGCCTCAGGCAGTGCCAGGAGGAGATGGGATGTCAGCAGAGGGGCTCCAGGGGTGCATGGCAGAGACAGGGTGAGGAAGGAGGGCAGCAGGAAGGCTCTGCCTGGGGAAGTGGGGCTGGGGGAGCCCTCACTGCACAGCTGCTCTCAGCATTGGTCTCTCTTCCCTGCCCTTCCTGGGATGTGAAGGAGGCAGCCCTGCCTCGGAGCACCCTGGGCTTGAAGTGCTTGCTAGGCTTTGTGGAAAGGAGAGGAGCCATGCCCTCAGGCTGGGGAGAGTGCTAAAGCAGGCCTTGCTGTGCCTGCTGCCGCCAGGCTGGAGCAGCGAGGGGTGGCTGCCAGGGCTGGCAGGGAACGTGGCCTGTGCCCAGACCTGTGCACAGCAGTGCAGCCTCTGCCAGAGCTGAGCTGCTCCTGAGCACAACAGACAGCAAAGGGGAGAGGCTGCCACTTCTCACTGCGCCCTGGGCAGGGCTGGCATCCTGAGATCAGGGCTCCAGCCCTGACTACTGGCTCACAAAAGTGTGCTGGACAGCTAGTTCAGCTTGTTCTATTTAATGTCAGGTCACACCTGTTTTCATTTGAGTTTTCAGTTAAAAAATTAAAAATAATTTAAAATTAAAAAAAAAAAATAAAATAAGACGTGAAAATGGGATAATACAGAATTTAGAGAAAAATACCAGTTACATTATTCACCAGATACTACTAAAACATCAGCTAAGTTACCGAAATGATGATATTTTAATGTCATCTGCAGCATCTGCTTTGACATACGATGTCAGAAAACGTCCTATAAATGATTCACAATTCCTCTTCCTTCTCTCCGGAAATCAAACAGTCCATTCCACAGGTTGCTGATCCTGAATGAATATTCTAATTCCTGATAACAAACATTTCATCCAAGTGGTTTCCATTCAACACTCCTGACAGGATTTCTCATGAGACACCCTCATGGAAACTAAGCTGTCAAAGTATAAGAGGAAAGGTCCTCTGAAGTATTAAAAACTGGTTAAAAGATAAGAAATAAAGGGTAGGAATACATGGACTGCTTTTCTATTGAAGGGAAGCACTCCAAGGCTTTCAGCTGGGATTTGTACTAACCAGCACATTATCACAGATCCTGGAGGTCCATGTGTAGTGGAAATAAAAAAAATTATCAGGATAGTAGAACTGAAAACTGAAAAGTTTAGATCTTAAACTCACAGAACTAATAAAATAACAGATAAAATTCGGTACTGAGAAGTCCAAAGTAATGGTCAGGGCAGAATATTAAAACAGGAGAAAGGCAAGAAGAATGCTTAAAATAGGAGGAAAGAACACAGATTCTGAGTCTTTGACTTAGAAAATAAATGAAAGGGATGCACATGAAGGAAGCAGATAACATCATAAACAATATAAAGGAAAAGCATTAGGAATTATACTTTACTGCTTTTCAAGATGGGTGTGCAGGAACATAACAAGCAATCTTACTGGTGAGAACATTTAGCAGAAAGAAGAGGGAGTTCTTCTTCACAAACTGTAAAATTAATTTGTGAAACTCATTGCTACAAGATTTTTAGAAAATAAAATTAAACATGGATCCAAAATGTGATTAAACTCTTTAAGGAGAAGCATATTAGTGGCTGCTTAAAGCAAGTCTGTTCAAATCTTTTGTCACAGAGACTGAATTATTGAGCACAGCAGGGAAAGCATTTCCCTGTGCATTCCCATTGCTTGTGCTCCCTCCTTGGTTGCTGCCAGAGACCAAGAACAGGACTAGGTGGGCTTCTCATGTGATCTCCTTCAGAAGTTTCTAGTGGCAGTGGAAATGTGAACACAGATTAGCTGCTCACTGTTTTTCCTGTTAGATCTTTTATCCATGTCTCACATACCAGGCAGGTGCTGATTCCATGTCTCTGTGAGGGGGTGCTGAGTAACTCCTGCTGGGCTGGGCAAGCAAATCCATTCACAATGTGATGAAGACACCACAATCACAGATATGGATACCAGCTACATGGTACTGCCCTTTGTTTACTTTCTGAATTTATGGTTATCTCATAGACTGGACCAAGAGAGATTAAATTTAAAAGACAAAACAAAATTAGTCTCCTAAAATTAAGCACAAAAGTCTGGAATGGGCTTTGCCTGTTTAGCCTTGTTTTGTTTTTATCTCTGGTAAAGGAAACAGAGATTCAGGCAGTAGTATTAGAATTTGTGCCATTCACCTGTGATTCTCACAACTGAGGTTTTTTCATTTCCCTTCTGAAAGAATATGTGACTGATCTTATTTCGCAAGAAAATTAAGAAAATTAAATTGCCTTTCAGAAATTATATTTGGGGAGAAATACCTTTGATTGTGAATTAGGGATTACCATAAGGAGATTTTTTTTCCATGGTTGGAAGATGATGCTGTATTTCCCATTGCAATGATTCCATGGTCAGTCTGTGTTTTGCAGTGCTCACCAACAGTGAAAGGTGAAGCAAACTGATCCCCTGGCCCCAGAGCCCCTGAAATGGACAGGTATTTGGGAGAATTCCACAGGTGGGAGCAGTGAAGCTGAATGCTCATGACATGGCTCTGGAATAAGAAAAACTGGGAAAGGAAAGGGCTCTGCTGACCTTCCTAATGGCTGCATATTTAGCCTGAATTTAGAGATTTTCTGATGTGGGTTTGAGGGGTTTTTTTGTTTGGTTATGATCCTTCCAGGCATTTGCATTTGTGGATTTGAGAAGGTGCAGCTGATTGTCTTCACTTGGGGTCCTCCTCTGCCCTCCTTTCCCTGGTTACCCTGCTGATGCCCTTTGCAGACACAGATGGAGTTGGGCAGGCTCAGGCAGGAAGGTCACACGATAGGAACCGGCTTCAAGGAGAGCAGGAGGTGAGGACAGCCCCTCACATCACACCCCAGCCTCGTTATGCAAGATGGGTATATTTTCCTCCTTTCTTTTCTTATGCAAAGTTTATCTCATTTTCTTCAGTTTAATTAAATCCTTTTCTTTGTGGAACTGTCAAAATCTGTCTCTGCATCTCCAGCTTCAAGAAGCTGATGAAAATCACTGGCTAAGAAATCCTTTGTAGCTTCCAGTTGTAAATAGATCAGCAGATCCTGGTGTTGATTCCTCTCAGGTCTTGTGTTTGTTGCTGCCTCATATAAAGTTGGCCACCACATGTTGAGGAGGTTCACACACTGATCTCTCGATTTCTCTGCTGATGATAATTGAACAAATATTAAGCATATCAGTGCTTCAAATAAAATACCATCAGCCAAACCAGGCCTGTTTGCATCAGTCAATTTAGCCACCTACTGCTTTTCAATATCCTAATTCTTTGGAATTAGGGCTGCTATTGATTAAAATCGAGTGACCCTCTCTGTTGGTGAAGGTCAAGTGGGGGTTAATGCAGCAAAATGCATGTAAATATCACAGTAATATTTA
Organism: Erpornis zantholeuca; assembly: GCA_013400515.1. Taxonomy (NCBI): domain Eukaryota; kingdom Metazoa; phylum Chordata; class Aves; order Passeriformes; family Timaliidae; genus Erpornis; species Erpornis zantholeuca. The sequence goes on from VZTN01028591.1 coordinate 262,397, forward strand.
TGGGGTTTTTTGCCTACTTCATTTCAGGAACTGAGTAAAGAATTATGCCTTCTGTGAATAATTTACAGATTAAAACAAAGGGAAGAAAGAGACAATGACTTGCTGGTCCTGATGGGTCCTTTCCAATCTGGCATATTGTCTGGTTCTGGGATGAAATGGCATGTCCAAAATCACTGGGCAGTGACACGTCCAGGGTTCCTGATACTTTGCCCTGAGCCACCTGCTTCTCCTTCAGTGCTAATGGTATTATTACTAATTGTGGCATTAGAAGTGTGATTACTGCCATCATTCTTTTTAGGCTACACAACTGCATGCATGACCATGTTTCACTTGGAAAAAAAGTAAATTATTAAAATAGCTATTTAATTGGGACTTCTGGTGACATAGAAACTCCAACAATTATCTACAGCATGTGAGAATACATGCAGCCCTCAGCAAAAGAGAATGGGCCCATCCCCAAATTATTCCATCTGGCAGAATCAGTACCTGCTGTAGTTCACACATGAATAGCATTAATTTGCATGTAAATAGAGGCCTACATGCTTCTGTGGAGCTAAAAGCTGTATTTCAACATTTCACAGTGGAATTAGGCAGTGGGCACATCACTACATGGTGGTTCAACCTTGTAGTGACGTGCCAGCTAAAATCATTTTAAATGCTCCTCTCCATATTTCCCGGTAGGATTATTTATTGAAGTAGTGTATAAGAGCTCAGAAGAATCCTCTATTGAAATGCTGCCAGCTCCCAGCTACGATTCTGACATTGATGTTGTCAGCTGAGATTAAGCATTGGTCTTAATGAATGCTGACAGTCATGTTTCTTAGGTATGGTCCTGTACATCCTTTCAGCAAAGAACCAAAATAGAAAGGCTGGACATGCAGAGAAAGACACAGTAGCAGGGATGTTTACCTGCTATTGAGCTTTCTTTCCCTGAGAAATGCAGCACCAACAGTTAATATTTTCATATCGAGATGTAACAGCAGATGTTCCTGTATTGCTTTCAGGTAAAATAAATATGTACACCATATTCTTCCAGCAATGCTTTCAGAGGAACTGGGAAATTCCAGACTGACTACGCAGAATAAAATCAGTCCTGCCACTATGTTGGCTCACTATTTCCTTTGAGAGATCGGTTAGCGTTTCCTTCTCCTTGCCCTCAGAAACCCTAGGTTTGATCACATTGCCGTTAAGTTTGGCCTCTGACCCTTTCCAAGCATATATTTGGTTGGGCTTTTTAAAGGGTCTGCACTGCAGTTCAGTCCCAGTGGTATTCAGACAGAGCAACTGAGGCTCTATGTGATTTTAAATTTTTTTAGCTCATTTACACCTAGTTCTTGGGACATGCACAGCCTAGAAAGCTCCTTGCCTGTGATTGCAGGGAATGCTTTACTCTGCCATTGTACCAATATGCTGTTTCCTTGCAAAAAGGAGGTGGCCCTGTTAAATGCAACAGCAACCCTTTCACATTAAAACTCCCCTGAGCAAAATCTCGGAATTAACTCCCCTAGTTACTAAATATGAAAAAGGCTTGCAAATAGGAGTGCTAGGGACTGGTGGCTGCAGAGTGCAGGGAACTGTTGTTGGGAGTAAAGATCAAGGTGTGTGGTTAGCTGTGGAGGGAGCAGGCAGCCCCAACAGTGTGAGTGCTGGCACTGAGCAATGCTGCTCCTTGTAAGACAAAGGGTAGTGGAAGCAGAGAGCAGCCAGGAGCACATCCATCGGGATTGACTGGCCAGGAGGGACTGGATGCACAGGGGGATCAGCCTGCAATAACTTAGGCCGTGCTCCCAGGTTTTGCTTCACTGGAGAACTCAAACAGAAGTTGCCCTGAGGCACCAGGGATGTGTTTCCTCGTGAATTTTTACTGCAGCTCAACTGCAATCAAGTTCAGTGATAGCAGGGTTGAAACCTGAGTGCATAATGTGTGCTTAATACTTCAACCCCAGTGCATTAGGACAGGCTTTGAGGTATGTCCCTTTAAGTAAAACAAACAGATTTTGCTTTCCGTTTTTGATGCTTTTTCCAATGTGCTATTTACAGCCTTGCATATTGAAAAATCACAATGAAGGAGGGGAAAAAAAATGTCGGTGTGGTCTTCCAGAAGGAAGGTAAATGTCTGGTGATGGTATAAAGTGGGTTTACTGTCAGTAGTTTACTGTGTGAGGTGCAATTCAGGGTCCGATAATAAGGTGGCAAAAAGCAGACAACAGGGTCATTGTAAAGGACAACAAGGTCCTGACTTCCACTTGACACTCAGGTGTGGGTTGAATGTGAATCTTTACTTTACAACCCCTTGGTTGAATCTTTACATTCAACCAAGGGGTTGAATGTGAATCTTTACTTCAGTGAAGACAAGAGGACTTCTCTCCCTCTTTCCATGTCCTCTCTAAGAACAGGTTGAAAACCTGCATGGTGAAAGCTCATGAAAGGGCAGATACATTTACAGCTGGGAGTACCTTCCCTTGAGCACAGGAAGAGCAGAGCAGCAGAGCAGAGCAGGTTAAGAAGAATGAAGGGGCTGCATTAAAGGTTGCTGTCAATATGCATTGTCCCTCAGACTGCTCTTCCTGCACTGGCACTTGCAAGTGGGAAAAAGTGACATCCTTGGGAGCATCCCGAGAAACAAATGCTCCACCCACAAAGATGCTTCTCTTGTTTATTGCCATTGCCAATCTGTTTCAGAAGGTAAGTGGATGAATGAACACCCTTACTGACACTTATTTTGTAGGAATATTATCAGGTTTTCATATTAATAAAATTCCTTCAAAGGCAAGGCAATTATTGACAGTTCTTTAATATATATCTTGGAGGCCAGCTCCAAGTTCTTACTTTGTTTTCTTTCAATGTATCACACTATTGCAGAGCCAGGCTATTTTCACAAAGAAATGAGTTGTATCTTTATACCAAGTGCTGTTAAAGAGGATTATAAATAGGCTTTAGACTACAGACTATAGCTCTGCTTTGCAGTTGGAAAAAACATCAATCACCTGGCTGAGACTAAATCCTAACATCTCACCTTCCTAACAGATTTTAAAGGTCACTGATGTATAGAAATGTTCAGCTTAATCTTAAATGCATTGACTCGTCTGGCAAAAGCATTTTAGGGTCTTTTCGTTTTTATTTTCTGCCAGCTATTTAAAATGTGAAAGAAGTGTCACTCATAACTGAAGAGTGGATCTTCAGGAGAAGGCAGAGTATCAGAGATCGGACTTGAATCTTAGAAAGGTCTCTGCAGCTTTTGCTCTGCTTTTCAGTCAATCTGATTCATAATGTTTGCAGATTGCACTGGTTCACCCCCACTCCCCCAAATAGGTTATCAGCAATCAGCTACATGCTGGGGACACAGAAAAACCTCAGATGAGCTCCAGCCTAAAAATATCCGTTTTCACATTAAAATCCTGAATCAGGCAGGAGAATGGGCTGCAGCTGGGACATCTTGTGTTTGCTTATGTCACCAATGGCAAACACCTACAACAAAAAAAAATATCTCCTCCACCCTGGAGTTTTGAGATTCTGCTAATTAAACATATTCCTTTTTGCAATGATGTAATAGAGACACAAAATATGCTGCAAATTGATTTCAGATACTTGTCGGTAGAATAAATAGGATCATTTTCAGTCTGCATTCATCTAGACATAGCTATGATTAGTATTCAACTTTAGCCCACAAAACCAGCACCTGGTAAGGAATTTACTGTTCTTTACATGCTGCTGTTTGTTGGTAGACACAAAGAGGCACCCAAAGATGAGTCAGAGCCTGTTTGACTGAGTTCTGCTGTTGGGAGTGAATGTGTTTGTCTTCCCAAGTCACTGTTCCATGGGATCCCCTGCTCTCCTGGGGCTGGCTGGGAATAAATTCCTTCTTTTGCTGTGCTTGTGTGCACAGATTTTGGGTTCCTTTTAAATTGTCTTTACCTCAACCCATGAGTTTTCTCACTTTCTCTCTTCTGACTCTCCCCCTCAACCTGTTGGGGTCAGTGAGCCAGTGACTGTGTGGTTTAACCCACCACAGACTCCTAATGTCCAGGGGTTTATTTTCCAAAATATCCAGTGAGGGGCATGAGATAAATCTGAGATATTTTCACATTCTTGCTCAGTGTCATTTTGTCTTCTTCACTCCCCCTTCCAATTTCTGCTTTACCTTTCAAATTTCTCCACATTCGTGAAAGAAATCGGGATAAGATCCAAATGGGAAGTACTCCTTTTGTAGGCTGCAATTCCTCCCATTATCCCAGCCATCATTTTTGAAGGAACACTAATTCCCCTGAGCAAAGGTATAATTCTGGCACAGGGGAAGGGCACGCTGTATGCAAACAGTATTCACAACAACATAAGTTTGCCTTCCCATCATAGCTGGATTAAGTTCCAGCACTAGGAAATGAGGAAGGAGATGGCTTGTTGGGCTCTGTGCCTAGCCTAGTAAGCATTACAGGACGGACGGAAGCTGGATGCCCTCCTGCAAGATGTGCTATAATTTGGCCAGGACTTACTGGATCTAAGGATTGCTTACATGGAAGGAAGCAATAATTCATTTGACAGCGGGATTTATTGGATTAAATTCTTTGGCCTGTGCAATGCAAATCAAACTAGATATTCATAGCTCTCCTTGCTTACTTTAAAATCCATGAATCCTGCAGGCTGATTCTGCTCGTGTTTGGTGAGGCTGTGTTAAATTTCTTACCTGTAAGACTTGCTGAAATAAGGTGTGGGGAACTGGTGTCTTGAGCTGCATGTGATTGTGTGGCATCTGTTTGGGAGCATAGATTTATCTCACTGGCTTTTCACTTCTGTTTCCTCGATGTATCTGAAAGGTTTGGTAATGCTAACAATATGTCAGGGAGTCTAATGCTAAGGGCCTAAATGAAAATATTCAGAGCTGCACTATATCCCATTTAAAGCCAAGTTACACAGAGTTAACAACAGGCTGCTGACAGTGTTGGTCTGTTTATTTATTCAGGAGCAGGATGGCTGTGGTGGGGCTCTCACAGTGCTTCTCCAAAAGGGATTTCATCCCATATCAGAAGTGGACTATCACAGATATTCTTCCTACCTCTATCTTTTAGCAAGAACAAATCTCTAAGATGGCAAACAATAGCAAAAGCATCCTGGGTGTGGATAAATTTAGTTAAATGTAACTTAGAAGCTTATGAGGAAGAAAAATTCCTAAAAATTAAAACCTGAAACATTAGTGGTGTGAAATGAACAAAATATTTCAACTGATAAGGGAGGATTGTCTCATTTTGAGAAAAAAAAACCCACACCAACAATTTTGGACTAAACTGAAAAGGCATTCTTTCTGGATATTTCTGTTTGGCTAGAATTTTGCCAGCTTTAAAAAATTAATGGTGGCAAAAAAAAAAAAAAATGGTAAAGAGTGTGTAAGAAGCATAACTGAGCAGTATGAAAATGAGAGGAAAACTAAGATAAGGATTTTTTTTCGAGGGAGTCCAGCTTCCTTTGAAAGGCAAAGCCAAGGTGTGGGAGATCTTCACTGGCATTGCTGCTAAAAGCTCCCTGAGCTAGGAAAGGGAAAGGTGTGAGTTGAGTACAGTCTTCTCTAACTGCAGGCAGCACATCTAACTAGTCAAGCACTGAAGTGTTCATTAAATAAGAATAAGCATGTAAATAGACTGATTGTGTTTGGTTTTATTTCAATTATTTTTTTGCTGTATTTGTTAATAATGTACTTGCTTAATAAATGTAGCATTAGAAACAGGATCTTGAGGAGAGGAAAACACATCTGGTTTGACCTTCACATAATGATCAATAAAACCCAGGGCATATACAGATCCATACAAAAAATGAGATATCTACCCTAAAAGAGAATAAGTAGGGCCATGGAAGCCAGTAAGAGATGAGCAGAGTAATTAGTTCTGTAACCCCAGTGCTTTACTAAAGGCATATTTAGAATATTTATCTAAATAAGTAAATGTATAGATGCCCTCATTTTCCACAACCACCTCCCAGCACTACTAGTTCCTGGTACACTCATGGAATAAAAATGGGTGCAGCCTTGAGCTGCTGTGAGTTGCCACCACACTTGGAGATCTGGCATTTGCTTTGCAAAGCAGAAACAGCACTGTGCTTCCAAAGTACCCTCACAACCACTGCACCAGGCTTGGGTCACAAAAGTGGGAAGGCTCCTTTTGAAATTTTGTCTTCTCTTATTCCTATTGATTCTTCTCTTTTTCATATTGATTTCCACACCTGGCAGCCTGGTGTGCAGTAGGTGTTTGTATCAGGGCAGAAAGGTGTAATTTCCTGTCTGTGGAAGGGGAGAACCACTTGGATTGACTTAACCAGCTCAGTCTTCTGACCATGGTGCAAACCATGCCATTATTGTTTGCTTGTCCATGGCATGTCCTGAACCAGCCATCCTGAACTAAGACATGATACTTTTTATAAGAACAAAGTCTCTGAACCTTGGAGGAAAATCACAAAAATAGCTCTTGCTTCCCTGCAAATCCTGTTTGTGTTATAGAACCATAACTGCACTTTCTTGCAAGATCTCCCTCATGAAACAGAGCTTTGCTCTCTCCTCTGGGCTGGAGTGGTGACCTCAACACAAAACGAGTGAAACATCCCAAGTCCAGAGTGAGCTGGGTGGAAGATAGGGGTAGTGTTAAAGGAATAGGAATGGAACAGGGAACCTTTTCCCCTCATCCCATGGGTTAGACTTGTTGCTGCTGCAAGAGGAGTTTTGTGCTCAGTCCAATACAAAAAAAGTCTCTTAGTTAGACATAAACAGCTCTGTCATCACAGGGATCAGCTGTTCTAATTCATTCTTCAAACCCATTTACACTTTTATTCTCCATAACATTGAATGATACTGTAATTGAACATTCTTTGGAGCAGTACTTTTATTTTGTCCAAGAATCTGCTGCCAGCTTGATGAAACACCCAGTATCCAAGTCTTTAGTTGTCTTTTCTGTTCCTGGCTTTGTCTCTGGTCTGCCAGAAATGTGAGTGGTCCTTTAGCAAACCACTGAGATTCACTCTAACTCACTTTCTCAAATGGAAATTGAGATAATAGCAGATACACACTCAAAAGAAGGAATTGATTATTTACAAGAAGAGAAAATAAGCTAGACAACTGCATGACTCTACTTTGAGGGACTTTAACATACGCAAGGGATGTGCTCACTGATCCATTTAGTACAGCAAAATCATATGACAATGGATCTGAAATCAGATTTAAAGTATTTTGGCATCTTATCCTAAAAAATTCTCCAGTTCTTTCCTATGACTGGTGAGTAGGAGAGAAGAAGGGGGAGAGGGAGCTGAGGGGAGAGCCCTTTGCTACCCTGTCCACATGCAAACCTCAGCATCTGAGCCAGCCCTCTTAATCCTGCCATGAGGCAGCGAATTCCTGCAGAGAAGTGTCACAAATGGCTGGAAGCTGTAGCTGCCTTGCTTGCCACAGGTTAATTTAGGGATGGCAGTACTGCTGAGGTGGATGTCTGTGCAGGCTCGCTGGCAGGAGTCAGCCAATGACACTGAATCACACAGTAAGGAGTTGATGTGCCTCACTGAGCAGATGCTATCCTGAGTGTGCCTGTTGGAAGCCTTTGCTGAGGAACTCAGCTCTGGCACTGCTTGGGGAGTGCAAACTGAGTGTGCAAGTCACATTTACTTAATGTGTAAGGAGTGTGAAAAGTCCTTAACAAACCAACGAGTTGAGTCAGCTGGGAAGAAGTACAAAATATGAGATAGATGAGTCAAGACACACACAGCCTGAAAGGTAAACTCTGCATTAGTGAGTCATCCATGAGTCTGTTAAAATGACACAGCAAAATGGACATCTCTGTTGTGGGCAAGTGGATTTCTGCAGATGCTGACACAGCTGGAGACAGCAGCAGAAGTCCCACTCCTTGCAATAATTTTGGATCACACTGGAGACATTTCTTTACCCAGTCTGCTCTAACTTTTCATTGCAATCGTGTCATATTGTGGAGGGGAAGAGAACCATTTCATTGGTGTGCTCACAGAGGGGAATGGCTGCAGTTAATTGGTGTGTTAAACAGCTAATCCAAGGAGTGGGTGTTCTCTACCAGCATTCAGGGTATGCGAGGTAAATTGTCTCAAGCACAGACAGGAGCTGAGGTCCAAAAGGCAAGTTGGTGGCCAGGCCCTCCCGGAGCACAGGCAGAGACAGACATCTAGTGGTGCCCTGGCAGCAGTGTGACAGCACTGCACAGCCACAGCCTGGGAGCCCTCTCTTACCACCCATCTCCATGCTAGCTCCAGTACAATACAGCAAGAACCAGCAATATATTCTCCATTATTCAATTTTCAGCCAGAACTCCCATTTCTGCTCTCCTGCATAAACAGCACTGATGGTCTGAGGCTGTTTCATCAGAGGAGCCTGAAGAAGTCATAGGGTAACAGAGAATCCAAGTAACAGAGAATCAGACATCCATCCTTTCAAGTGACTCTTCCATTTAATGCGGGGTCTTAACATGAATACATTTTTATGCCTTATTTCTTCTAGCAAGCCATCAAATTACTGCCTTGCTAGGTTCAAATAATTGCATACAGATTATAACAAACATTTATCGAGGCATTTTATTTTTAAATGGTGACTTTGCATACCTTTAAGCTGGCTAAAAGGCATAATCTTTATACTCCCTGTAAATGTGAACAATTTTCTGTGTGAGGTTTATCTTGTGGCATTATCTGCATAAGAAAACTTTTATATTTAACATTATATGGGCTTACATGGAAGCTACCAGGACCACCTTGCTCAGACTGACAATGATGAATGTCTGTGTCGTCAGTTTTCAGAATTAGTCCACTCCCTACAATGCCCTGGTGTAAATTAATGGCCTGACCATTAAGTTCCAGTGTGGATCTCTGCAGGTGAGAAGACACTCCCACATTTGCTTCAGCATGCAGTTCAGAGAACAGCTGCCTGGAAGAGATCAGACCAGCTTTCCTAACTTTACAAATCTTGTCCTGATATCTTCATATTGCTGAGGGTGATAAGAAAATGCATACCAAACCCCATGGAGAATGGATAGAGAGGGAGGTGAGGAGTGTCTTTAAATCAAACAGCTCTCCAGGATCCTCTTTAGGACTGGCTGTTAGTTTTTAGCCCCAGTAGTCTCTGTTAATTCACTTGCTCCCACAGCTGAGCTTTGAGTTTACTCAAAACCCTTTCAGCTCAGCAGAGTTCCTCTGCTAGTCATGTTCTGTAGTCTTGGAAAAATACTTGGTTGCCCATCCCAATTTTAGAATAAAGTCACTTAATTCGATATGAAGGTGAAAAATCCCCCTGTGCCCTAACTCCCTGCTTCTGTGAATACCCTGAGGATTTGTTTCTTATCCTTCAGAGATAACTGCATTTAAATAAATCACTGAACAGGAATAAAATTTGCTTATGATGCAGTTGCAGGGGATTTTCTTAACCCACTGCAGACTGAGTGTTCTGCTTCCTTAGAAATGTGCAAGTATGGTAACAATTGAGAGAAGATCTTCTGTTGCAAAGGAAATGTCACCCAGATGTTTTCACTAGGCAGTTGGAATGTCTTGGAAAGTGAACCTGGTTTTGTTTGCATTAGCCCAATACTGATGTTACCAAATGGGGGTTGACTATTGCCCAATATCAAAAACCATTGAAGATCAGCTGAAAACAAGGTTGAAATATGAGAGTGAGCTGTCATGTGAACTGATAACTGGCAAACAGTGAGGAGCTATTGCTGTTCCTAAAATGAAATGTGATCAAGTAAATTTGGCTGTTTATGTTTCTAACAGTGTGGTTTGCTGGGGGGTAGGTTGGCTGTATTTTTTTATCCCGAAATCTTTCCTTTTCATGTTGCATTTATGTCTTTTGTTCTTTTTTTCTGCAGGTGTAGAATTTGTTAAGAAGTGTTCAGAGGTGAATAATGGTACATGGAGAAGAAGTCCTGTGGCATTTCCAAGCCACATATCTGTCATATCTGTCACATGCCTCAATAACTCCAGCCTTCTGCCTTTCCATGCTTTTAAGTATACTATTTTTAGTAAATGAACAATCACAAGTATTGGAAATGTTTTGGAAAAGAATGCATTGAGGGCCTTTTCCTTTTGGTCTGTCAGATGCTTCTGGTGGGTTAATAACTCCATCTACAGTTCATCACTGAAATAGGTCGAGAAATACTGGAAATATGAGCCTGAACCAGGTCACTAATAAGATCAAACCCAGATTCTATTCACATTTTAAGCAGTGGACAGTGAGGAGAATGCACCAGTGTGTGTCAGGGTGAAAGTGCACAATTTTGATGTGCTCTGCTGAAACTGATTTTCCGTGGCACCGTGTAGGAGCTGTTGACACAGGGCTGAAGCTGTTCTGCAGGGGGTGTGGGACAGCCTGTTTCTGCTTTGGAGACCTCAGGGCCTTCAGGCCACTAGGAAGGTGCTAATGGGCTTTCTCCAGGGGGGATATGAATTCCCTGAGACCTTACTCAGGATGGACAAGAGGCATGGATTTCATCCCAGAGTCCAGGGGCAAAGCTGGAGGGAAAAAAAGTGGAAGAAATGAGCTGCAGACAGATATACATCTGCTTTCCTCATGCCCCGAGGGGCCAGACAAGCTGGTTTCTCTCTGGCAAGCCAGCTCAGGACACTTTGAAGGCACTTGTCGGAGCTTGAGGCATCGATACAGCTCCAGGCTGTTCCCAGTGGAAGATGAGCAACAGGAGTTCTGATAAGGGTCAGGGATATTCCCTTCTTGCTGAGAAACCAGTTTTCACTGATTATTCTTCTGGTTTTGCTGGTGTTACTTGTGGCAACAGACCTTGGTAGCAGTCAACACACACAAAGTCCTTGTGAGTGAGCTACAAAGAGTGTCTGTGTTGGGTATTTCTATGTCAGTGTGCTCAGCTGTTTGTGACCTGTCTTGCCCTGTACAAAACAGACATTAAAAAATACAATTGTCTATTAGTCTAAAATAAAGGGGCAATGGCAATGAACTCCAAAAAGAAGTTTAATTACCAATCGGTTATCATGACAGAGATTATAAACTTTATGGACATTAGTTTTAGCATGCATGTCCACATGTGGGCAGAGGTATTAAAACAGCTCTGCTTTCAGAGCTTTCACCTCTTCTTTGGAAGCTGTAGGGGTTCTGTGCTTCTGTGATCATTATTTTATAGGAATTTCTAAATAGGCATCCTGGTGTATTCATCACTTCATATTCCTACGTAATGCTTTTCAAAAAAAATTATCAGCCATGAATTTATTAACAACAGACTTATCTGGTAAATGAGCTGCTTTAAAAAAAAATCAGTTAACAAATTAAGGACAGAAATACAGAAAGTGTTTTCTAAGCCCAAAAAGCAAGTAGGAAAAAGAACCAAGATATCATGGTACTCACAGTATTTTTAGCATGTTACAAATATAAATGTATTTTCTGGCACAGTAGGACTCTGCTATATGAACCATATTGTAGGCACAGAGGTTAGATCCCTGCAAAAACCATGATCCAATGCCTTTCATCTTTGTCACTGGTGAATTCTGACTGTGGCACCATCTTCTCCCTGTGTGACTGTCATTCCACACTGTTTGCTGGCACCTTCTACAAAATCTTCTGTCAAAATAATTCTAAAAACAGTATTTGAACTAGGCATTTAAGAAAAAAATGTGGTTTATTCTCAATGATCATGGTAGCTAAACATTTCTTTGTGAATCAATTTTTTCCTAGTGTTATTTGCTCTTGAAATCCTTGGAGATTATATTCTAGTGACATCTGTTAACACTGCAACACTTAACATGTAATTCGGAAGGGGAAAAAAAAGGAAACAGAAAACAAAAGCCCATGCCAATCTAAATGTGCTTGAAAGGTGCCAGATTGATGACTCCGGAGAACTGAGTCCTCTGTTTATCCTCTGAATCAGGCAGCAAAATCAGCAGCAGCACAAACTCCCTCCTGTCACCCTGGAATGTCTTGCGCTGGCTCAGCTGTGAGGGCAGCCTGGCTCCATGCCCCCCCAGCCCTCAGCATTCCTGTGGGAATCATGTGAATGCTGCTGTCCCGTGGTGGATGGGCTGCACTGAGCACCCCAAACTCATTGCAAACCAATTCCTGCCCATCCATCTGAGGTCAAACTTTCGGTTGCACTTTGCAGTTCTGGCATAGATGGCAAATGGTGATTTTGAATTAAAAGGCTTTATGGTGCATTTCCAATCTCTTACCTCTGTAACCCCCTGGTGTGTTTTATTTAATCCATAAACTGCCTGTGACATGACAGAGCCAGGGGCATTAGAGTCTATCATGTCAAGCCTTCATACATTAGTAGCACTTATTAGCACACCCTGGCACAGAACACGGGAAGAGCTCTGAGTTATGCTAATGATCCATGGCTAATGGGGCATGGGGAGAGTTCTGAACCATACCTTCAAACCAGTGCCACAGAGCTTTCAGGATGTGCCAGAGTGCACACAGGCTTGGCACTCTAACACGCTTTAATGCATCTTCAGAGCACCTTATCTTGTATGCTCTGCTTTAATTGAGATTAAATGGCTTTGAAGGTCCAAACACAACTTCAAGGACAATGCAATATCTTGTATTCTCAGTGAAAGGTTTTTAATGTATTTCCTTAAAGCCAAGACAAATATACCATACAAATACATTACAGCAGGCTGGTGTTAAAGGTCTGTCTCAAACTTAGAGAAGCCAATACAATTTGAATTTAAAACACAGCACAGTATTCCCATAGGCTGTGGCTGGGATGGGGTGAGAGAATTGCAGAAGAGCCTGGGGTCTGCGAGAGCACCAGCAGCAAAGTAACAACAGAAGCAATGTTTTTTAAAGGAGAGGAGAAGAGCCTGGATCCTGTGGAAAGTCAGATAGAATTTATTCCAGGGAAGACTTGTGAGAGTATTCTTCTGGGGCCACATACTCTGAATTCTTTGCACAGTGTCAAAGGCACAAGCAAAACCATCCTGAAAATTTGGGTTAATTTGTCCCCCTTGTCTTTAAAGCATTGCTGTAATAAAGGTTTAAGAAAACTTAAATAGGTGTTGTATGAAAAGAGAAATTATGAAAAGGACACTTAGCCTCCTCCCCCTTTTTTGTAGCTTCAGTTTAATACTTAGCATTTTCTTCAGTTGCAAACTTGTCCTCTCTGCCTTGCTTCAGTGATGATATAAAGGTGCTGCAGTACCTTGGAAGATGTTGCTGCATTCCAATAATGATAACTGTGTAGTTTCATGACCCTCCTGAGCTTACATTTGAGGCCTCATTGGAAAATCTGCCATCATATCACAAGGATATGAAGTCTAATGCTGCCAATTTTCTGAATTATTCATTAATCTGAAGGAAAAAGAAGCAACAAAGACACAGGCAGCTTCTTTTTATTTATGGTTTTACTACTCTTCATATTTTTTAAGTGAAGGGAATACAATTCTTCCATCTTTTCCACAACAACAACAACAGAAAAGAAAATAAAATGTGTATTCTTGAAAAGTTGGGATTTCTGGGAATACATTTTCCTCTTTTAGCTGGCATTTTAACATAAGGTAAAACATTTTTTTGACAAGGTAAGTAGAGTAAACAAAGATCAGTGAGAAGGCAGAAATTATTGAAGTACTGGAAAAACTGCTGCAGGCTACTTTTTCACACATTGCTGCTCAAGTCAGGATTATGCTATGACAGTTCTAACTCTCCTGCTGACATCCTTATAGACTCTATTACATTATTTACTTCTTGTAAAATAACATTCTATTACAGCTCCTTCATGTCCTGCTGCTAGTCTAAGTTCCAGGGGAAGAAATTTTGCTCTTCTTGCTTCCAGCTCGTTAATACAGCTCTGAGGAAATCTTTATTAAACAGACTGATCTGCAGCCCCTATTTCATGCCCCATTTTCTATTGCAGTAACAACTGTATTTCCAGTGTGTTGGTCTTCACTTACATCAACAGCACAGGTAAAATGTGCCAGGCTGTGTCTGGAAGGAGCAGGTGAAGCATCCCCACCCTGTGCTGAGGATGTAATGTCATTTTTATGTCCCTAAGGAGGAAAGATTTCAGACATTTCTTTTGTTTTTCCATTGCAGGGAAAAGTGAAGCCAGGCATGCAGGCATACCTGATTTCAAAAGGAAAGGATTGGATTTTCAGTAGGGTTGCAGGAACATCTGTGGACAAACTGGGGTTAACAGCAAACAGGGTGCTTGAACAGTCTCTGAAAACTGGCTTAGGTCTCTTTTCAATGTCAGGAGATATTCAAACACGTAGCACCGAGGCCCTCGCCAGGATTCTGCTGCAGCTTGTTTTCTGGGGAGACATACTTATCAGGACCTAGAAAATTATTTTACCTGTCTCTGAATTCTCATTCTAAGCTCAGCTGGATGTGCCACTAGCAAAATATTCCCTGTCTGGCAGAATTGCTCCCTAAGCACCAGCCTTTGAAAAGTCCTGCTTTCATCAGTGCCCGAAATCACCCTGGCAAGTCAATCACCAGCCCTGCTCCTTGCAGTGGGAATCTTGAAAGCACCACTCAGTGCTTGAAAAACTGGCATCAAACCAGACAGCAGTGACCACACACTTTGAGCTGGTCAGGGGACAGGCAACCCCTGGCACTGCTCACACAGCTCTGAGCAGTGCACTCCATCAGCCTGCTAAACCTGCTGGAACATCCCTAACGAAAGGTAGGTAGCACTTCAGCACTAATAATGCAGGCAACGTGGTAATTATCTCATTATCCAGCCCTTGAGAAGAGAGAGGTGCTAAAGTTCCCAGTAAAAAGTTAATCATATGAGCTCTTTCTTGAGATAAACAGTGAAACAACTGGAAAGTCAGCACGGGATGAAAAGTAAACATCTGGAGCCTCATTCCTTCCACATTCAAAACTGAGTTTACTTTCTTTAAAAAGCAGCAGTAGTTCCTTATGGATGTGGTGGGTCCTGATAAGAGCAAAGCATTTGGCAGGGACCGTGTGGGAATCAAGGGTGTGACTTTTGCCACTTGCCTCTATGTGAACCAGGACTTGGGTCAGTGTCTCCAGCATTTTCACAGTTTGCTGTTCAGTTATGGCACTGAAAGCAGGGATAAATTTACGTCCTTGACTGTGCTGTGGCAGAAGCTGCTGATTTTTAACTCTTTTTCATGGCAACAGACATGGCTAATTAAATATATCATTGCTCATGAGAGGATTCTGTGATGATCTTCCACAGTGGCAAGAGGTGAAAGTGGCAGGAGGTCCAATTTAAAAGGGGCAGTTAGCAATTCTACCAGAGCAATCAAACAGGATAGATAACTGATACTTCTTTCAGTTATGGGGATATTGTTCAATCTAAAAGAATTCTTTTGATTCTTGGTACCCTTTGATTTCCTGATAATTTCTTTTACAGCCTTGGTGGTTGATCTGTGGAGTCCCTGGCTGGGTCCCACAGACACTGGGATTCACCACACAGTCATTACTGGCAAAGGAAAAAGCAGGTTGTTCACTAGCACTGCAAAATTTCCCTTACCCTAGGCATGAAAGATGATCCCATTCTTCATCCTCTTACTCCTCTATCTCCCCAGTCCAACATGCTTTGTCAATAAGCATTGATTATTCTCTGGAAAACATGTTTTCCAGGAATTTCCATAAAAGTACCATGAATATCTGACCAGCTGTTGAAGCCATTTAGTTCAAGTGCCTGAGGAATGTTTTTAAGACCTGGTGTGACAGCTCAGTTTGTTAGGATTGCTAATTCAATCTTTGAACCAGGGAGTTATTATATTTATCTGTTTGCATTTGGTTTTTATAGACCACCAATTGCTGTTATCAAAATATGTTAAATTAACTGTGTTCTAGGAAAGCAGATAATTTCTGTGTAGACTGGTAAATATCCGATTATAAATGAAGCTACCTTTTATTTATTGCAAAGGCTAGCACATTCATCAGAATGCCTAATTAAAATTTAACAATTAATAAGCAGTGGCAAACCCTGTACGAAGGTCAGTAGCAACCTAAGCAAACTTATCAAAAAAGCAAAGGGGTTTGGAGCTTTTAAAAAGTTCATTCTGTCCTTAATTAACAGATCTAATTACAGCTCTGCCATAGCAAAATGCAAAATGATCTCTTCAAAAGACAAGGAGTCAAAGGTTTAATAGTGCAGATAACCTTCTTCTTCAGTACATACCAACCCAAGTGTAGAAGGGAATTTTACCAAGCAGTCAACAGAGTTGATTGGATGGCTTTGACAGAAATTTAAGCTAAGCAATACACAGAAATCCCCACACAACAAAGGAATTGAGAGGGAATAAAAACTCTCTTGTGTCTTGGGATTTGAAATAACACCAAGTCAAGACTTTGGGTAATCTCCTTTCTTTGCAAGTTGTCAGTGTATTTATTCCGTGACCTTTGCTGGTTAGTTTTGAATAACACTTTCTGTTCTATAGCCTCCATGTGTTTAATTATCACCTTGTTCAACAAAAATGGACAGTGCAAAATCAAGGATAATCTAGCAGAGCAGGGCTAAATACAATAGAGAAAAACACTTAAAATTCCTGCAGTTAATAGTCAGCATTTAGGTGCTGAAGGGCAATTTTCCAAGTTTTACTGAAGGGTTTAGTATTGCATTACTTCTTCAAAAAGTCCAGGAAAAAAAACTGAGTGTTCTGTTGTGAGTTTTGCAGGAAGAGGCTGGAAATGAACAGAACTGGGTTCATCAGTAAGCGAATTAAATCTTCCTGGCTGATTTATGTGGGCAAGGGTCATTACACGTGGGTAATAGAAAGTGGCCGAAAGAAAAACTAGACTGCTTAAAATTAATAATACATGGCTGAAATGAATTGTTACTATTCATCTCTACATTTGGATTAGCAGAAAGAGCACAGGTATGAGAGGCAAGATCTCTTCAGGGAAACCTGACCTGTGTGAGTATCCTTTCATACCCTGCCAGTGACAGAGGGAGTGCAGTCCCATGAACACAGGTATAGGAAGGAGAAACAGTGGAATCACAGTAATTATCTTGGAGAGGCTCAGAAACAGAGGAGCCATATTCACCTCATGCTGTAATCAAAGTGCAGCATAACAAATTTTTCAACCAAGAGCCTCATTAAATGCAACATGAAAACAGAGAGACTGTTCTGAGCAATCTCCATGAATTGGCCTCTGGCTTTACCATGGCACTATAATGACCTGAATTAATTTGCTATGGAGTGATCATTTCCTCTTGGCTGTAGGATGGGAAACAATTAGGCCTACTTAGGCTGATGAGCATTTTAAGACTTCTCTTTAATTGTTTTTATTAAAAAGAATATCATCTTCTGTTTTTAAAGTGCCTGGCTTGAGCTGATAGGTATCATTACCCATCAATAACTTGCTGCACCAAGGTGGCCTCGTGCCACTCCAGTGCTGCAGATTTGAAAGCAGAAATGGCTTTTAAATGTCACAAACACACTCTTTCTCTACTCAGAGGACCCAAACACCCTCTGTGGCCATGACATGAACCCCACCTCACCTTTAAAGAAATTATAGTGATATGTCTAAAACGTGGGTGCTCAAGAACAGCTTTGTCTGATATTTGGTCCTTCCCTGCCTCAGTACAGGAGACAAAACCAGTCCTGATACCTTGCTTAAAAACACAGATAGCAGCAAGCACCACATTATCGCATTTCTCTCTGCAGTAACACTTGCTTTAAGATAAGAAATGAACATAATTACTTGTGTTCTGCTGATGGGAAGTGAGCTATCAGAGGCATTATTACTGTTACTGCTGTTATTATTACCCAAGTAGCAGGAAGTGCAGTGCTATAAAAACTCTTCTAAGCAGTCACTCCCTCTTACAGACCATTAAAGGTTCACTTCACACTTACATCTCTTTCTTCCAGACTCAATCCTGAATCATTAATTTTGCACTTGGCATTCCTAAAAGAAAGCTTTTTTTGAAGCAAAACCTTCTCTTGATGTCTGAGTGCACCCTGAAGATGTTAATCACCAGAGACTACACTCAAGACAAAAAAGCCATCCAGGTTCCTTGGATTTATTGAGACTTGAAAGCAGCAAGATGCAAAGATTTTTGGTTTGTTTTCAAGCCCCACACAGTGTCCAAGCTTTAGACAATATCCTTTTCTCTCGGCAGTCTGAAGAAGAGCAGTTGTTAAAATGCTGTGTGACCCAAGACACTGAAACTGAGATAGATCAGATTGAGAACCAAACCAAACCCTTCCTTCCCTCCCTTGCCAAAGTCTCACTTTACAGATCACCTGGCTTTAAAGAAAATATCTTACAGGGAGACTCCACAGTAAGGGAAAATACAATCTTTTTGTTGTGCAGGTGTCCATTAGTCACCTCTAATGGAGAGGATTTTTGATGATACCTACCCTCTATAAAATTTAAATTTTTTTCTCTTATTTTCTCCCATTATTTCCCTTTTTTTTTTTCTGTTTTGCCTTTTCCCTCTTCTGTTCTTTTCAAGAGATTTTTTGCTGTCAGTTCTTCAGTAAAATACAAAACAAATTCGGGGATTTTAAAATGTCCTTTAATGTTTTGTTTGAAGAGACACCCCTCCCCTTCCCAAATCTCCTTCCCAAAAGGGTCCCTCACTTTCTTTTAAGAATACCACAACACTGTGAAAGCAAGTGATTGTTAATTTTTGGGTTTCTGTGAAGCTTTTTCTTCTTCTTTTTCTATCCCAGCACAAGTCCTTCGTAAATTAAAGCAAACACATGAAGCAAATGATAAATTTGCAAATGATAAATGGAGACCACCCATGTCAGATATTCTCAGGCTCAGAAATCCTGAATATCTCATCCATTATTGCCCTCTAGTGTTACTTCAGAATCTATGGAGGAGATTGTTCTGTAAAATTGAACAACAAATGCACATTTCAAAGAGACAGGGCCAGAGACAAAGACCTGAGAAGAAGAACCACACATCCATGAAAAGAGGCATTTGCAATCCCTTGACTTATCCAAGGGCTTTACTGAGAACCAGTGCTTGGAATATTCATGTCTATACAAAGGGAGTGGGGGGAGCACAGGGATCTTTGCTCTCCACATCCCTATTTGTATGCCAATAAGGATGCCCCTGGTGCATGTGGACATTTTGATCTAATCCCAGTTCTCCTGTGGCTGAAAGTTTCTCAGGGAGTTTAAAATGTTTGGTTTAGCAATGGACCAATAAAAATAAAATACATGGCAGTGTAAGTTCAAAACAGCATTGTTGTAGAATGCCATGAACAAGCTGGAACGTGACCTGTTACAAAGGATAAATTAGTTGATTTTTTTGGTCCTCTCCAATCTCATATTAGCTGTTCAGAATAGTTCTCTGAGCTTCCCGAAAACCCCAACCCAGATCAGCAGGGAAATGAGCTTTCCTCAAACCATGCATCACGTTCTTTGCACTGCCATTTAGGGGGTGGCTTGAAGGAAAAACCCAGAGAACTCAAATCGAGAGACCTGAGGTGATCCATGGAAAGTGAAACACGCAGCTGGTTCTCTCACATGTGCTTTCATCCTGCTCCCAAGCAGGAGCTCATGTGCACCTCTGGCAAAGATTTTGCTGCAAACATTCTGATGAAAGCCAGTAAATAACTCTGCTTATTCCTTATTCAAAACCCTGAAATACCCAACAAAAGGTGGATCATGACATCCCAGCAAGTTTACAAACAAGAATTGTTTCTATGGCCGTGACCTATTCATGTAGGGCCTGGTTTTCTTCTCCTGATGATTTCACAGCTGTATCCTGCAGTCAGCTTCGATCATATAAAGTGATCTATCTGTGCTGTTCCCCCACCTTTTTTACCCTTTTCCCAGCTAAAATCCTGGCCACTCCCTCGAGCTCCTCGTGTTGGTCTCTGAGGGACCCCAACTCTGCCCTTCCCCAGACCCTGATAAAACCCCAGACCCTCTGCCTGCCTTTGCCTTTGCCCCTGGACATCTGGATAACAGCATGTGAATAAAGATCTCCCATGCTCTGCTTGCAGAGGCCTCTCCTCATCCTCTTTGCTGCTGTGTGGTGGTGTGAGCAAGGTGCCTGAGCGAGCTTCTTCCCCAGCCAGTGAGGGCCTGTGGTCCATGCTTTCAGAAGGAAGGCCTGGCCCACATGGACCCTGCCCAGAGCTGGGCACAAACACTCTCTGGCACTGGGTGTTCACTGCTCCTTTGCAACATAAGCCAGCAAATGCAACATCTATCCTCATAAAGGAGCAGAGTCAGAGCTGTACAAAATATCCAATTACATTTAGTGATCTATTTATCTGTTGCTTTAAATCTGTAAGGGGTCTGTTCTACATGTTCTTTTGCCAGCCATTTACAGGCACTGATGATTAGACTTTTAAAGTCTTTTGGGCATTTGCC
Source organism: Erpornis zantholeuca (assembly GCA_013400515.1). NCBI lineage: Eukaryota > Metazoa > Chordata > Aves > Passeriformes > Timaliidae > Erpornis > Erpornis zantholeuca. The sequence continues at coordinate 282,662 of VZTN01028591.1, forward strand.
ACGCTCAGTAACTCTCGGAATTTTCAAAACAGCTGAGATGCTTCTAGGTTTTAAAGGATTTTGACAAGAGTGAGATAATAAAGTTTTTCAAAACTGTCAGTAGGTATTTATCTGCATTTTTAAAAATGAAGTGTCTATCAAAGTGTGACCCTAATCCCCTTCTAAGAAGAGAAGGCCACGGCATGCCAGTACTGGGTGTGTTACATCACGCTTTTGAAACACATTTACCAACATTTCTTCACATCTACTTGACCTGCCTGCGAGAAGTTGGCACTCAGACAACTTAGAGAGGGTGATTTAAAATCTGATCTGGAATGAGACACTATTTTTCTAAAAGATTGCAAGTGTCTGTAACATTTCATGCTCTGAAGCTCATTTCTTTAATGATCCTCATAACTAGATTTTTATTATGAATTTTTATGATTCAGAGAAATCAAATCCCAGAGTGATTTGTATCCCCCCCCTAGATATGGATATAGCTTTATAGTGATCTTAGGATATGTACTGGTTGTTTTTTATATTCAAGGCCTTTTAAGGTATTTCTTTCTGAAGGTATTGAAATTTTTTCTCTATTACATTAACAATAGACATTTAACTAAGACACCACTTCAGGAGAGCAGCAAGGAAAGGAGAACACAGCTGTGACTTTCAGAGTTTGCAGGGATGTCAGTGAGAGAAAATGCATCTTTTCCTGTAAAGCAGGCAAATTTATTCTGTGATTTTGAGAGAAAATAAATTTGGAACTTCACAATGCTATTTATTCAGAGTCACTTTGCAGCGTAAAACCACTGCTGAAAGTTCTCATAATAGAGGGTAGGAATGTCATAAGCATCCCAATGCACCTTACACTCCTGACTCTCTCAAGAGCCAGCAGCCAAGTCAATAACAAGACCTATCTTCTTTTATTTTGCTGGAGAGACTCTTAATCAGTCCATAGTTGCCTGGTATGTGTCTAATTTTATGTAGCAAGGAAAAGATGAGTATATCCACACCAACCTAGCAAGTTCAGAGGTATTTTACTCTGGAATTTACAAACAGATGGGATCCATGACTGGAATTACAAATATAGATAAGCATAAAAGATGTGGAATTGCAATTCTTTCCTCCTAAATTGTTTCCCTGCAGCTTGTCATTACTTGTGTGACACAGCAGCAGGCTCAGCACAGGCACAGCAGCACGAGTGTCATGGGGTCACAGTCAGAGAAGGATGCAAACTCTGGTTTCATATATGCCAATACATACTTTAAGACTGTTCACATTTGAAAAGAAAGCTGTTCATGAGACATATGGGAGAGTAACAAGAAACAAGAGAAGTTCAACCTTCAATGCATTCTGACCACTATGTCTGGAAAACCTTTGCTGGATTATGTGGGGTTTGAACTTGTACTGAGAAGAAAATTTGGAAGAGACCAGTGTGTAGGTCTAGCCAGGAGCATGCTGAGCTAGAAGGAGTATTGCTTCTATGTGGTGTGAGATGATAGTTTGTGCTTTGAGTCCCATCAAGCAGAATGACAGAGAAAAGCCTGTCTTAAGTGTCATTGTTAGCTCAGGATCTAAAGTCGTAAGGGTGGTGGTGGTATTATGCATAACTCCAAGCAGATCCTTAGCACCTAATGCATTTCAATGGAAACTATTTGATTCAGGACCTTAAATGTTAAGTGATAGCTGATACAGGGCTTTGAAATAACTTAAACCTTTCCCGGTTATGTATCTGGAGTCAAATTCCTCTTCATGTTCTGGGAGTCCTGTCTGTTCTTGCTGCCTGCAAGGGCTGAGCACAAGTGTGGACTGGTCTCCAGGTGCTGGGTTTCCTCTCACTGGACATCAGGAGAATGCTCCACATGTGGGGCTGTTTCTCTCCTTGCAGAATCAGGGTTCACATCCTCTGAAGGACTCGCCTTGCAGCTGGCAGGAGATGCAATAGCTAATAGGCACTCAAGCTTATTTAGGATCTGGACCTCGAATGTTGGGACTAATTAACTCCTTAAATCACTGCTGAATGGAAGTACAGAAAAAAACCCACATTTTCCTCTCAACATTGTTCTTTCCAAATTGGGCTGAGATGTTTGCTGAGGGTAGATAACATCTTCACCATGCAGCACTTGCACTGTATTTGTTCTTAGCTATGCAGAGAACGTGCAGTTCTGGCATCTCTCCCGGACTCTGCAGTATGTTCACTTTTATTTTCGACCACTTTAATAGTAAAAGATCCTTCCTTGGCAGTGGCTACAAATATCAGAATTCCCACTGTGAGAAAAAGTTTAAATATTCAGAATTCACCTTCAAAGCATTAGTTGAAAATCACTATAAGGAATTCTGCTCTTGTCTTTGCCTTTTATCTTGTGAAGAAAAGCAAAACCATAAAACCTTAAGGAACAAAGCCTGTCTCCGACCTTGCCCTTGCCTGGATCAGGTGTACATGTGTGGAACAAGAGTTTTGTTAGTCAGCAACTGAATGTGTTTGCAAGTTTAGTGTGTCCAGCCCATTCAATTACAGTGCTGCAGCTTATCACACTAATAACAAGCTCTTAGAGGCTTAGAAGCCAGGCTCTGCTCATACTTGCTTCTTTTCCTTTTATCTGTTACAGTGTACATGGACATCTGCTAGTTTTGGTAAATTCAAGTTGATGCTGACTTAGAGAGGCAAGAGAAGCATGCCCTGCTGGTAATTCCCTGAGAGCCTGACCTGGGCTAGCCACAAAAAATGAAGTAATGCTCTTAGTCCAGTACCAAAAGGAATCTGATAAGTGCTGTTCTAGTTGAATCTTTTTGTGATGGAGGAGAGGTTTTGGGGGAAAGCCTTTAGGCAAAAACACCATTAGAAAAAAATTTCCAGGTATTTTCAAGCTCTATGTTGTGATTCTCAATTTCATTTCTTCAGTGGTCAGACTTAAGAGAATTGTCATTTTGTTCTGAGTTTAGAATAAAGGGAATATTCTTGTCTTTCTAACAGGCTGTGACTGTAGTCTTGGAAACTGTAGTTGAAATGTTCTTGGCTTGCTGACTTTGCTTTATCCTCTTAACAGAATAAATGTTCTCATGTAATAACAAACCCAACCGATCTTCATAATTGATGTCTATCCCTGACATGTGAAGGGCACAGGATGCAAAGAGAATGAGGCACTGTAAGTACCCTGCAATGGAAGTATTGATCCTCTCAATAGCAGCACTGCCATTCTCTGTAAGTGCCCACCTCAGCAAAAAGAAATTATGGGGGAAAATGGACAGGGGATGTAAAATTAGACTTAAATTTAAAAAAAAAAAAAAAAAAGTGTAACTGATATGTCAGTGAGAGCCTGACAAGGAGCCTCATTGCCTAAGGGTTCAGTTTTACATAGAGCCCTTAGCTAGATCGATAGATGCCTTTTGGATTACTGGAGGCTAAAACAAGTATAAGTGGGAGAGGGCTAATAAATCAACCCTGCTTGTACCAGACACTAGTTAGTAGCGTCCAAACCCCCTTTATACAATTAGAATGATTCACAGAAGAGTGATTGGCCTGGTTTGAGAGGTGCTGTAGCTAATGGGTAAAGTGCTGTGAGGAGGGCTGCTCACACCTCTCACAGCCAGATTATAATCAAGCAAGTTGTTCTTTCAAAGCCTGATGTCCTTGATAAACAAGGAATGGCAAGACTTATTAAAGTGCAGTCCAATCATTGTTATACCCTGGTACTGGAAGAGATAGGTGTCAGGTTCTGTTACTGCTGATGAATTCACAGCACCCAAATGATCTTGTTGGAGGTGTGTGAGGAGGCACGTTGGCACTTAATACATGCACACTGTTCCCAAACCTGCAAAACCACTGCAGGAACCCTTTAACCTGTTCTTTCTTCTTCTTTTATCCATCACTATTGTCTCACAATCTGCTCCCACTGAGCATGCTGCAGTTGTCTAACGAATTTCACATTCAATGGTTGAGTCACATTACACTCCACAGGGTCATATAAATGTTCTGAAGCTGACAGTTGTGATTACAAGTTAGTTGGGTAAGAAGAGGACCCCTGGGCACAAATCTCTGATGTACCTGAAAATTTTTTTGGCAGCAGTGACTAAATCTATCCCAAGCCTACAAGGTCAATTTGCAGCTCAGTTGCCATCCATATTTATCTGCCTAGCACATTGAAATTTTGCTATGACAGCGATAAGATCTCTAGGAAATAACTCAAGTAGATTGTTTCCATGGGTAGCCTGTAACCCTCCTTCTTTTGAAACAATCTTCCAGGATATGTCATTCTCATGATGATGTCATCTTAAGTTTAAAAGAAAAAAAAAAAAGGGCAACAAGAAAATCAAAACCCAAAATAAAATATGCTCTTATATCCATAGAATTTGCCTTCATTTCAAATGTGGCTCATAATGTCCAAGCTTTGTGTGCAGCACTGTCACCAGATGTAGGCATGGCTCTGCTAAACAGCAAAGGGAAAAGGTTGGCTGCTGGAAGGGACAAAGAATGCAGAGTAACTTAAATTTCTCATGTTATCTCATATTATGGAGCGACTCGTGAATAGAAAAGATGCCAAAGACATGGAAAATCCTGTTTGCATATACAGCCCCTGGTCCTGAGCACCTCCAGTGCTTGATGATCTCTCAGTCGGAGTTCCTGCTCAGAACAAATGTTTTAAATCAGAGAACTGGTGTGACAAGACACCAGATCAGAAAACTGCAGTCACAAAAGGAATCAAATCCTACTCGTATCATGCCTATTTTAGAAGCACTAACAATTTTAGACATGTCTTGGTGGAGGGAAATCAGTTGAAACTGCTTTTAAAGCATTCAGCATTTAGCAAGTTTAAAGGTATATAAAATGAGATGATATTTGGGACATTTTCAGATGAGTCTCTGGAAAGATCTGCTGTTCTTGGTCCATGATCAAGGCAGAACATAGCCTTATGTGATACAGGGACAAGCTTGAAATGGAAGCAGGTTTTAACTAGGATTTTGTCATTCACTAAATGAAATGATTGATTCTTTTCATCTCTCAACACAATCCACTTCTGAAGTGCTAAATATTGGAAAAAATAAGGCAGTCCTTGTCTGAAGGAGCTGTTTAATATTGAGACAACGCAGATGATATTTTTGTCTGACTTGTTTTTTTTCCAGGAACAAAAGAATATAAAAAGCAAGGAAGATTGCTCAATGGCTGGGAGAAGCTGGCAGGTTTTTTTGTCACAGACTGTAACATGAGCACTGAAAGGGAGGGAAAATAGCTCTGTCTTTTATGTGTTCTTTAAGTTGTGAAATATCCACATAGTTCAAGAACTCCAGCGTTAAAACATCATCATTGCCCTCACTGCACCAAGGGCTGAAGCCAGTGCATGCTGAAGTCAATGGAATCCTTCCATCAGCTGGAACAGGATTGGATCAGGCTCAGCACAACACAGAAATGCAAACACTGCAGCCCTGGCTCTCAGAGGAGCTCTTCACTGTCAGCTGAATAAACCCAGCACTGGCCTGGGTTGGTCTTGTCATCTGTGCTCCCAAACACGTAAAGGATCCTGCCAAACAAGCCATGTGTAAAGGGTGGCCATGGGCAGGAGATGCAGGTCAGGACATCTCTTCAGCAGCACCACCCCTGTGCCATAGAGGTGCTACCAGGTGCTCTGTGCAAAGCTCCTTCTCAGCAGAATTAGTCTCTTCAGTATTTAACGCTGATATTAAATCATAGTTCCTGAACAGGGTGTTCCCTAGGATACGCACTGATCTCCCTTGAGACCCAAGGCAAAGCTGCTGTAGCTCCATCCATCATTATCCGATTGCTAAAGCAGCCAGAAAGTGCTCTCAGTGCTCCATTGTAAATGTGCCCCCTTGCCATTCACAGCCTGCAACATTAGTTCTGCAAAATTTCCTTTTTATTTACAGCCCTCTAAGTACATTTCCAGAGCTAGGTGATACAGTCTTTTTCAGCAATAGAAGCAATAAAATATTACTGTATAGCTGGCACCTCTGGAGCTGGAATACAACCCAATCAAACTGACATAACTGATAAAATTCAGTGCTGCAATTCTTGCAAAGTCTGAAATGCTTGAGTGCGGAATACTCTGGAAATCAGTATGGTTTTGCCATAAAAAAACCTCTACATCAGTGCCAGGGAATGGTGTCCTTTGTTGCACTGATTTAGTGCTCCATGCCAACTCCATTCTCATTAGGAACAGCTTACCAGGGACGACTCAGAAGTATTTTGCTGCTTTTAAGTAAGAAATTGAAATTAGTGGGAGCTCGAAGCGAAGGTGTATGTTCTCTTCTGCTCCCAGAAATCCCTCTGTCCTTTGCATCGATAAAACCTATTGATTCTAAATTTGCTAATCCTGTTGGAAATGGTTTTCTCAAACTCTCCCTGAGTCTGGCAAATAGGGATGGAAGGTGAGAGTTACAGTATGTGCAGGGTAATGCAGATGGAGAGCCAGAGCTCCTGAAGTGCAGCATGTTGGGGCTGTTTGGTTTTGTAGAAGCAACCCAGGGTTGCATTATAGATGTACATTCAGCCCTAAGAATGCTTTGTCTATCACTTACCTCTTGAAGAACTAACTTTATTATAGGTAACAAAGTCTTTCTTGCTGTGCAGAGAAAGATAAAGTTTTGCTCTCATGCTATCCCTGCACATTTGATAACAGAAGCAAATATTTACCCTCTGTATCTTTGCAATATCCGTGGTGATGTGGTACATAGAAAACCTGTAATAGAATTTCACTGACTCTTGCATTCTGTTCAGCCTGGAGACTCATTCACTAACTGCTTGGGGTGTTTTGTCCTCCCTTCTGCCCCTCGGGAGCAATTTAAATTTAAATGAAAGATTATTTACAAGGTTTCAAGATAAGACAGTATGTGTAAACTTGTAAGTGTCAAATATCACCAGACCTGATGGGAAGGATGATAAAGCTTGTACTCTGTGCCATGCAGAAATGTACTGTTTGGAACAGACTTGCAGGCAAACTCTCTCCCCAGCACATCCCCTACTGCTCCTCCGTGTGGCTGCAGGGGATACTGGAGAGTGGGACAAAAAGAAACATAATTTACTGTTTCCAGGCTGCATCTTTCCTTTTTTCATCTCTTCACTGCTTATCTCTCTGTGTTCTTCAGACCCCCCTTTAAGGGGCAGATTAAAGAACAATATGGGAAAACAAAGGAAACACTTGAATGTTTTATTTTAAAGAAATCTTTCTCAGGTGTGTCTGCTCTTAAATGCTTACCTTCAGATTTTCATTTTGTTATTTTGGGGTTTTGTGTGTTTAAACACATTCCCCCTGTCATAAACACTCCTTGTGCAATTTCCAGTGTCAGGAAGGGAGATCTGATTTTGTAAAGGTACAGTTATAAGGAGAAGCAGATGGAAGATAAAATGTTGGGTGAGATTTTCTGTCTGTCTAGTCACTGGCTCATTTATTGTCCCTTTCCATCTGTCTTTGCCTGCCTTCCAAGATTGCATTGTGTGCTTCTCTCACTGTTGTTAACTGCCAGAGATTTAACTGAGCTCCACACACTGTTGGCAACAGAGCTTATGTCAACAAGAAATAGTACTAAATTATACTGGATTGGGCTCGTGTTCAGTGTTTCTTATTGGATTTTTCTTTTAAATATAGTTGTTCGTGGGTCTGCAGAAGGCTTTTATGACAGGTTTACTGTGTAGTCCATCTTAACCAAAGATATGTCACCTACTGCCAGATTCAGAAGGTTTTTTCTTTGGTGCCCATATCTTTATATTTTGCAAGGTTTTAATCCTTTTTCTCACTTTTCAGCTGGCTTGCCTCTTGCTACAGCTTCATTATTTTCCTTAATAGGATTACAAACAGGTTTTAAGGTGACTTTCTTGAGTTCTAAGCAGATCTCATCCTAAAGTAGATGTCACTTCAGGAGAGATATAAACTTCTTTCCTGTGTCTGCCCGGAGATGCCAGTGCTGCCCTCGTGACAGCGAGGGGCTGGGGAAAAGGACAATTAAACAGCAAGAGCTGCTGCCTGCTTCACTCACCATGCTGAGAGTTTTACAGTGCTGCAGCACTTTAAACTGGTGGGTTTAAGCTCACTTGGCTTTTCTTTCACATAAACACCAGTATCTTCCATGTAAGGGGACAATCTGTGTATGGGTGTGCATCAATCAGAATGCAAAGTCTGTCGTTGGATTCACTGGCAGCCTTAGGTTAAAGGACTGAAATGGCCCAAAGCAAAACCACTAAAATGTCATAGAATCCTGCTCAGAATAATGATGGAAATGTCCAGTGAGCTGCATGATGTGATCCTAACAATTCGTGCATACGGAAAACGAGTGAAGGCAGGACAGCCTGAGGTGATGGCCAGGTGCTGGTGTCAGGAACTTTTAGGAGAGGCTATGGAAAATGACCCAGGTCAGCTCTGCAAGTGAAAGGGGATGTATGTTTTGGCAAAAGATCGGGAGATGGAGATAAAGGTGCTTATCTCTCCATGGTCAGGGCAAGATGGTCATTTTAAAGATTTAAAATACAAATCCCAACAGCTGTCAGCACCCAGATAGGGTTACTGGTTTGTTCTCAGTGTGGCTCTTTTTTAACTCTTCATCCATTCATTCAGCTTTTCTCTGATTTATTGTCCTAAAATAACAATTGTGTGAATTGGCTCCTCGAAGCTAAATGAGATTTTAACAGATTCTCAGCCTTGGGGGGTGGAATCCTTTTTCCTCTGTATTTCCACCATCCTTGTCCTCTCTCCCCTCAAGGGCAGGCACACTCATTTCCTGTGTTACCTTTTTTTGTGAAGCAGTTAAAGGCTGCAGGCATTGAATCAGATCACCTGTGATATGCCACACAACCCTTGCAGCAACTTATGCTGGTGTAGAAAAAAAATGCATATGCAAGTTATTTCTCAAGTTATATCTCAAGACAAACCTCTCATTTACCATCTTAAGACAAATCTATTTCTTTGTGAAGCTTAAATTATGTTACTAGCTTTTTTATTATAATTTTTCACTCACTTAAGAAAGCTTCTTTATGCAGCAGACTTTGGTGAAAGCCATTTGTGTAAGAATCATGGGACAAAAAAATGTAGGATTAGAAACTTTCTTACTAGAAAATAATTGCTCATTTTGTTGTGGGGTTTTTTGGGTTTTTTTCTCTCTCTAAGCAATTATTTTATTGGAGTACAAATGGGAGTTCCTCAAAACTGCTTTCTGAAAAGAGTAATTCTATCATGATCATTCCCATATGTTTTGTAAAAAGAAAAAGCTGTCTGAACTCAATTTGTTTCAACAGTGTAGATTTAAATATTTGTTACCTATTTAGAGGTACAATATGTGTCTTCATGTCTTGTAAATAAATGCTTTTCCTGTTTTCTGGCCAATTCCATGCTCTAAGCATTTCTGATGTACCATCCTGCTGAAATCTTAGCTGACATTTTCTTTCCTGCCTTTTTATACCATTTCAGTGGGTCTGGGTCCTGAGTTATAACACATTCCTTAGTCTGATTTACTTTGTTATTTTATTTTTGGAGCTGTATCATCATCACAGTGTTGCTAACATGTACATAGTAAAAAAGAAAGGAACCTAGAGCTTTTCTTCAACCTGTCTTCCAAACTTGGCAACACTAGGCAAGAGATTGGCACTGGCATGTGCTGTTCTCCCAATACTCTCCAGGGTATGCCCAGTATGAGGAGTTCCTGGTCTGCTTAAAAATACCACAACCAGCTCCTTTGCCACATTCCCTCAAGGAATCTGAGGACATAAGGAAATTGTGCCTAAATTCTGCTGCACTCTGACCATTTGGGTGTGGAGAGGTCCTGTTGGAGCCACTCACTCTGGGTTACACTGACTGCTTTGGCTCCCTGCCTGTGAAGACTCAAATGTCTCATTGCCACGTAGTGAGACACAGATCACATTTCCTGTTGCCTTTTTCAGAGAAGGGAATGTTTCTGTTCGGAGAAATGCCCTGGATTTTCCTTTCAGTGTTCCTGAAAGAGGAGGACAAAGGCATTACACTGTCATGTAGGCTGATTTCCCAAGCCCACGCTTATTTGGCAATAAACACTTGGATAGGAGCAAGATGATGTTGTGAAATTGAATCTTGATACCTCAACAGATGGTAATAAGCAGCATAAAAATGAGGTGAGTGCATCAGATGTTTGACTTGACTCTGAGAAGAAGATTTATGCAGTTATATTCTACCTGAAAAGGAAATACTTAAACACCTTTGCTAATCTAGATCTGTGCCACATTAACTTTCAAAGGCAGACAAGATCGCTCTTGCACTCTGAGGTAGATTATTGGTTCTCCTAAGCCAGGAGGCAAGTAAAAAGTGACAAAAGGGAATAGGCTCCTATTGAATTTACCAGACAAGTTGATAAATTTTATGTGAGAAGGGAGGTTGGAAGTATAAATATGTACTACACCTCTACCATGATAGGCTATGGAATATTTATTAGAAATGGAGATATAAAGCAGGAATAATCTTCCCCATGACCTCACTGTGACAAACTGGCTTTCTAATTCTTGCTGAGTGCTGATTATTACTTGGCTAACACTCTGAGCTGAAGATGAAGCATGTGCTAAGTTGCAAGAATTCTTACAAATACCCTGAGCTAATTCCAGAAGGGCAATTTTAAGGACACATTCATGTTTTCACTTGCTGGAGTATTTTTTCTTAAGGAACACAAGTAGATCCACACATGCTGAAAACCTTCAGGCAAACAGTATGAATGCAATTGCTCATTTATGCATTGTCCAGTGCCTGGTCCAGGGAAGCAGTGAGATTAGTGGGATTGGTCACAGGCTACGAAAAGCACTCTTATTGAACACCTTTTGGAGGTGATAACACTTATAAACTTCCTCCAGTTTTTATAAACTTGGAGAGGATGCTGCTGCTGAAGCTCACAAGCACACAGGTATAACATGAAAAGAGTAGAGTTAAGTAGAGTTCCTTGTTGAGTTTTATCACCTGCTGGAAACATTTGAACTGTGTAGAGGAGAATTTCTTACAGGAGCTGGGACATGTGAACAATGCAGCCTGCACAGTGTGCCTGGGAAAATGCAACCCAACCTGCGTGTGGAACACAGCGTGTTCAGCAGAATGAGCAAGCTCACCAAGGATGGGAAGGAAGGAGTGATAAGAGAAACAACTCCCCAGACTTCCCAAATGCAAAAATGGATGGGAAAGTTTGGTGCAGAGACTTGCAAAAACTTCTGGCTGAACAGAAAATGTTAGCTAATCACTGCCAGTAGAAAGATGAGTGCTCCTAGGGATTAACAATTGTAAAGCAGCCTGTAACACGTGAGGGTAAAGCTGATGTGCAATTGGAGGAACAAGGGGAAAAGAAAGTAAAAACTGTTACCTGAGAGCACAAATGGACACACACACACACACACAGGTTGAGGTGTCAGAAGAAGAAGAAGGAAGTTTTATTTTTTACAGGTTTTTATACAGTTCTTTGAGACTCTGTGGATTGGATAGGGAGATCTCCTATCCACCTCTATTAGTTCGGACAGAAGTCCATCAAAACCTCTTTTATCATGAATGGAATGAAAAACAAGAAAGACAGTTAGAAAAACACATCTTGTTTATGAAGGATTTCGTGGGAACTCTAGAGTGACTTTTAAAAACAACTAGAACAGTTCTGACTCTAAATTAAAAGGCTTAATTTCAGGGTAACATAAAAACTTTCCAGGTAACTGCTACTGAGCAGCAAGGATAGTACACTTCTGAGGGTGGTTGTTTACAGCATTTCTTGTAATAGTGTCCAAAAAATGTATAAAGGAAGGATTTATCATTCATTTTGTAACAACCTAAACGCCTGTCACTTGCTTTCAAAGATTTTCCATATGACATAAGATTTTCTCCAGAAGTTATTCTACCATCTCCCCACGCAGTCAGCTTCTGTGATAGAAAAATTCATTGCTGAAATTAGGACCACTGGGGAGATCAGTGGAGGGAATTGTCTCACCTGGAGAGTGTAAAACATCAATAGAATGAGCAAATACCTCTTTTAAGTCCTAGATGAGCTGCAGGAAGTTCTTCTATGAAGTTTCACAGAGGGCCTGAATTTAAGTATCCCAAATCTGTAAAAACAGAGGTTGGGGTTGGGCTTTTTTTTACCTTAAACACAAAAATATGAGAATTTTTTCAAAAGTAGATAGGTTCAGCACTGAGCAACACTGACAGAGAGGAATGCTCTGTGCAGGCTCAGTAGTGGGGTTCATTGGCTCTGTCCTGTGAGCACTGAATTTTTATCAATGCCAGCACACCACTCATGCAGGCAGTGGGAGCAAACAGTAGCTCTGTTGGAGCTTCTCAGGTGGGTCAGCCTTCCTCATGTTTTACAAAACTCTCACAACTTCACGTCTCTGAGGTTATTTTCATGAAAATGCAACAAATCAGGTTTTTCTAGCGAGTCATCCAGCAAATGTAAGGGTTTGCTTTTGTGCTCTTGGTATGACTGTGAAACTTGGCTCCTCAGACAAGTCCTGCCTGCACATCCTTGCACAATCCTCTTCCCAGCACATGCTGCATTGGTGTGGTTGGTGCAGCTCAGCTGAATTTGTCAAAAACTCGGGTAAATCTTAATAATCAAATTTGTGTTCTTGTGTATCTCGTGTTCACTGGACAACACAAACATAAAAGATATAACCATATGTTTTCCTGCTGCTGTTGGTCACTGTGCTACATGCTGTGTCAGCATGTCAGATTGGAGAAATTTAACCATAATAAAAGAATTTCCAGTACATGCCTAATTTCACAGGCCCCGGGGTGTTCTGTCAATTTACAATGTGACTCCTGTAAAATGGCTTCATTCTGACATCACAGGTGAATTTCTAGTATTTCCATGCTTTAAGTTCCCAGCAGCTTCAGCTGTTTTTCCATGTTCTTGCCTGCCCTTAAAATTGAAGAATAAACCTACAGTTAGTTAATCAAGGATGGAAACAATAAGATAATTCAAACTCAGGGTTATGAAAGGTTTCAAGATAACACAGTATGTGTAAACTTGTAAGTGTCAAATATCACCAGACCTGATGGGAAGGATGATAAAGCCTGTACTCTCTGAAGACTTAGAAAGGAATGTTTCTGTTATAGATCTGGGAAGCAATAAAAATCCACCAAACTGTCCTCTGCAAGAGAATTCATGGCCGAAGTCTTGCCAGTCTGCTCAGGGTATTTTCCAGAGGCTTTGGGGGATACCACGTTTCACTTTACAGGGATCATTCACAGGATATGATGGAGCATTTCTTTCTAAATTAGAAGATTTTGGAGAGATATTTTTGCTCTGAATCATTAAAAGTTAAACCCATAATCACAAAGATATTCAATCAAGCCTTGCCTTTATTTTCAAATTATGGACAAGTGGATGCAGCTTAATGGTTATTCATATGAGAAGTCTGCTATTTTCCAGGGGTACAGAAAGCTGGTCTGCTTTCAGTTCCTTGGATCCTTTCCCTCCCTGAGGAGACCTTTCACTTCATATAGCAGAGCAATGGTATTGAACTAATTGTCAAATGCATGAACAGAAGCCCTAGAATAAAATTGCAGCTATGCCTGAACCTGTCCCCATTGTTTCCACAATGCTTCAGTTCTGCAAAGTCCTGCAAAATTCTTAAATTCTTGCAATTCTGAAATGTCTTATGGCTGTTAATGGGCAGTCCATGAGGCGATTCTGGGGACAAGGTTGTGTCAGAATAGGTCATGGAGGAAAAAACCCAGCAAGCTCTGAATCAGGCTTCACAGATTCCACCAGAGCAGGTGTCTGTGAGCAGGAACAGGGCACTCTCCAAGATCTCTGGATATATAATGGGATCACACAGATCACACTGCTCGAGGGGGCTCAGGTACTTGGGAAGAATTTTTTAGGGATCATCACTGAACAGATTTTAAATACACAGTGTAGAAATTAGTGTCATGGAGGTATTACCTGAGAGAAAAACATATTTGCCTGTTTAACATAGAGAAAATATATTTTATACATCCCCAAGATGCAACACCTTCTGCATGGTCAGACAGGGATGAATTTTACTTGTGCTTCAGGTGAATAACAGCAAGAATGATCCACGTAGGTGGGAATCTCATAGTCATGGCTTCAGAGCCAGAGGAACTGCTGCAGTTTAGAGAGCTTTGTGTTTTATGATCACTTGTGTAACACTGCCCTAACACCACAGTGCTGAGCAGCTCTCCCTCTTTGGACAAATTAAATGTAATTCTTAATCTAATGGCATTGCTTTTCTCACAAATGAAGAGAAAGTCGTCTGAATTTTGCTAGTAAGTTCTGTGTGGATATCCATACTGAACTGGAGGAATCATGGAGAATGTGGAGACTGTCCATTTAAAGAACTTTGTGTGTAACTAAACAATAGCTGGATGCAGATTTCTGGATAAAATCCTTTGCTGTACTAGAAGTAGGATATAAACAACAAGCAAAAACCCAGCATGGGAGAATAGAGCTACAGAGCTGGAAACCTCAGAGGCTGTGGAAGTGACTGGCAGAAGTTCAGGCCCAAATGTCACAGGCAGCACCTGCAAGTGCTGAATTCCAGCAGCAGGGAAGTGCTGGGAACCAGTGGCCATTTGGGGGACACTTGTGGGTGACCTCAGGTGGAGGATCACACTGCAGTGGAGATATTTCAGAAGGTCTGTGTGCTGTGCTGTAAGCCTTTTCAACAGCTGGAACTCAATACTGTAAGGTACAATTTGCCAGACTCCCTGATCTGGCATTTAAAAACCAACCAACAAACAAAAAACCATTCAAAAGTCATTGCAAGAAGAATGACCCCTTGAGATGTCAGATAAAACACTGCAGTGAACACAAGTCATTCAGGGCCAGGCTGAGGCTTGTGACCTTAATGCTGTTTAAACACATAGTACACACATGAAAAACATCAAATCAAAAGCCCAAGCTTAAAAATGCTCAGGGCCAGGAAAGGAGAAATCCCACAAGAAAGAACTGCAGGACTTTGCAAACTGTGACAACCAATATATGTTATGCTGAAGGGGATTAAATCATTTTAGTATTTGTAAATAACTCCTTAGAGCAAACTAGGTATCCATATAATTTCAATTCTCACAGATTATAAGTTTTACTATTAATTATTAATAACTGTGGCTGGGAAATGGTGGAAGACAATGCTTTAGAGATGCCCAAATTCTTTAGTGCCCACGCCTTAAATATCTGAGCTGTAACTGAAGCCCTGAAAAGTGCCTGTCTCTCCTGTCTGGGCACTGTCCCAGAACACCACAGCAGCAAATCCCTCCCTGGGTACAAAAGTGAGGAAGAAGGAGGTCTGTGGAGGCAGCAGAGTGAATTTGTCAGGATCTCTGCTGCTGGGGTGGTACCCACCTTCCCTCTGGGAATGCTCCCCAGGCTCTGCTGAGCTGCCATCAGGATTTAGTCCCTCTTGCCCTCCGAGAAAGGCAGAGAGATCTGAGTTCACACTCACTGCTGGGCTAACAGCAGACCTGCTGCTGCCTGGGGGAGGATAAAGGGGCTGTAACTCTCCTCTGGAATAAATAAATAAATACTGTTTCTGCTCTTCCACAGATGTGGTGTGGAACCCTTGTGCATGTGTTCAGCCTCTGCACAGTCACACCACGTTCCAGCCCCGCTCTCCAGAGGCATGGCAAGTAAGAGATCACCAAACAGCCCCAGCCCCACGTGTCTGGGGCATTCGGAACACAAGCTCTGGGGGCTGGGGGACAGCAAATTCTTAAGGAAGAGGGAGAATCTAGGACACAGGAGTAGCAACCACTGCAAAAGGGAAAGGAGAGGAGCACAGCATAGCATCTCAGTGTGACCAAGTGTTTTGTCAAGAGCTGAGCCATGTGAGCCAAGGAAGATTTTGAGTGAGACCTAACTAAAATCATCTGGCCCTCATGAGAGAGGTATCTTTTCTGTGCAATTATTTTTTGTGTGTGTCAAGGATATTTAATTAGGCATGTAGAGCTGATGTTTCTAAGAGGAATTCAAAGCACATTCATAGCTATTTTTAATATGTTATTATGTTGTTAGACTTGGGAATTACAAATATTGAAAGTCCAAAAGAATGAAGAAATTCTATGGCCAAGTCTACAGCAGTGGATCAGGACTGACATGACCTGCAGCCCAGGCAGTTCTCTGTTTTGGTAGAGTTTTGGGAAGCAATAAATATCTAAGTAGAAATTCTACAGCATCCCAAACAGAGTAGCATAATCAGGGTTTAATTGTCTCTTCTGTGACCTACTCACCTCCCTTCAGCCAATCTATGGCATGTTGATACTTGATGAAACTTTGGAGCACCATGGTTTTGATAAGGTTTTCCACTAGTATCTTAGTTTTTTTGTTCCAGATGATCTTTTTTTTAAATTTTCCTTTCAGTGATCCCATTTATAACGAGAGACCATCTGGGAACTTCATAGCAAAAGGCAATCTAGCGAGCAGTGGTTAATAGGTAACCACTGGACTGATGAGGTGCTGCCTCTGGCTGCTTCACTAGAATTCCACACATTCTGTGTCCTTCTAGCACTGGGATAAAGCTGCGTGTTGTGGCTCTGTGAGTAGCCAGAGCAGGACACCGTGGGTATGCAGCTTTGTCAGAGATATCCCTGGGGTAACTTTGCAAAAGCAAACTCCAAAAATCATACCTGGATGTTTTTTCTGTAGACCCTTATGGCTGAGGGATTTTTTTTCCTTTTTGCTCACAGAGCTGGAATTCAGCATACTAACAAATGCAAGTGCTGGTTTTGAGGTGCACTGGGCTCACAAGTTCTCTTTTCTTTCTCACAAGACTTCCTGCTAATTTCACACCCACAGCTAAATTTGGCTTAGCAAAAATGGCCCAACACAGCCCAGCAGTGAAGCTGGCTCTCTGTGCCAACTCCCAGGGGCACTGGTGGAGTCACATCCCTGGAAGGGTTCAAAAACAGTACTTGAAGTCGTGGTTTAATGGTGAAAGTGGTGGTGGTGGTGCTGGGCTCACAGTAGGATTTGGTGTTCTTAGAGTCTTCCCAACATGAATGATTCAATGGTTCTCTCTCTCCCTGTGGACTTTGCCCCTTTTATAATACTGCATGATGTCTATGATGTCCTGTTTTCAGTCAACAGGAATGTTTTGATTTAGCAAATGATATGTAAGAAAAAGGTGAGGTGTGTATATATAAATATATATATGCATATATTTATATATATAAAACAATATATATATATATATATATACACTTGTTCTTGAAAAAAATTCTTAAGTTCATTTGAAGCCCAGACATCTTTTTCACTACTTGAACTCTTCCCCAAACATTCACTTTGAGAATCAGAGAGGGATGATAAATCTTGTCTCCCAGCTCAGTAACTGAAGCACCCTTTTGCTCTGCTCGTGCTCTGGCAGAGGCACAGCCCCTCTGCACTGCACTGTGACGTTTGGCGCTGTTTTAGCACTGTGTTTGCACTGTAACTCCGTGCTCTGTGAGAATTCACGGAATTTTATTGGAGCTCCTCATTCCTCCCTAAACTCACTAGGTGGCTGTCTAAGAACACTCATGGTGTGCTCCCCGCTCTGTAGTTGCTCTCTCACCCACTCTGGCTGCCGTGCCCTGCTCTGCTCGGGCACTGGAGAGCAGCCTCTCCCCAGCCACAGCAGGCACCAGGTGCCTCTGCAAGGGCAGGGCTGAGGAAACCCAGCCTCACACGCCCTGCACACCAGATCCCTTGGGTTAAACCAGATCTGTTCTCCAAGTCAGAATTATGTAGTGGTGTCAGCCAAGTCCAAGCCTTGCTTGAATAATTTCCTCGCAACCAGTTTCTCAAATTCTGTGAGGTATTCCTAGGAGTTAGGTAAAAATAGGGAATAAGGAGAGTAATGAAGGCTGCTTTTTTCTTCCAGTAAGCTAGGGCAGTGAGACGAAGCAGCTTCCAGAACCTGGAAATTCTGGTTTGCATGTGAGAGGACAGACCAAGAAAAAATTTGCTGTTCACTGAACATTCTTTGTGTTCAAGCCCTTTTTGCCAGATGTGGCTTGAGTCTGGCCTGTGTGCATCAATGTTGTGTGGTTAACAATCTTTTTAACTTAAGGGAAATTATTTCTGATTGAGACGAAAATTGGACCCTAAGGCTCAGGCTGAGCTGAACTTCGGGCATGTATCTCAGTTTTCCAATGTTTTTCATTGGAAACCCTGACCTAGGAAGGAAAGTATGCACAGATCTATCTCCAGTCCATGTGTCATCCTATTGTCTCCAGTTCTGCAGAACATATAGCAGGGAATTAGACCACACAGCAACGAATGCATCTCTCCAGAGCACCTCTGGATCTGATTTACATGGTTTGTGCTCCTCTGGACTACCCCAGGAAGAGGAGGCCGGCAATTGGCAGTGTCTTGTCTCTTTGCCTTAATGGGATTGCAGCAAAGCTGAATTGGCATGTGGCTGGAAATGATCCTGATTGCTTCTGCATGGAGAAACAAGGGAGAGGATGGGAGAATAGAAAGGAATATAAATGTTATCTGTACTTAATCAGCTTTTTCCCATCACTGTGTTTTCAACAGGATACTTACTTTCCATAAAACAATAATTTTTCTTTTAGTTCAGCCTTGTTGAAAAACCTGGATCTACCTGAGTACTCTACTTTAAGAGTTTTCAGTTGGAAACAGTGAACTGAGATACTTAGTCTGAGGGCTGGGTCAACTCCACATTTTCCAGAAAATCTCAGACTGTGAAATAGTTTGTTTCCTGTCATCAGGGCACCAAATGCTGATGTACAACTCTCCAGTGCCTTCTGAGAGTTGTAATTCACTTGTTCTCTGCCCAGCTCTGGTATTCTTTGGCACCTTACAACTACACAATATCTTTTCCACGTGGAGATAAGTGCATAGTTTTAAGCCCCCATTTGCCATAAATCTTAATTTGCATATTGCAAGTTTAGCTGAAATAATAACAAATTGCCAAAATGTTTTTGCCTGGCTGTCAGGCAAGTTTGAAAGCTGAATTCTTGGCTCAGAGTCAGCCAGATTAATATGAAACACTAAAACATGATACTGGAGCTGATCAAACTGTGCAACCTACACCTGAGGGGAATTTTTCTCATGGAATTCATAAAAATGTCCTTATTTTCTCTTTATTAGATCTGGCTGTTAAGGTTTAAATAGAAAGCAGCAACTTTTACGTGGACAGCAGTAGGAGCTTTGCTGTTCCAAAGCCATAACTTTTAATCAGCACAGTTCCCTGTCAAAGTGGATTATCCCAGGACACTTCACAACCCACTCTGCTCCTACCCCCCGATGGCTTCAGGGGGGAGCTCTGGAACAGGAGGAGGGAAGCAGTGAAAAAGGGGATGCAATTGTCCGAGAGAGACAGAGCTGTGTGCCAAAATGTCTGAAGGTTTCAGGACAGTATGATTCTCACATTATTGGTACTTTATTTTCTAATCAACCGCTGTTTTCAAAAAGGCAAATCCACTGTTTGCCTTCCTCTTCCATGTAGTTAGTGTGCCACAGTAAATCAGTTTGGAACCTGAGGTGCGAACTCTCCTTTCAAAGAGTCCTTTGGTAGTGGAGGATGTTGGCTGGGATCCATCCAGTAGGCATGAGGTTCAGAAGGTTAATGAGAAGTTCAGGGAAGAGCATTTACAAAAGCCAGCACCAAGAACAACCCAGTTCTTGCAGCACTCTTAATGGCACAGTGGGACTGTGCAATCTAGGAAGCTGGGCAACTACTTTAGTCTGGCTGCTTCCTGGTGAGAAGACGTAACACAGTCAGAATAGTTCAGGTGGTTTTCCTACCTTAATTATGTTCCTTATATAAAAGAAGATCTAGATAAACAGTCTGTAAGTATACAATATATATTGTATAAATGAGGATAAGAAGAGTTGGGGGAGCAGGTTATAAAACTGGCCTGATTAGAGAAATTTCTGAACTAAAAGAAGAGTTTTAGTTTCCCTCTAAGTCAGGATCTCTGAGCAGATCAGGGCAGTTATCAGTGTGATGACACGTTAACACCAGGTCCCCTCAGCACTTGGCCTCATACAGACATGAGGTGTGAGTTGTTCCTGCCCTAAATAAAATGAATCATTTAACCAAAGGGGATACTGCATATAGAGATCCAGAGAGATGCAGTTAAAGGGCTGAAAGTGATCACTTGTTGTAGTAAATCCAGTCTGACCACAGCAGGCTGCTATGTCACAGGTGTAGAATCAATGAGTCCAAACAGGATCCACTTTTCTGTTCCATTTCTCCTTTTCCTTTCTCAGCACAAGTGAAGAACATGAAAAAACACCATCTGCCACCTTACAGCAGAGTCAATACAGAAGGCTGAGGATTCAAAACTGGTAATTCAGAGGAGAATGTAGAAGAGATTAACATACCTGCACCAATACCCAGAATCTCTCCAGGGTGACCTTATCGCTGCTTTCCAGTACCTAAAGGGCTCCAAGAGACCTGAAGGGGACTTTGGACAAGGGCCTGGAGTGACAGGAGATGGGGGAATGGCTCCCCATAGCAGTTCTGTGACCTTCTGCATCCTCAGATGAAGTTTTTTCCCCAGTGCTCTCACCCAAGCTGCACTGAGGCACGAAGGCAGGGGTGCTTTAGCTCTGCCTTACTGTTTCTACCACTACCTTACTACCACCTCACTCTGCCTTGCTCTTCAGTAGCACAGCCAGTGAGTCTGGGCAGGATTCTCAGGCACGTGTGAGTCCTAGGGTAGAGCCTCTGTGCTAGGGAGCAAATGGAATGGCTGATGGGTGGGACAGATGTACAGCTCTCAGAGAGCTCAGCACCAGCCTGTGGGAGCTGCACTGCTCTTCTCCCCAGTCCATGTGCCAAATGTCACCCAGCTGTGCTGGAGCTGGGGATTAGCAGGCTAATCCTGACACTTGAGTCTACCTGAACAGTAACCTTATACCAAGTTCATGATTTCCATTGAAAGTTCCCTGGCAACTGAGAAACAACAAAATAAAAAGCCAGCATTTAGCTGTTAAGTGGACACAAGACGCGAGGCCAGCTCAGGTTTGTGTAACATGGTCAGTGGTTATCACAGCAGCCCTTACACTGCCTGATAGCCTCAATCAATAGCTGGATGTTTTCAAATGAGATGTTCCAGTTTGTTTATACAATTTTGGGGTTGCAACTAGTATTTTGGAAGTGGACACCAAACCCCTCCGAATGAAGCTGTGGGAAATGATACAGTTTGAAGAAGTATATCCCATATTTAGTGGGAGAGAGCTGTGCTTACAGCTTGTTATTGTCTGTGTTGGTTGATTTTTTACCCACACACCAGCACAGCCCAGAATAAATCATAGCAATTCTGTGCAACTTGGCATCTGTAGTTTAGTTTTACAAAACCTCAGCTGATGACCTTTCTGCTGATAGGCAATATCTCTCTAAGAGTGAAATTTCCTGATCCACTTAAAATATTACTGATGGACAAAGCTGTACAGTTAAAGTCTTTGAAAATTCCTTTAATAGATATCCTTACTGTCCATCTAATCTAAACAGAGGCAGTAGAGGACCATTATTTCCATGGAAGCAGAGTTGGTAGGGCATTCCTGCTTTGGGGAGAATTCCTTCAGTTTATGCTATCAGACAGACCAAATTCAGATGTTGTGGTGATTTGAGGAGGTGAAGATCCCAAAGAGGAAGTTCTTGTGTATGCTTTCCCCCAAAATCTATTTGGTCTCCACAGATAAGAGCTTCGCTAGTAAACATTTCCATAAAACCCCCTTCATATTCCCATTGAATGAGCTTTTTTTGTCAGCTTTGCTATGTTATTATAAAAGGATTAGTGACCATTATGACAACAGAAGATAATAAATTGATGTTTGGCAGCCCAAGGGATACTAAAAATCTGTCTTTAGTTGCAGTAGGCACACTGCAGTGTTAAGGCTGACATGTATGGTGACAATAGCTTAATGCTTACAAAGTAAGCCTGGAAGTTAGAACTTAGCTGAAGGTTCCTGCCTCCACTGGCAGAATCCAGAAATTATAACTAGTTCTGTTAATGACTGAATAATTCTTATTATTAAACAGAAAGTATATAAAATATTTCATGGCTTGAGGCATAGGTCCTGTAATAGGTGTTTTTCTTAAGGGAACATAAGGAAAACTGCTTTTAATTTGCATTATATTGTGAATTGAGGAATTCAGATTTTGTCTCTAGTTCAGCCCAGCTGGCAGATGTTTGCACCTCTTCCCTCAGCCCTGCCTGGTGTGCACTGGCTGCTGGAAGGCCAGAGTGTGTTTCTGATTCCCTGTGCTCCAGGCAGCAGCTGTGGCTTCCCTGGGCACTGCGAGGCAGATGCTCTCAGTAACCTCCTGCCTCAGAGCCCTTTGCAGGGCTGAGGAGCAGTTCAGCCCCACCACCCCTCTGCCACTGTCTGTGCTTGTGGGAAGCTCAAGATGAAGGACTTCACAGTGTGATCTACATCAAAGGACACATTCCAGCCCAGCCTGGACTTGGATTTGTCCTGAAGAGCAGGGGACGATGAATATCTACAGCAGCAGTGCACAGTGTGCAGGAAGCAGGCAAGGAGGTCAGCTTGATTTGGCTGATGTTCATACAGTAGTGCCTGGGAGGAATTCAAAGCATCTCCTGGAAGCTGCATCTCCGTATTTCAGGACATTTTTGATGAGAAGGAGGCTTACTGCCTTGCCAGATCCTCACTTCTCAGTCCCCAGTAAGTGGCAGGTGAACGATCCACATGGATTTCCCTCCCCTCAGGACAATCCCTATCTGACTCAGCACTGAACACACCTCATTTCTGCTTTCAAAGCAGAGTCAGGATAAAGTTCCTCAGTACTGCTCCTTCAGATCCTACCTGCACAGAGCTGCCTTGGAGACATCCTGCACTGTCCACACGGGCAGTGAGCCACCAGCAGCACTTTTCCTCCTAACCATCATGAGCTCACTGACAATGTGATCTTTTCCTTAGTTTTTTGTCGCACACTCGGGACCGTGAGCCCCTCATGACATGTGCACACACTCTGAACACAATGGCATCCCAGTGACTCAGTGAGGCAGCACTTCAATTACAATAGAAATAATTTATTTTCTTGATGCTTTTGAATAGGATTTGCTGAAAAATGAAGGAAATATGGGATATGGATCATCTTACTGTAAAACCACATGCAGTGAAACATTCATCTGTCTCCAGCATGTCTTCTGGGCATCTGAGAGAGTTGAGTTTGATTTACACAATCAAGCTATTCATTAAATATCTGTTTGAGTTTTGGGCAAATGCATCCTTTACCTGAGTGATGAAATCTGACTACAGGAAATGGAGCTATTCCTTTGTGAAAAGACCCCATTCTCTTTATAAAGTGAGCCTTGTAGCAATACACTTCTAGGAAACTGCCAAGACTTGTGTACCAAATACCGTTGTAAGGGCTCAGCAATAAAACAGTTGTGGAATTGGGGGGGATCCAAGCACACAATAGCACATCTTTGTGCAATATTTCCTCTTTCAACATCTCCCTCCAACAGTAATTCACTGACAACCTTCGGTTCATTTTAATTCCAAAATTCTAGCCCCAAACACTAAGCAGTTTATAGAGTCTGAATTCCTGTGTGGGCATATTAATTATTTAAATCACTAGTCCAAATCCCATTCCAAAGAGCTCTTGCTGGGAGTCCTTCAGGAGCAGACTGATCTATTATTGCTTACTGGATTGCACTGTGTGTCAGAGACATCTCAGTATTTCTATCAACAGCCCTCTGGATATCTGGCTCTTGTGAAAGCACTGAGTGATTGTGAATGAAGGGAAAAGCACCAATATATGTGGAAAAATATATCTGAAATGATCCAGTGAATTGCTACAGTCCCCCCCTTGGGATTAGCTTGGGAAGTTCTTAGCCATTTTTAGAAAAATCAAGTATCCCCAGGCAGATGGGAGAGGCTGTAAAACCTCCTGCTGTGTTGAGTGAGGCTCCTTATCTTGAATACCACCTTGCAGATAAAGACACGCAGGGAAGAATTCTGCTGGTTGTGGGATACACGAGTTCCCCCTGTCTTTGTTGAGAGGAGTGACAGCTCAGGTTTGTCTTGCACATGTATTGTTGTGTGTTTCAGCTTTTGTATTGTTATGCAAATAAAACCATGAATTTGTGTCCATTTTGCCTTTTGAGCCCGCAGTGGGCCCAGCCACCCCAGCTGTTTGAACGGTGGGGTAGGCATTCAAATACGAAACACCTTCTGCTCTCAAAAGGCACCTCCAGAAGGCTCAGCCTGCCCATACCCGGCCCTGCCCTCCTGACCCGCGGGAGGATGGGGCCTGCAGCCGCGGGCAAGTTTCGCATGACCCCAGCACACAGCCTGGCGCTGTGCCTGAAAGGAGTGACCTCCATGCCATCCATCATCCCGGCTGTCCACACTGGGCTCCTCCGCTCCCCACCCGCACCGCCCGCCCCGGGCCCCACAGCCGGGCCCGGCTGGGCAGGGAGGCCTGCGCTCAGCCATGGTGGCTGCACTGCCACTGCCGGGGCCAGGCCTCTCCTGTGGGCAGCTGTCATCGCTGCCCCTCCGCAGAACAGCTCACAGACATTCCCAATTCCCAACCCCAAACACGGGATAACCTTCTCCTTCTCCTTCTCCTTCTCCTTCTCCTTCTCCTTCTCCTTCTCCCACGGACGCAAGGGAATGCATACGGCACTTACAACACTTGGTATTTACTTATAACCTCCATATTTTACTCGTGAATTTTACAATTCCAAATATAATGAAACAGTTAGAGTATTTTATTACAAAGCTTATAAAATAATTAAATATTACACTTAGAGTTTTTTGCTTTTTTTACACCATAATTCATACTTTGTGACGCTACCATTTTCTTTCCTCGGTTGTCACTTAGTGTGAGCAGAGAAATATAAAGGAAAAGCTATGCATTAATAAATTAATTATTTTACATCAAATAATAAAAAGGACACAATTATAAAAACAAAACAAAAACAACTTTTAGTTTTCCTAGAAAAAAGGTTATAATTACACAATGTCCAATATCAAGACAGAGCAGTGTAGGATGAGATATGTTTCCAATCATTTCCTAAAGTATCAGAGAATACATGTTTTTAATTTAAATTGTTTCAGAAGGAACTGCTAATTTTAAGTGACCACCGTCTGGCATTAGTGCTGAGCTGGCTAATCCTACACTGAAATCATACTCTAAAAATTAAACACTCAAACTGAACTACATTCATCAAACAAAGTTGTGGGATTGGGTGGAATTAGATAAATACATCCCTCACAGGCACTCCCCAGAAAATTACAGTAGGACACGGCTCTGTCTCAGAATGGGTTTGGCAAATAGGTCAGGGTTTTTTCAATGCAGAAACCTTCTGAATGGCACCATTTGATATGTGTGCCATCAAACATCTTGATACTGAATGGCCACAAATATCAGCATGTTTACAATTCTTTTGTTTGCTGGTGGATTCTAAACTAAATATGAGTATTAGGAGAGTGTAAAAAAATAGAATTGACCTTTATTTGGTAAGAGTAAATAATCCACTTATCTTTTCATGCTCTTTTTTTTGTGTAAAGTGAATAAATAACTGATTTGAAAAGTTCGGCATGAATTAATGGACTGTAATATTCTTGTTATTTCCTTTGAGTAATGGAATAATCAGAATTTGCAGAGAGATTGGAGATTAGAAGGAAGACATTCTTCAGTATCTTAGCATTCAAACAACCTAGATTCTGAAACAAAACTACTTAAAAATATCAAGTTGAAATTTTTAAAATACACATCTATTGAGCTTAGAAATTTGAAAACATAACATTGATCTCAAGCAATTTGAGTTCCTTGAGTTAGTTGAAGTATGAAATTCTATTTTACTTGTAACACAGCAATATTAAAAGTCCAAATATTCTAACGCTGCATATTTCTAGGAATACATTTAAAGATTCTAGTTAACCACCTCTGAGTTTCTACACAAAGCAGAAAATGAATTCTTCAAAAATTATAAAAACATGAGCATGATGCAAAACTTGCTTTTCCAGCAGCAAGTCTGGTAGAGAAGCACCATATATCTTTGTAGTGCACTATTGACTTCTGGTGGCCACAGGTGTGACGCTGCCTTCTCCAGCCCACAGCCACTGGGATGTCCCCCCGGGGCAGCAAACAGCTTCCTCACCCTGGGACAGCAGCCACAAAAAATAGAAAGGACACACTTCTGATGGTGTGATCTCTCCTCCTGCCACGCTGCAGCCTTCCTCCTCCAGCTCCCAGGTCCTCCTCCTTTGCATTCTGGTAAATCAGCCAGGAAAGGCTCCCTTGCCCTAATTTCTTCCTCGTAGCATGTGACAGTGCAAAATGACACTTTTAAAGAAAGAAGAACTTCCCCTTGAGTCTCAGTGTTCAAGTGATCCATAATACCCTGTGCTTTAGTGAGGTCAGCAAATTAAGGAAAAAAAAAAAAATAAAAGAAACATTCCTTTTTCAACATATATCCAACAATTACTGTACCTCAGACATTCCCTTAGGAAAAATGTCTCTTCCATCAGTGGTTTATGTGGCACCATGTCTTGCCTCAAAGCAGAGATAATTCCAACATAAATTGAAGAAGAGAATCCTGTCACTGAAGGGTTCAGATAACACACTGCTATCAGTTCTTCTTCGTGCATGATTTACAACATTGCTTGCCATAAAATTTGTGGTTACAGACACCATGCTGAGGCACCAGATGACACCAAGTGAAGAAATCCACACAAGAAGGATCATCTGAAGGAGAGAATATGATGGTAAGGCTGTGTTTTAGCAAGTCTGCAAGTCGGGCAGTAATCCCACACCCTTGTATACATTTGGTAATGTTAAAAACACAATAGGTGACTCGATTGGAAGAGGAATCGTGAATGAGCTTT
Source organism: Erpornis zantholeuca (assembly GCA_013400515.1). Taxonomy (NCBI): domain Eukaryota; kingdom Metazoa; phylum Chordata; class Aves; order Passeriformes; family Timaliidae; genus Erpornis; species Erpornis zantholeuca. The sequence goes on from VZTN01028591.1 coordinate 309,413, forward strand.
CATCTCAGAAATACTAGTTTCTTGTTTTAATTTAAGAGCTACTAAATTTTTGTTAAGAGATTTGTTAACTTGGTTGAGAAGAGCTAATATTATAGGGGGTCCAAAGCTGAAGGAATTAAACAATTTGGAGCACACTTTGTAGCTCAGGAAAGCAAGAGGAAGTTCCACATTAGAGGATAAAAAAAGCCATCTGTGTTTACAGCTCTCATTGCAAATGTTGTTGCAAAGCCAGGTACTTGTGCAAAGGAACCTACTCCACACCTGATGCCAACTGATGGTTTCCATCATCATCATCATCATCATCATCATCATCATCATCATCATCATCATCATCATCATGTGGAGTTTCCCTGCACACAGAACTCATGGAACTTGGAATGCCTGGGCCCTGCACAAAGTGCTCTGCTCCGTCCTTGCATTCCAGCACTTTCTGGAAGGATTTCTTTCCCTCCCTTCCACTCTGCAGGGAAGCTCAGAAATCTCTTTTCTCAGACACTTCAGTTAGGTATCATGAGTCAGGTTCTTAGGACTTTGACTATGCCATGCTGGCAAAATCTTAATTAACTGCAATGGGAGGAAGAGACTGGCTGACCAAGGTTAGTTCTTAAAAGCCCAGCTTTTAATTACAAATACAGCCAAATCATATTTTTTAATTAAAATCTTATTTCTCTTCAATATACGTACAGATCTCATTTATACACACAGCTCCATTGCTTTAAAAAGATCTCCTAGCTGCTCCTTTCCCCAGTTTTGCAGTGGATGGTTTATGTTTCTTTAAAAGAGCAGAGTGATGATTCATATGGGTGATTTATAAACAAATTCACCATGTCTGAGAGAGCAGTAAGACTCAATGGGGTTTAGCAAAATTTATAGCTAAACTGAAATCTCTTTCAAGCATGGGAAAAGACTTTGTTCAACTCTCAGAACTACTGTTTACATGGTCAATAAAAGGAATTTACAAGGAGACAGAACAAAAATCTAGCCACCACTGTCTGCATTCTCAGAGCAGTTACTGAGTCACAGCAGATACATGCTCCCTCACAGAGCACACAACTTCTGCATGTTCTGTGGGCTAGGAGGCATCTCCTCTCTCCATAGGAACTTCTTTGGTTTAATGACCACTGCTCTTCGTTTATTCCCTTTTACATGATGGCAAAGGTGGTTTTGTATGCCTTTATCACCCTCAAATTTATTTGAATGAAAAATAATTTAATAATAATAATTCTTTTAAAATATGCCAGGTTTTTTTTCTCAGGTTTTAAAAATATGAGCTTGTCTTTAAATTCAAATGGTATGGAAAGAAAACAGTTTCCTTGAACAGGAGCTGGGGAGCTCAGGACTGAACTGCAGCCTTCCCACTCCACAGCACTGCCTTTCTGTTCTGCATGGAGTGTCAGGAGAAATCCAGCTGGGAGTTAGCACCAGCTTTCCACTCCTTCAGCTGCTGCCACCAGACAGGATTTGTGAGGACCCAAAGCAGGCAACACATGAAAAGCACACACCACACAAGGAAAGGAAAGCTGTTCTGATCAAGACAGGAAAAAAGTTTCCTGCTGTGAAAGGGTAAATTTAAAAAAAAAATGGAAATGACTGTTTAAAAAGAAAGTATAAGCACTGAGGAGGCCACATTAATAAATCTTTATGCCCCCTTTGAAGATCAGAGGGCAATGCTACTATTGCAGAGATATGGCTGAAATTGGGACCTAATCCAAGGACTACTGGAAGGAACACAAAGAGTCCTACAAAATTCTGCACATGGAGATCAGGCAGTCAGTTCCTTACTTCTATTTACCCAAGTATTTATAAGTTGTTCAGATTTTTTTGTTCATTTGAAGCAGGATTTGCTATGAGTTACAGTGACCTAACTGCACCTAGAGAGGGATGGAAATGACCCAGTTTGGCTAGGAAAGTATGCAAACTCTCTCTGAAACATTAATTTTTTGCCTGTGATCACTGAGCTGGAGCTGCATGGCTGATAATAGAGACTTATTTGCTTCAATGTGATCCCAGCACAGCTGGCTTCCTCTCTTTTTGCTGCTTTAGACAGAAAGTTAGAGAGCAGCAAGGAGATAATTGATCTCTAGAGCCTGACGACCCAGGTATAATAAAGGGGAAAGGGCTCCTGCAGATGTGAGGAGAGAGAGAAACAGGCCAAGGCCAAAATTAATAACAGACAGTACTTCAGACATGAAATATAGCAGGGGTAAACAGGGGTGAAAGAAAAGTCCTTGCTACAACCTAACAGAAAAGGAAGTTATACAGAAACTCCAAAGTACAGCAGAAGCTTTTAGGAATGTTAATTTGAAGTGTTAGCAACATTTACTGATAAAAACAGCAGAACTATTTACTTATCCCTTTTAGGACCACTTCATCTCCCTATCCTTGTTTGGATTCAGGTCCCCTGATAGATGAGGCTGATACCCTGCCTGTCTTGAGCTGATGCAGCAGAATGGTCTGTTAGGATCTCACTGGGTTTGTGCACAGGGAATGTCAGGAATTGGGGCAGACATGAGGGTGGTTGGCTAATGTCAGTTTACAAGATGCAGGGCCAGAGCCTGACCTCTGCTCCCAGCTCCATTACCACCTCTCTCTTGCAATCCAGCCTAGGTTTTATAGAGGTTGCTTCCAGCTCCCAGTTTAAAAAGGTAACAAGTCAACTAACGTGCAGTATTTTGAAAGTTACTGTTTAAAGTGCTTTAGCACACCTAGATAACCAGATTATATGGGACAAATACGGACCTCTGTGAGTTTTCATGCAGTTAGGAAGGAGTCACAATCAGTAACCATCCTGTAAGCAAATCTGTGGAATGGGATAATGCACCACTCTCTGTCTGGGGTGGTGCTGAGAGAATTCCCCTTCCATCATTCCAAGTGGCACAAAACCTCTTGCTCCCCTCTCCCTTCTCACACTGAAGAGATGGAGGGATAGAGTAGACATGAAAGTGCAGCTCAGAACCAAACAGCATGACTTTTCCACATACTTTTTTTTTAACATATCCCTGTTTTTAAAATCTCCAGTACCAGGTGTACTCTCAAGTCTGCTTTAAGAGGGCTCACTTGGTGAAGAGAGATGCTGTTAATATCAGAGAGTTACTGTAAATCTGGAAGTCTGGGAAAAAAAAAACATTTATGAAGGAACAGGCCACATCAATGGTGTCACAGAAAGGTGATGTTTGCTGGGTGTAGGACTCTAAGCAACCAAGCCTGCTGCAGCATCTAGAGCTGAGTTTTACCTCTTTTCACAGGGACTGGGCAGAAGTTGGTGTTGCAGGCTCTCAGGACCACAGGTTTCTGCTGGGGCAGGCAGCCAGCAGCCGGCCTGCCCTGGCGCAGGCACTGCACGCTCCGGGTCTGCACTCCCCCGCCACAGGTCACCGTGCACTGAGCAGAGGGGAAAACAAAACCTTGTCTTTCATTGCACAGACTCTGGGAGCCCCTGAAAGCCAAAGGGCAGGATCAGGTGTGCTGCTGTTCAATCCCCATCAGGGCCAACTTTTCAAAGACGTGTGCATCTTTTGGTTATTTAAGGACTCAGCTGAAAATCTGGTTCCTTACTTAGGCATCGAGACAGAAACTGAACATTTTAGAAACCTGTTCCTGATTGTCTGCACTGATTTCTTTTGATCTCTGAGCCTCTGGGCCCAACCCTGCTGCCTAAACACAGATAAAATTCCCATTGGAACCGTAATTATGGCAGTATCTGGGGAAAACCACTATGAGTTTGCAGGAAGAGCTATGAAGTATTTTAAAATTAATAAGCCTTTTACTTGCATGTGTTTAATGAAAAGTTGTCTTTAAGATAAATGTGATCATTTTCATCTGATTGCAATTGTTGGCCATACATTGTTTCATGTAAATATTAATAAACGAGTGCGTGTCTCATTGATATATGACTCATAAAGCAGATAAGTTCCAGAAATACAGAAGCTTGTTTGCAAGAATGTAGAAACAAATACAGACTGATCCCACAATTAATCATAGTATTTAGGGAATTCGAGGCAATCTGTGCAGATGCTCAAATACATTGTGCATAGAGATATGCAGTAGTTCAACCACAGTGCACTTTGAAGAAGACTGAGAAGGAAGTGTTGGAAAATGAGTGCGGAAGGTAGTGCCCCTCAAGCACAAAAAACATTTTTAGGTGACATTCTTCAGTTTCAGGACAAAGAAATGAGCTGCACCAAAGTACATGATGGATGTGGACCAGCTGCACCCCATCTCAGTGGGTGTGGTCCTCCACAGGTAATGGCTCCACGCAGGAGGCCCCTGGGGACTGTTAGCACTGGAGGCAACTCCTCTGTGCCATCCCACCTCTGATTTCCCATTCCTACCTGCTGCCAGGGCGAGGAATACCAGCCAGACACCATGTTATACAATATCTGGGATGGACAGGCTCCCTTGTTACAGGCTTCCTCCAGGTTGATGTTTGGTTTCTTGATGTTCCTGCATCTCCTCTGAGGGAAGGTCAGCAATTTCCCATGGATGCTTTTCTCGCCACATTTGAGTTCTCGTCGTCGCAGGCCAGGCCCACAGGAGGCTGAGCACTGCAGAGGCAAAGCACAGCTTCTGCAGCCTCACAAGCACATACAGATAAAGGAGAGTGTGTGATGTGTGACACACCCCAAACTGGGCACTACAGAAGCATCACAGAACTAATCCCACAGAGCCCACGCTCCGTAAAGCGTAAACTGAAATATGAGCTCGAGTCAGTGACTAAAAAAGACACCGGGGTACATCTCTCTGCATCTGGGTTTTACAGCACCTCACCTACAGCACCTGTTTTAACAACAACAGCTCAGCTTTCTTTCCTCCCTGCAGTTTGAGTGTGTCCCCAAGCCAACATTTCCAAGAGCAGCCAGGGCAGGCAGTGAGCCATGAAACTGCAGCACTTTACCTCACTCCAGGAAGAAATCACCCACTGGAGCTGGTCGTTCTTGGGACAGCGTCCGAGCACACAGGTCTGCTGGGACTCAGGCTGAGGGGCTGTGCTGCACATGCTTTCAGGCAAGACTTTCACCTCGGGAGAGCCAGTACTCTTGCAGTAGACATCCCGTTTCTTAATACCTCTGCCACAAGTCTTGGAGCACTGTGATGGAAAGAAACACTTACTTGAACTGGAGGGAATGAAGATGGGCATTATTTGCATTTTCCAGAAGAACACAGAACGCATGGCTAATGTGCTGTGCATGTGCCATTGTGATATAAGTAAACTTGAAATTCTATTGGTAAATAAGTAACAGTAACATCTGTGTGTCACTTCTAAGACATTGTCCTAAGTGCTTTCTTAATGTAAGCTGTGAACTCGCTCAGCCCCCATGTAGAACAGACAAATAACATCTCTTCCATAAATGAGGTAAGTTGGACTTGTGAGCAAAATGCTTTTGTGAGAAAAATGCTTTTTTCCGTGCTCAGCACAACTGAGAACTGGTCCTAAGCTCCCATCACAGAATCTCCCATGGCAAGATGCACTCGGCTATTTGTCATTTTGTCCTCACCTTGGCCTAGAGGGATGAGATTGAGGCAGAGAAAACTGTTCAGGGAATTGATACATAATTCCTTCACTGAAGGAATCTCACCACAAGACAATCTGATACAGACAATGGTTAAGGAGATATTTGAATTGCCAACTGCAGTTTAGGATGAGTCACCAGAATAAACATGCATTGCTGAGCCATGGTTCAGTGGAACAGACGTGCTGTGGTTTTCACTGCCTTACATACAACAGAATGAGCCATTTGTGATGAAGTAAAGAGCCCTAAAATAATGCTGCCAGCTTCCTACCTTCTGCCTCCTTTTCTAACTGTTCTTTCTACTGATTATGGGGCATGTTCCAAGGCAGAATCACTCCGTGTGTCAAATTACAAATATTTTTACAAGATTTCATGAAAGCACAGTTGTGCTGAGGATGTAACAGCAATACCTGCATTCTGAAAATCTGTGTGTTTAATCCTTCCCCAAACAAAGAAAATTATCTTTTCTTTTAAAATGACACTGAGTTGTGCAGAGAGGATGGGTTTAGATTAGATGTTAGGAAGGAATGGTTCCCTGGGAGGGAGGGCAGGCCCTGGCACAGGGTGCCCAGAGCAGCTGTGGCTGCCCCTGGATCCCTGGCAGTGCCCAAGGCCAGGTTGGCCATTGGGGCTGGGAGCAGCCTGGGACAGTGGGAGGTGTCCCTGCCATGGCAGGGCTGGCACTGGATGGGCTTTGAGGTCCCTTCCAACCTAACCCACTCTGTGAGTCTATGATTTTACTTTTTTTTCCTCTTAACGTCTTTAAGTCTGCACTAGAACAGTTTTCAGCTGAATCCTAAAATCTTTGCTAACTTGTTCAATAGGCCTGTTCACTGCATTTCAGCAGCACTGGTGAACTTAATTTTTAAGGGCTTATTTGAAAATCTCAACTGGAATTTTACACCTCTTAAAGAGGAGGAAAACTTATTTTTCATGATTGTCTTATTTATTTATTTGTCTTAGAGGAAAGAAAATTTGAAAGTGTGAAGGCATTTGAAGACCCAGTTTATATAATCTTCTGCCACACTCAGGTTTCCTTCAGATACACTGGAAGAAGAAGTTCTTTTTTGAGTGTTGTGATGGACTATTGAGTAGTTGCTCATCTGTTATGGTGCATTACAGGGCACTCCCTGTAAGGGCAGTTCGAGCTTAGCTGGAAGTGCTGAGGTCAAGATGTTCTTTGACACCTAAAGAGTAACAGTACCAAGAACAGAACAGATAAATAATACATTTTTCAGCTAATTGAAATCCATATTGTGTGGGGCTGACGTTTTGTGGATCTTAGAGAAATCCAGCAGCAAACTTGAAAAAACACTTTCTTCTAACTTGTAAAACATCTCACTTACTAAAGGGAACAGTTCAGTGAACATTTGCATGTTCGCAGGAGGTTTTTGACAAAGAATGTAAATATGAGAAAGAGGTTTGGAAAAGGAGTGTTTGCTTGGCCAATTAAACATTCGATCTTTGTTTGTTTTCATACTTTGTCCAACATTGCTCTGTTCTCGGACAGAGACAATCTCTTGGAGCAGACACTGCAGACAGAGAAAAGCTTCTAGCTTTTGCTTCTGCACCTTGCTTTCTTGCTTGCTTGCTATGCTTGCATGAAACAGTAAATCTACAGCCTTCTGAAAATCTATGAATATGGAGTCTTTTTGTGCATCAGACCCCAAGAAAGGGTCTGCATCATTCCCACAATCTTGAACCTCACTAAATGAAGATGGAAAAATAAAATGAATGTATCTCCTTTTATAAGGGTACTCTCAGCTCTCCCTTAAATCCCAGATGTATCAGTACTTCGTTTATCCTTATATGAACAGCATCAGCAGCAGTGAAAGATGGAGCAGAGCTGAGTTTTATGTGGTTCTTAGCTCAGGTGGTTGAGTGTCAGGCAGCTGTGTAAAGCAGGATGTGCACACACAGGAATCTGCCCTCATGGCACCACCTGCAGCAGCACTGCTTGCAGGAGAGTTACTCCAGCAAAGGCAAAGCACAGAAGTGAGTAATGAATGTGTAAATCACAAAGTTATCAACCCACAAGCCATATAGGCATGTGCATTAATATGCAACTCTAACCCCAAGTACTTCTTCATTCCTTGACTGCCTGCCATCCCTGAGAGAAGTTAATATTGCTTGGGAAGTAATCTCATAGAAGGTTGTTGGTCTGAAGAATTCATAGAATTCCCCAGAATCTCCCATCTGTATGTACCTAAAAGAATGCCACACACCCACTTCTGGCAAGCCCTCGTGTGCCAGCTCTTCCGAAGGCTGGTTACAATGCACATTTAGTCTACATGTTTATACAAACATGGTTTGCATATTATCTTCATGGACAAAGCCACTTGCAAAGCCCTGCTCTCCACAAAGTTTGAGGAGAATTTTTTGCAGTACTTTCATTATGCCAGCAGACACAAGTATGTATGTTTTTCTCCAGATTACCTGAGACCATGGGCCAGGGCTCCATTCGGGTGGGCAGTCTTGGCTACTGCACACCTGCAGCCGTGCTGGGGTGCTGACAGGACACAGGGAATGGGCCACCACCTCCTCCCTTTGGAAAGCCTTTTTCTGCACACACTGAATGAGACGACTTTGCTGTCCCCCTCCACAGGACTTGCTGCACGTGCTCCATTCCCCTGCTGACCAGCTGAAAGCAGGAAACGTGTGTTAGAAACACAGGAGTGCAATTAGCTTTAGAAAATCAATAGAGATGAGCCACCTGTCAAAGCTGATTTATGCAGGGATCCTGCTCAGCCTGTCTCCTGATGGACTGGTGTCTCCTCAAGCCATCAAAAAGCTGCAATTACATAATGTATTTTCAAAGCATGGAACTTTCTTCTAGGGATGAAATATTAGTCACACAGCTAGAAAATTGTTTATTTATAGCTCTCATCTACTAGAATCAGCTTGCCTATGAATCTGACCCTGGAATCTGGAATTCCACAGGGACTGAGAGAGATGCTGCTGTTGAGGCTGGTGAAGCATTTAGAAGATAAAATTAGAAGATGTAATTAGATTGGATAGAATTTAGCTGAGTACAAACCGTGTTTGTGCTGAGATACACTCATGCAGGGTGACAAATGCTGGCATTTCTGTCAAACCTTACTGGCACATTATTCATCAAAAAGAACTTGCTTGCTGAAGGCAGCAGTCCCATCACTGGTGTCCTGAGGAAATGAAAAGGCTTGGAAAGGCTGGAGAAGAAAAGGCTCCTGGCAGACCTAAGCACAGCCTTCCAGCACCTGAGGAGAGCCTGGAAGTGAGCTGGAGGGGGAACTTTGCAAAAGGGAATGCACAAGGAAAAGGGGGAATGGCTTTAAGCTGAAGGAGGGCAGGTTTAGATTAGATGTTAGGAAGGAATTCCCTGGGAGGGTGGGCAGGCCCTGGCACAGGGTGCCCAGAGCAGCTGTGGCTGCCCCTGGATCCCTGGCAGTGCCCAAGGCCAGGTTGGACACTGGGGCTGGGAGCAGCCTGGGACAGTGGGAGGTGTCCCTGCCATGGCAGGGGTGGGATGGGATGAACTTTAAGGTCCCTTCCAACCCAAAGCATGCTGTGACTTCATGATTCTCTGACTCAATGATTTACATGTCCTCAGACTAATAAATCTGGCAGAAGCTGATGCAAAATCTAAGTAAAACAATTTAAGGCAATTTAACCAGCACAAGCTGTTGGGCAATGTGTGCTGGAGGCACAGGGACGCTGTGGAGACACCTCCTGTCCCTCAGTGACACAAAGTCTGAGGGGTGGCTGCCAGCTGCACGGGCCAGGGTCAGGTTTGAACTGCCAGGAGCTGCTTGCTATTTCTATTCCTGAAGCACTGAGTGGGTCCCCAGCCCTTGTGGGACACTCTGCAAACATGCACCGAGTGCCTTTGTCCTTGAAGGCTTCCAAAGACCATAATCACAGCCAGATAGGGAAAGAGAAGTGAAGGAGCAGGAGAAAGTATGAATGACTAAAAGATTACTCATTGAGAAATCTTATTCAAAGACCCAGCGGTGAAATTAAAATGAAGATTTTTTAAACAGTTTGACAATTTTTTTCATAATTTATGTCATGGAAAAGGTTCTTGTCTCACATCTGACCACTTGGCCTATCCTGCTTCCACAGTTTCTCAGACCATCAATCCTGAGACCACTGGAATAGCTGCTTACATATAGTTTTAATGACAAGAAAGCTTTTTTTGTCCTGTGTGAAAGATGCACAGCATCCCATTTGCCTGTCTATTCACATCTGCCTCAAAACAAAGCTAATTTTAATTTGTAGAAACTTTATAAAAAGCCTATTTTTGAGAAACGTCTTTGGGAATAGAAGAAATCCCAGCTCTCTGTGTCTAGCAACTTCAGGAACTGTCAAAAGTAGCGAGAAATGTAAAAGGCACTAATTCAAGGACAACGGAATATTAATGTGAAAAGTCAGTTGTTATGTAATTCCAGAATACGTCAGAAGTTTCCTTTTTGTCTGATTTATAAATATTTGGGGCACTGGATGACAAACTTCTGGGAAAAGAGTTTTAATCTATTTTACAACTTTTAACTGGTTTGTCTTGATGTTTCTGACAAAGGTCATTGGTAGAGTGACCAAAAGTGTTCATTTTAAGAGTTTATTCACTGTAACTGCCCAGAAAGTTCCCCTCTTCAGAGAGGAGAGGGCAATAAACCTACTTTAATGTCCTCTAGTAAACTTCCATTTTCCAAGATTATCTGGGCTGTGATCCAAGAGTATCTTTCATTAGCTCAAATAACTAAATAATTATGACCAGATTTAGCAGCTCTGAAATCCAACAACAGCAGTGTGCAGTGCTGGTGCCTTTCTGTGTGGGGCAGTAGCCATGCCCCACTCAGATGGATCAGCCTTTGTTCTTATGCAGCAATTATTCCTCACTGACCTTTACAAGTCTGGAGCCTCTTTCATGTGCCCACACTGACATGCTTGTATCTCCTCTGTCACCTCCTTCCCCTGCCTGTTCTGCCTGGTGTGTCAGGGTTTGCTTTATTTGCTGGCTATTAAGCATTCTTTTGTTTCCTCCATGGTATTTATTAATCCTATTTTTTTTTTAATGGGAAATCTTACATGCTGTGAGTTTCTGGGCAGATTCCTCAGCAGAGGTATCCTGGCACAGTTTCACTCAGCTGTTAATTTAAGGCATTGGCCTACATGTAGATCCTCCATGCCTTCATATATCCTAAAGACTGTAAGAATAATTAACTAGTGAGTTGAACTATTTTCCTGGAGGTGCTTGGGGATTTTACATCTTTTCTTTTTGTACTCTTTTTAGGGTTCAACTCATTAATTTTGTTTTAAAGTAGTAAATCACAGAATAGCTGTGATTTCAGTATGAAAACATTGCACTGTGTGTCAAAATGGATATCCAGCAGTTTCAGGGTAAATATATATCAGTGGATGTTCAAAATACATCAGGATCTCAGCTTAACAGAAACAGAAATTTTTTGTGTGATCAATATAAATAAATGTGATTTGGGTGGGGCTTTGTAGCATCATGATGCCACACTGAAACAAAGGTAAGCAGAAAGAGCAGAGAAACTCCTGGAGATATCACAGATGATACATGTGTGTGTTCATTGGATAAAAATAGTCCTGGCAGAAGATAAGTTTCATGTGAAAAGATTGTGTTTGGCTACAAAGATTACTTAAAATTGGTATTGAGAAAATCATGTGGCTAAACACAATCTAAAGAAACTGCTGAAGCAGTAACATGGGGCTCTCATGTCCCATGGTACCATTATTTAAACCTTATCTCTATCGTTTTGTGGTCACAGTGTGTAATTTGGCATTTGAGTTTTGTGTACTCTGCTGTACTCTTTAAATGTGCAGGAAATTCCAAACTAGTACTGGACTATTTTTCAGTTTGTTCAACATATTGCAAAGCATGGATTTTTAAGTAAAACTGAAGTCACTGCAGAATATATGCATCTTTTTACTTTGCCCCACCATCCTCCCCTGAACTAGGGGGGATGAGGAATGCTTCCTATTAAACATCATTAAATGGGATATTTTATGAAGTATGGGAGCAGGTTAAGCCAACTGCTTTTACTGTTGCTTTTATCATCCCAGAGTAAAACCAGCAGGTGACACTAGGTCTACACCCCTCCTCCATTTCTTCTGCTTCAATGCATCTTCAAGTGTATTTACCTCCCACTGACTGAAACATTCTGAATTCTTCCAACATATTCCTTCAGAAAATCTCCTGTTCTGGAGGTTTAAATGTCTTGTCCAACATCATACAGCTTTTCTCATCTTTAATACAAAATTAAAATAATGCTGAGGTTGTAAAGCCAGGAATCCAAAACTGAAATAATCAGCAGGAGAAAGATGGCCACTGTGTCCTTTAATCTATCCATTTATTTCCTAAGCCACATAGTACTGTGTTTAATAATATGAGCACACCACTATTTTTTTTTTCAAAGGACCCCTACTTCAGCAACTATAAATCAGTATAACTCCCTTGGTTGTTGTATTGATTTAGACCAGCTGGATTCTAAGTGCTTACCTATATGTCAATGTCTTCCTTTGCATCTCACCTTCCTTACATCTTTTAGAAAATAGGACTGTTCACACAGACAATGCCTTTGTGTTTATTTCTGTGGGCACCAGGAGCTTTGCTGACAGCTTGTTTGATTTAGATGGTCCTCTTCTTGGCATCACAATGCTCTGGGACATTTTGTCCAAAAATCACTAATTACACTTCACAAGACTCTTTTCACCTAATCTAATATGTGGAATGTGAGTCATGGGGCCAGGCTTCCACACAGGGAGCAGCACTTTACTCAGGAAATAGGCTTAGTGCTTCAAGAGGAGTAAAGGTGGCAGAAGGAGCCCGAGAAAGCTGGATTTGCTCTGTGTCACCCCAGCACGGGGACAGAGCCCTCAGGAGCCCCTGCTTTGGGCATCAGACCCAAAACCCCACTGGGAGCCTTGGGCAGAAAATCTGAACCAGTTCCTGGTTCGTGTTACAGAGCACGAGGGGTTCATCCAGCAGGTAAACAATTCCATGTGGCCCCGAGAGGATTCCCTCTGGGGCACAGCCAGCAGGCACAAAACCCCAGAGAACTTACTGTGCTGGGCAGGGATTCGTGTTGCACAGTTTGGTTTCAGTCAAAGGCTTCGTCCTTGGGCCACAGAAGGAGGTGTTGACTCGTGCTCGATGATCTTCCAGGCAAATTGCTTTTGCTGTAATGTGTCCTGTGGAAGTGTTAGAAATTACACTATAATAACCATGAATTCGAAATGTAAGAGAAAAATGTAGTAGGGAGCAATTTTAACTAAACAAGTCTAAACTCATCCTTGGTACAAATCCACTGACTTGAACTAAATAAAATATGGGTTTATGTGGCAACATGTTTTTAACATTGATTTCCTTCTCTGTAGCACAAATACTACTGAAGTCAGATAAAATGTTTTAGCTTTAAACAGCAGATTTGCAGATTCACTTCCCCAGCAAAATTTAGTAATTATTAAAATCCTAATTCCCTACAGACTCTAGCAGTGCTTGCTTGCCTCCTCACACACTTGAAAACTGCAAATAAACATTGTGTAAACTTTTTACAGTGAATCTCTACAGACTCCAGAGTTCTGCAGGTCCCTGTACCTTAAACTCCATCAAGTGTCAGCAGCAGGACAGTCACACAAATGCCTTAAATGATTTTATGGATTTATCTTTTAACTGAGATCTACCATTCACCTCGCACGGTTCGTTGGGCACACTGAATCAAATTTGGAAACAAGACTGTTTCCATCACTTTTATATCCATGCTGCAACCTTTTGAAGGCCAGGAAGAAAATACAGCTGTCATATTTTACAGCTGCAGTGCTCCTGGTGGATCTTTCTTCCATAAACCATTTATTGAGATGCTGTGAAGTTCTGACAACATCCTGAATTTCACCTGAACTTTTTTGCCAATACAGGAGCATTTCCTTCAGTAGCCAGTCCTATCCTTTGCTACTGCAGACTTCCCACATGCTCGTTTTTTGCTCTCATTACAACCCAGAATTACTTCCACTGAAAAAACATGCAAGATTTATTAAAAGTCTGTGCAAGAAAAGAAGAATGTGGCAATAAGAATCCTCAGCTTACACTGAATTTCAGACTTTGAACTGGCAGAATTAAAATATTGGTACTTAAACAGTGAGAAGATGGGGGTGCAGCTGTCAGTGGAGGTCTTTAATCTTTGGTTGCTCTCTACAGATAGGATACATTTTCCTATCTGGTACCTTTCTATGTTCCCAAATGACAACATCAAAGTATATAATTCATTTCCACACTACTTCATATGCATATGGGTTGACCTAAACAAAAAAGACTGACTCACTGGCATGAATATTTTTTACTATAAAGGCAACACAAAGTTATTTCCTCTGTGTTCTAAGTTATCAGATAAAAAAAAAAAACCAAGGACCAGGCATTCAGTGTAACCCCCTGTATGTATCAATACATGTTTGCAAAATTAAAGGCAGCTGAAAAGATTTGAGATGCTTTAAAAAAAAGAAGAAAAAGAAGAGGCTTGGCAATGGGAAAGTTACCTACCACCACCACAGGTCGCTGAGCACTCAGACTGCACCATCACCCAGGAGTAGCTGTGTTTGCTGACAGATGTCTTGTCTTCATTGCTGGTTTTGGCAAATGTATATTCCCAAGCAATCCCAGGATTTTTGCCCTGTAGCAAGATCTGTAGAGGGATATTTGGGGTTTGTTTAAAAAAAAAAAAGGCAGGGGGGAAAGGTCAAAAAAAAAAGGATTCTGTCAGACTGAAGGAAGATTAACTAAACAAGATACACACAAAATATATCTCCCCACAGCATGCTTGTGAGAGGATTTTCAGGAGACCCGAAGGAAAAACCATTGAAGCAATTCCTAAACAGCAAAGCATTGCCTGGACCAACACCTGCAGGGCCTGTAACAGAGGGGTGCAGAAACACAGAGTCCCCTCCCAAGTTCTTGAGGCTGAGGGTATAATACACAAGTGTCTTTCTTGTAAAAAGTCCTTTTCTATGCAGACTGGTGATAAATTTTGTTTGTAAGATCCTCAGCTGGAATTTTTCTCATTGTGATTCAAGCTGATAAAGCTTCAGTGAAAGAGAGAACCTGTCCTTGGGTGTCTACAGAGGAAATATGATTGGAAAAATCTTTTATTCACTATTTCAGCATAATGTGTTAGAAAATTTATAGAAAGTGTGATTACTGACCATAATACCAATCTTTTTCATTTAACTCAGGGAGCCCAGCTCTTGAGGGTGTACTATTTTAGTGGTGAATTATATTGCAGTTTTCATTCATTGTATTCATTTCAAGACTGAATTATAATCACTGCAAGATGCATGAACATCTGACACATACCTAAATTTGGGGAGAAATTTCTACTTAACAACATTTATTTTAGAAACTTTTGGCAGCAAAGTGCATTTATATCCACACTTAACAGAAACAGTGCAGGAGTTTATAGTTACAGAGCTCTAATAAGTTTTAACTCTTCACCAGTATGGATCTGGCCATTGTAATATAAAGAGCAGGTGCAGTCAGTTCCTAAATATGCTTTTTGATAAGCATTAGCATTTCAAGTACAATTCAAATCTATGTTAATGATTGCCATTCAAAATATCAGTAACTTATGAGCTAAGTTCACACAGAGTCTGACCTGCACACTTAAGCAATCTGTACAAGTAAAGCTGTTCTCTACATAGACTGGTTTCAAAAAATGGCAACAAACTTGCATTTATGTTGTTTAAGACCAAGGAACATAATAGCATTTTGAAACGTAGCCAAGGGTTTTAAGGTATCCTGAAAATGTGCCTATTGGAAAACAGACATTGCCCTTGACAGTGAAAATTCAGACCAAATTTACATGACCTGCAGCTCAATAATGTTGAAGGCATGAAGGATCTGGACTGCACAGTGTTTACTTTTCTAGAAGAAAGGAAAACGGATGCTATAGTTTCCATTCTTAGTAGCCAAAGATTTTATTTCTGTCAGGGAACCTCAATAATGATCCAGACTGAGAATACAGCAATTAGGGCTGCCAAAGGCAAATACTTCCAAATGAATTGTAGAGTATGTGCCTTCTCCCGGGAGGGTTCAAATTAGAAACTCCTTCAAGCACAGGTAAATGAAGTATTTTGTGTAAATTTTTTCAGCCATCCAAGCTTAATTCATGAGCGCCTTAGAATACCTGTGAGGTTGTGGAGGAAACAGTGATTGTGGGAGTGATTACTGACCTCTGTTTTGACTGAAAATTCTTGGTGGAAATAGATCACAGCTATTTTACAGGAACAGGACTAATATGGAATACTCTGAAATTAGGAAACAAGACCTGAGGCTGCAATGCAACTCCTCTGTGCCCTGCACAGACGCACCCTGGATCTCTGGATCTCTTACTGGCCTCCCAGGAAAACTCTGCAGTGTTCAGTGCTCCCAGCACATGGGGCTCACTAATGAGCATCTCACAAAGCTTCTGCATGTCACTTTAGGCTCCTTCCCCAGTGTGTGCTTCTGTGTGCTTCTGTGCCCTGTTTCCTGAGCTCTATTCAAACCATTCCCAGTGTAACTTCTTTCAGGACTTTTCTCTTTCCCTTGGTTATTCATCATTATCTGACATAAATGTGATAAAACAGCCCCTTCAGATGAAGGAAAACATCTCTTCTATATAAATTTTTATTTTTACAAATCTATCAGACTGCTGATAGCAAAGAGTTCCACTGCTAAAACAGCTGAATATTGAACCCCAAGTCCACCGAGGCATTAGAGTTTGCAGATAAAACAGGTTGCAATCATATGTTTGCTCTACTGTTCTTCTCTCATGGACAAATTGACACAAATATCTGAAGCATAAAGCTTCAGAACATGTGCTTCAGAAAAAAAATGCAGTGTGTTAACTGTAGTAAGAACTGAGCTCTGGAATACTATTCTGCATTTAAAACAATGCCTTCTCTGATTCTTCCTACAGACCAGACCTCAAAATGTTGTCATTTACTTTTACTCATCCTACAAGTCTAAGGTATTAGCACAGATCTCAACATCTTAGGCAGCCAGAAACACTTTCTCCCATTTCAGTAGGGCTCTGTGTTCCTCCAAGAGCAGAGGCTGAAACTCTGTCTGGCCTTTTAATAAGTTGTATCAAAGCAGGAGGAGGTTTGTCCATACCACGAAACCTCATGTACAGGTTAGTCCTCATCTCATTTGATTCTGACAACTGTCATAAAATGGTGCTGTGCCAGTGGCCAAAAAGCAGCAAAGTTTAAAACGTTTCTAATAAAAATATCTTGAACTATTAGACTGAACATTTGTCTTCTGAAAGTGCTCTTTGTGACAGCAGAGGCAAGGAACAGATGGAATGCATTCTGAACACAGAGTTCAGAACAGGGAAGGGGGAGGATGAGAAGGTAAGAGTGGCAGTTTTACTCCTGAGCAATGTTCTCCTGGTGCTTCAGCAGAGTGAAGGGAATAATCTGGGACATGTCCGAACGTGAGAACCCTTCCCTTCAGAGAACAACCACACAATGGCGCAAGGAGCTCGCAGCTGGGCCAGTGCTTGGGAGGTGAATCCTGCACACCAGGCAAGCTGGGCCATACACACTTTAAGACCTTGGGCTACACCCCCTCCTTGCACACTGGGAAGTAGCCACAATTCCAACCGGCAGGAGAAGGGAACTTCCTCTCCACTCCCTGGCCAGCAGCCAAAGCCAGAGCCCCTTCCCACCCAGCAGGCTAGGAGAGGGAATGTTTATCAAGCAGGAGCCGCATCACAGTCAGGTGCCTCTCCTCCTGTATCATCCCACCTACATAGAAAAAGGGCAAAATCAAACTGTGGAATAGTATTGGAGACAAAAATACTGCAGGGCACAAAACCGTGTGCTTTGAAACCCTGAGCTGAAAAAAGGTGCACGATGCACAATGCTTGACCAAGCTTTCATCAGGAATGTAATACTATTGCAAAGTTGCAATTTTGCCCAAGTAATGAGTGTATAAAAAGTTTTCTGTTGCATTCTCAAACATTTGTTATAAAGCCCTTTCTTAATAACCCAATAACTGAAGTCTGCTTATTCAGCCAAGTTATCAGAGCTACAAATTTGGAAAGACCTCCAGCGCTACTCTACTTAACTGGACTCATTCCAGCATCTTTTCAGCCAACTGGCATGTGCTCCCGAATTTACAGCTGGCAAACAACCTCCTTAAACATTTCCAGTTCCTCAACAGAACTGTTTCATGTCTACCTTTAACACACCAACCACCTGACTTCAGACACAACACTCAGCAGCTCTGACCGCAGGGCACACACTTATAAAATTTACAGCTTCTTGAGCTGGAAAGCCACAAGCTCCACGGCTGGAATCTGCTGGATCTCTTCCGAAGAAAAAGAACCGTGGCTTTAGCTTAGGGCACAAAATGTTAAAACAATGGATAAATTGAACTCTCCTGAGTAAAGAACCTTTTCCTTTTGCTGCTAGTTTTGATGTGAAAGCTAAACCAATAAATCCTCTAAACTAGCTGTGCATCTGCTTCTTTGTTTGAGGTTTTTTTATTCTCATGGCCATTTTAAGTTTCCAATATAATACTCTATTTTGCAGGTCAAATTCTTAAAGAGTCTACTAACATTGCTTTGTTATGACTGACTCGGTGCTTTTCAGTATTTTTTCATTGTAAGATGTGTACGTGAAGTTACTTGCAGCACACTGAATTAAGAGAGATTAATTTATACAAATTAAATTCCTATTTCTTCCACAGTGTTTTGTCCAATGTATAGGAAAGAATGCTAATGCCTAGCTTGTATCATGCTGAAAAAAAGGCTCATTATGTCTGTGGAAGACTAACAGACATTTACAAGTCACTTACAGAGTGAAGCTGAGCACAGAGGAAAGAAGCCTGCATGCATTCTGCATGTGCCCCATGCACGAGCCCAAACTCTGAATCCCAGCATCCACATCCCAACATCCACAGTGCCTTTGATCTGCATCCTCGAGATGCATCTACACTGCAAACATCATCTGCACTTCCTGGGTCATTCCCATGCTTTGGAAGTCTTTGATAATTTCTTCAGGGGGATGTAACAATCTGCAGAGAGGGCAGACAGAGAAGTCTGTGTGAAGGCAAGTGCCTGGCTGTGCTCTGCTTGAGGCCTGCAGCTCTCCAGTTCTCCACTGGGGATCTATGTGCTTGTTAAGGAATATTGTAACATCCAACATCTTAAGCCACATTCTGATTTCTCTGTTCAATCAGGGTTAATTCTGTTGACTTCTGTGAATTTATTCTGGCAAATCTACACATGCAGCATATGGTTCTGCTGGAAAAGTGTTTAGAACAAGTTTTAAAATTGGGCAGTTATGGGATGGGATCCTTGACAGTGGCAGCACCAGGGCTTCAAAGGAAAGTGGGAGAACACCTGTTTGGAAAGCAGTAAAGGAAGGCTACTCAAGCCAAACCTTAAAACAAAAGGTGTTTTATCTCTTCAATACTTCTAAAGTAACTTTAAACAGAGTCCTAACTAAAAGCTTATGACAAACTACTGTTTTTCAAGGAAGTCCACTAAGGTCATTAAATGTAAAAAAAAAAAAAAAGTATCCTTGAAAGGGTCCTATATATGATCTCATTTCTACTTCAGCTGTTTCAAATTTATCTCCCATTGTTATTGTGCTCCATTTTTTCACTGTTCACATGCTCAATGTACAACCTTCAGGGATGCTGTCCAGCTAATCTCTCCTCACTACAGGAGAACCCTTTTATCCATTGTATTGAGTCAACATCTGTATCTTATAAGTACATCTTAGGTCTCTTTAGCCTACTTTCTCTTCAGGGGAAATCAGTACAAATTTATCATCTAGTAGCTAATAATAAATGTAATCCTTTATAACTGCAACTTGGCTTTCTCCCAGTGGCAGCTACATCACCAGTAAAGCCATTGCACCTGGCCTCCCTTCTCCTGTTCTCCCCTCCTGATAAAGAGGAAGCCATTTACTGGATTTAATTAGATGTATTCCTGCCTTGAAGCTCCAGTCACCTCCTCCTCCTGTGGATGTCTGCCTCTTTACAAAGCATCCTTTCCATCTGTTACTGGTGTTAAAATAAACTCCCTTTATTTCACAAAGACTTCTTCATTTTTTGATTTAATGTTTCACCAAGTTTAAGGTAAACTTCAGTGAGGATACTGATCCTGTCTCATCCTGGAAAACTTCCCTTTCTTGAATTGTATTGGACTTCTTAAATCAGTCAATTCTTCCTTCACCTGCTTATTGATAGAATGGAACAAAAAATTACAAAATTCTCATGTTTTCTAGTTAGTTCATCAATCCCTGGCCATGCAGCCTTTTCCATGCCCACATAACATTTTGTTTCGTGTGCCCTTTCAGAATCTTCCCCAGCATTTGAGTGTCGTGGAGGGTGACTGAATATTTCACCAAATGGATGTCCCCAGTGAGCCTCACGTGTGACAGAGCCCTGTGAGGGTTCTCCTTCTCCAAAGGATTTTTCAGCAGCTGTCAGTGCCCACTGGCAGCCCTTGCTTGCAAAGCTAGATAATTAATGATAAATATAGTGACTGTTTCTTCCAGTTAACAGGAAAATACTGACAAGGTCTTTAGACTGGAAGAAATTACCTTGGATTACCTATGTCCAAATTACAGATAAATAAGCTGAAGGTATTCTGCCTCATTAAAAAAAAAAAAAAAAAAAAAANCCCCCCAGCATGTTTCTTTTTAAGATGAGACAAATATGCTATATAAACTATATTTTAAAAACCTGGTATCAATCTCACATCCTAAATTAGCATCTAGCTATAATATTTCTACCCCTCTGACCACTGACCACTATTTCATGTAACCTGAATTGGGCCATTACAGCAACTCTTGTCTGAATCTAATGTTTTTCATTTCAGCTTCTATTGGTTTCTGAAAACCCATAATCACCAAAATACCACTCATATTAACTTCAGAAGGACATGGATGCTCAAATTCTGAAGGACACCAGTTTACTGGCTTTTCCCTTCCCTCCATCTCTGAAATCAATTCCTGGAGAATCCAGAATGGATCCTGATGAATCCTAAAACCTCATCATGCATTCACCATTCCAGCAGTTGTGCTCAGGAAATACTAGTCATACATAGTAATTCCACATTCATCTCACAATATTCTCCTCCTCAGAAAATATCTGGCCACTAGAGTTTGTACATTTCTCCCACAAGCCACTTAAATTACAGATTCACTATTCTTTGTCTTTTTGAGTGCAATTCATTCCCATAATTACATATATTTAATATATATGTACGTATAGATACGGAGGGGAGGGTTTGGTGAAATTCTAGGGTGAGTAAGAAAAGCACTTTATGTCTTTTTCTGGTCTCTTACTCATTTTTGAATAGGGTTGAGGACTGCAATGTCTGATTAAATGATACATGCTCAGCTGAACTACTGAAAAGCCTGAGAGGAAAGCAGATGCACAGGAACACACTGTACAGTAAATAGAAACACAACACATCTGAACCACAAGGCTGAACTTGTGGTGTGCAGGACAATGGGAAATTCAAAGATGTTTTTTCTTATTTGCATCTCCTCCTTTTCTCTCAGTACATGCTTCAGATGTCTCTTTCAAGAAAATATTTTGGAGGATGACTGCATTTCAAAGGAAGTGATTGCCTTGAGCACAGGCTTGCCAGACCTGTCTGGTCCCATCCTCTCCTGGGAATGTTGCTCAGAGGACGTGCACAACCTGAGCTTGCTGGATACCTGCAGCCTGCTCTGCATGTAGAAACAAAGGCAAAAACCTGGACCCTTTCAGTCACCACACAAATGTCTACCAAAACCATAACTACAGAACGAAATGGGCACAAGCTCTGTTAATCTGGCTTTCAGTCAGAGGTGAATGGCAATAAAAACAGCTGCAAAACCTTCTATTTTCTGCCCATCTGAATAATAGAAACTCCTGTATTATACACACAATTTATCCAAGTCCTCAATACCTGCAGTGCACCATCTTACAAGGGCTCACATTGAATTATTCTGGAAGAAAAACAACAAACCTAATCTAGAAAAGAAGTATTCAATATCTTTTGAATACAGCCTAATTTTGAAAAATGAAAAAGAAATCTGAAAATTACAGGAAGAAGTTGAGGTCCAAACCCTGGAAAACCTTATCTTATACAAAACTAACTTAGTTGAATAAAAAATTGCAGCAGGAAATTTTTGTGTGCTTCTTTGAAAATTATAGGTGAGATAAAAATGAAAACAAAGCTACACTGTAGCATTCCCGAACACTCCTTTTTTTCAGCCTCCTATGAGTTTCTGGTATTCAGGGCTGAAGTAGGATTTGTTTCACTATTATGGCTGAGAGCAGAGATTCAGCAATATGCATGTTCTCTCAAAACATATTTCTTCATTTTTCACTGGCATTCTTGCTTCTTAGAGTTAGTGATAAGTTATAAGTACTGCACATCTCTGAACAGAAAATTCTGTGTTTTTTTTCAGAATTCAGCTTGTTGAACGTTGCTTAAATTATTAAAAGGGAAAAAATATCAAATCCCATTCACAGATGTGTAATTGAGGCATACATAACATTTTTGGTCACTGGAATCCCCAGCTACCAATGAGAGTGGTACAGGTATTTCAATAAAAATACAAGGGAAGCTTAAATAAGCTCTGAAAGCAGCAACAGCCTCCAGTTAAATGTTAGATCTTAATAAAACTGTTTAATACAATTTGAAAGGATGAAAATAGAAGTATTATTTGGCATTATTTTTTTTTCTTTAATCTTTATTTTACAAAGTATGTGCACAACATGCAGCCAAGTCTTCCTGCAGGCCATTTGTAATTCATACTTCAGCTCTAAAATAATAATAATAATACAGCTCAAATCTACTTTAGGTTATGACAAATAAGATTCCTGGGAGTTCAGCTTAACATTTCAGAGTAAGTGTGGGTGTTATGGTGTCAGGCAGATGATTTGCAGACAGAGGAGCATGTCCATAGCTTGTAGACCAAACTGATCTTTGGACTGAAGGAAGATCCCTATCAATACACATACCCAAAATGAAAATTCATCAGTGGAGAAAGATGTTGCAAAAGGCCCTGTGAATTGTGGTGGCAGTTTGTGGAAAGAAGAGTCCCCAGCCCACACCACACTGCCTGTTCTAAAACTCGTGTTCACCCTACAGAGCTTTAACGTGTCCATGGTCCAGGGCCTCAGTGGTTCTTACAGACACACCTCAGTGCACTGCTCAGCCAGCAGCAAGGGCAGCAAAGCTCTTCAGTATTTCAAATAAACACTTCACTGGAAACCTGTGAAAGCTTAAATAGCCTTTGAAGGATATGCTTCATGCCCCAGTCTGTGCTTGCTTGTGGCTTCACGGGACCAAGCTGGGCAAGGGATGAGATTCCAGAGACAGGGATATGGGATGGGGGAAGGACAGCACGATGCTGCCTTGGACAGGGGGCACAGCACTCGCTGCCCTGCTCCCCAGGGGCACAACATGTTCAAGAGTACTGCTGGAAGGTGGGGGAAGGAACTGAGTCCCTGCTGGGAAGGGATCCTTCCTTCTCACAGGGAAGGAAGGATTCACCAAAACAGACTAAACAACTGAGTTACAAAGCCAAAGACCTGCTAGAGCTAACAAAGGCAAACCAATGGAGCTAACAGGAAGCAAAGACCTCGATGATTCAGCCAGAAATGGCACCTCAGATTTTCTGATGCATTTCAAAAGAAAATCTAGCTAAGCAAACTAATGCAGAAGGAGATTTTTCTTAGAACAGCAGTAGCAGAGGCCAATTTTAAAATTGTAAAACTGGAACTTAGTTTTACAACATATGTAAGTACCAAGTTTCCTTTCTGCTAACAATAGTTTCGACACAGGACATCTGGCAAAGAAAGTAGGTGACACAAATGTCATTGTGAGATAAACATGTACAATAGAACAACTATGCCAACAGAAATTCATTCTGCAGGAACCTGTGTGGGGTATTTTGCCTGTGTTCCAAGGTGGATGCGAAAATGGTTCCACTCACCTGCAGTTCCAGAAGCATTATTTGAACCTGTACCCATTGAGCATTGACACAATGCTACATTTCATTTTTACACTATTGGATTTTATTGCATGCCACGCATGGGAGGCATTTATAATCTCCATCTCCACTGCGCAGCAACTGAGAAATTATGCTATAGGGTGTGTTTTATGCACCTGCCTTTCCACTGAATTTGTGAGTTTACAACACTTCAGACCTCGAAAAAGCAGTGAAAGGCCTTTCAATCCATTTCAATTCAATCCAATTCGACACGACTGAGTCGAACGCTCTCGTGACTCAGCACTACTCTTTAATCTTGCTGGGAGCCCCAGCGCAGAGCTGAGGCTGCAATGGACATCGGGGCAAGAACAAACAGAAGCCAGGCTTACTTCAAAGACCAGCGTCTCATTAGTGGGCCCTGCCGCATAGAGACTCTCGGGGCGGTTGAGGGAGCGCTGATATTCAAACACTGTGCCGGCAAAAGGGAACCTCCCTGGCCAGTCGATGGTCCAGTCCCCGGTCAGGTAGTACTTGTGGGCCAGGCTGCGCACGGCCAGGTAGCTGGAGGAGACGTGCATCTCCTGGAGCTGGATGCTGCGCGCGCCCGCCGGCACCGTCACCACCGCAAAGTAGTCTGTGGGGAGAGAAGGGAGCGCCGGGCTGCAGCTGCCACACACACACACACAGCTGGCTCGTCCTCCTGAGCCAGCCTGGAATCACCACAGTGCAAAAGACACACAGCTGTCCTGACCCACCAGAGCTCCCTTTTCACCAGGAAAAACCAGTTCTGATTTTAAAACCACCCCCCCCACCCACCCATGCAGTCTGTAATCAGAGCAACTCTGAGGTATTTCAATTCCTGGAATTTTTCCCTGTGATTCAAGGCAAGAAAAAGCAAGTTCACCTCAGAAAAATGCAGGACACACTAATGGTGGCTCCACTGTAGTTTTCCCTGTAGTTCCCTACTGTAGTGGAAGGCACTACTGCCAGCCACAAGGGCTCTGAGGTGAGATGCACTGGGATGCAGAGTCTTCACAGAGCCCTGGATACCAGAGGATCTCCCTGCTGCCAGCCAGGGCTGTATTACTACATCCTGGACAATCTCTTGGCCTATATTACTGCAGTAAGGACATGTCTTATGATCAACAGCAAACAGATCCCCAAAATACCCCTGTGGGTACAGAACTCTTATCAGCATTTTATGCCTGAGAAACTGCAGCACAGTGAGATTATTTCCCAAGAAGCCTGTGACAGTCCACTAAGGAAAAGTCCACCTCCCAGTGCCTGGATCTTCCACCGAAACAGCTGGACAGCTTCCAGACTACTTAATTTGGAAAAGGACATGGAAATACTGTCAGGTTTGGCATTATGCTGTGTATTGCTTTTTATATGTTCTACAGTCCCATCCCAGTCAGAGCTGCTGACAGCAATTTTTTTACTTGCCTGAATCCTAAAACCTCTTTTAAGAGGAAATTCACACGTAAAGGGAAAATGTGGCTTAAGAAACAAGAGGATTGTTTAACTGACCAAGACTTATGCTCACAGCTTTCTTGTTACCAAGAAACAGGAGAAATGTGAACTCTCCTCTCACTCTCCCTGTGATTTTCAGCTCACATCTGGACCCTCAGCCACTGCCTGAATGGGCAAGGAGTCATATATATTACATGGGGACACAGCAGAGCAATGAGTTGATGATCATGGGGAACAGTTTTCCTTACCATTAGCTTTGTGCTGGATCAAGTATTGGCCTTTAAAGAACTTGCACGTTGAATTATCTCCTTTACAAACTCCACAAGCATCCAACACAGCTTTGGAACCAAGTCCATGATCACACCCTACTTGCTGCAACCAAAAGGCACAAGTGAAGGACTCAGACAAAAGGGAATTTGAAGAAACAGCTGCATTTTCCCTAAAGGAGTCAATTGCCCACTTATAAAAAAAATATAGACATTAGGATTGTAAGAAACTTAATTTTATCTTACTTCACATATTCCATCAATACAAACATCATAATTATCTGGAGAACAGAGAGTTCCATCCTTCACTTTGCTGGACATTGCGAAGAAAAAGTCAAAGTCTTCAGCTGTGCAGTACAATTTACATCTGTCTTCCTCTGGGGAAAAAACCAACAAACAAGCAAAAAAAAGGACAAGGAAGCATTAGCAGACCTGCAGCACAGTGTTAAAGAGATTAAAAGCATCTTGGCTGTTGTTTTTTCCTGAATTCTAGAGGATGAGCCACAAGCATGAATTGTGCAAGGTGACAACTTAGGACACCAGAACGTAGCTAAATAGAAACATAGCTAAACAGAGGAGTTTATATTATGCTTCTGTAAAAGCACATGTGGGTTTGCTTTTTGTCCACACAAAGAATTAAGAATTGTGTAAAAGTGTAAAAGTATGTTCATTGCCTTAGCTCTGCTGCTGCACCCTGCTTTCAGTTCCACTGCTTCACAGGCTTGAATTTCATTTCTATTAAGAGAAATGGGAGACTGCAATAATTCTATTTGAAGTTTATTTAAAATTTGAGAAAGGCATGACAAGGCACATGGCATAAATGACCAGCTGAGCTGAAAGCTAGAACTGCAGCCAGATTTCCCCCTGACAAAATTATTTCCCCTCCAACAAATCCCAACCATCGTCAAACTTCTCCTTACACACGGGTGGTGTGTTATGCTTGTAAAGGGCTGATGAATTCTGCACAGACAAAACCAGTCATGAAACTGTAAATATTAGCACAATTGCTGAAATGAACGGTTTTAACACAAATTTAAGTGCAACAAATATCAGTTTTTAAGAACATGATATTGGATTCAAAACACTATCCTCCCACTGTTAAATCAGCAGCTGGCTTTCCAGTAGTCTTTTCCACAGAGGCAAAGCCTCTGTAGCAATTTTGAAAACCAGATCGTGTTTTCAGGACTTTAAATGTAGATCTTGGGGAAGCTTTTATAAAGCAGATGAAAAGACAGCATTTTCAACTTCAGAGCCACTTGGGGACATCTTGCTTTGGAAAATTATGCTCCATGTCCCTAATTTGAAGCTTCTTTTACTAAACATATCTCCTCCCTTCAAAACCAATGTAGGCCACCTTAATTTCTATTAAGCAAGATGCATTTTTCTCCCTATTTTATGACATCCACTGTTACATGCTGTGAAAGCCTATTACATCTTTCCTCGGTTCACACTGGTTAGGACATTTCTAAATACCTGTGAAAATGTCCACAAAGACTTTTGAAGAAAATATAATCAGGCTACAAATGAAAGTTACATGTATGTGTATATATATATATTTAATTATACACTCATTATCATCAAAAGCAAACTTGCACAAGTGCTAAACAAAGCAGCTATGTGAGAAAATTCAGACATTTTTATTCAAGTAGTGCTTTCAAACTGGAGAAAATATTTGTTTTATCTGATAAAAGTGAATACTGATTCAAAATATTTGCAAAATTAAGATGCATAAAGTAAAAATAAACTTGCTTGTGCAAAATAACAGAAATAGTTATTGAGACCTGAACTTGATAAAGATCTCTTAGTAAATGATGACTTTAGAAAATGTATGCCAGTACATTGTTTGCATTTCCACTTCTCATGGGACCATACCAGCAGAAAAGTCAAAAGGTTGATTTACTGTTACATTTTGAAATCTGAGAACATTCCAAAGGAAGGAAGATTCTGGTAGTGTTATTGTGGAAGCTTACATTTCCCATGCTGAAAATTCCATGGAAATTGTTTTGCTTGGGTTTCAGACTAAGCAATACGGAATATGAAATGAGAGAGAGAGGGGCAGCAACAGCCAGGGAGTCATGGGAAGGACAAGGACTCGAATTCCCAACCCATATCAATCCTGCATGTCCACACAGGCAGGATCACACTGCAGGCTGGGTCCAACTCCCCTGGAAGGCAAACACATCTCACACAGAGCCTGTGTTTGCTTACATGGGGTGCTGCTTGCCCAGAGCACAAGGGTGAGTCAGTGCTCAGAGCTCCCTGTCCCTCGGAGCAGGGCCACACTCACCTTCCACTTTGGTGTAGGGCTTCCACTTGTAGAACCAGCCCCGGAAGGGTTTGCTGTTGTACTCTGCACACTGCTGGGCTCGGAAGTCCAGGCTGCCCACCGGGCACGGCTGCTTATTGCAAAGCTCATACACACGGCTGGAACCCTGGCAGAACTTCCCACCGTACTGTGGCCTAAAAAAAAAAGAGAAAAAGATGATTTTGGAAAATCTCCTTCTTGTGTGATTGGCATGTTACATGTGTGTGGGAATACAGGGAACGGGAGAGGACACGCTGCCCTGAGAGATCAGTGTTTCCTACACGGACCATCAATTTTCATGGTTCCTAAAACCAAGCAAATACTTGACATGAATTATCTGCTTGGATCACTGCAGACTCAGCAAAGATGCAACCTAGAGGTGAGTCATGTTTGCACTAATTTAAATTTATAGGGATATTTGGTGTTGGCTGGGTTCAACCTTGTTATACAGCTATTTTTACTCTGCCGTAACCAAGGAAGGAACATGTGCAAAGAATTACCTATCATGATTAGAGTTAATAAAGGATAACATAACACTGATCAAACAAAAAGAGAGTGAATGATTACATTTGCTTGTTCATTTCTTTTGTAAATCATTTTGAAAAAAATGTGCTTTTAAATAGTCAGAGGAAGCAGGGACTGCACATAGTTGTCCTGCTTTAAGAAGATATTGGAATTCAGAGGTCATTTTAAACATGTCACATCCATTTCAGCAAACCCTACCTGGGCATTTCCCTTCATTTTGGACAGAATGGAAAGAGCATATTCTATTACTTTGCTCATACCTCACATTTATCAGAATATTATTTTTTAATTATTTGGTCTGTGTGCAGACATTGTAAAACAATGTAAAATGCAAGAGTAGCTCTTTTTAACTTAGCAATTCACTGATGTCATTTGTGCAGTTTCACAATGTGCAGATACACATCTGCAAGCACTGAGCCAAGTCTTCCAAACAACAAATTCTAAGAACACTTTGTTGTATTATACAATTCTTGCATGAAGAGAAAAGAAATGTACCAATGCTACACTTGCACTCGTTCATATAATGATTTTTTAAAAACTGGGGAATTGACGTCCTTGAAGGACAAGCTATAAACTTCCAGTGGATAGCTTTGCCCCATATTGCACACACATTAAGGAAAAAACCCAGAATAATATAAAAGATTCTGAATAACAGTAATATATTAACTAACAGCAAAAATTTAACATTCTAAGAGTGTAGAATGTACAGTTGAAACATATTGTTTGTTGAAATCCCTAAACACTGTGCTGCAGCTCTTCCCCACATCCAAGCAGCTCCTGACTTGCTCATGCCTGCAGTAACATGGAGAGAGCTCAGTGCACCATGGAGGAGAAGGTCCAGGAGCTTCTTCTCTTTGCTCCTTTATAAATTGTAACTCCCACATGTCTAACCCTCTAACCAAGCTGGGACTTGCCTTTTTTATGCTTTACTTGCACTGCATCTCTCTTTTCCAGAATTCTAGAAAATTCTGGGCTGCAAAACAGTCTTTCAGAAGGAGATGGAAACCCACCTGTTACTGTATTTAAAACTGGGTTAAAGCACCAGCAAAATGTGTTGTGAAAAAAAACACAACTTCCACTGACTTTTCCTGAGGTCACCTGCCAGCTACACTGGTACTGGGTATAATGGTGAAGGTCCTAAAGTCAAATTTTCTGTCCTAGTTGGTGGCAATCCAGCTTGTGAAGGGCAGAGAGGATATGGAGCACCAGTGAAAGCAGGGAGTGGTTATGCTGACTTTGTGCTGTTGGTGAGAGCTCTGAGTTAATGCAGCCAAACTGTTGGGTGCTGACTCAATTCCCTACAGACTTTCCCTACAGCTTCAGCACATGGAGGATTTTTGACCTCCTTCAACCTCAGAGAACAAATCTACTTTAGTGTAAGGAAAACAAACAGCCTCCTTCCAAGTAAATGCCACCAAATAAGCAATATAATAGAATTATTTATGGCTAGATCATGATTTCTAGCCACACTCTTGCATTTGAGGATGGGATAAAATTCCTCCAAACTAGAGGAACTCTGAAAGAGACATTCTGTTTCCCAGCTCCATTACTGCATTTTAATATTGCAGTATATTCCCATTACTGAAACTGTTGGCTTGAGAGTGATGGAAACTTCTCCACCTTCATTTTTACCAACAAGATGTCAGCAGGAGTTATTTAATTCACAGGAAACGAGATGGAGATCTGCAAAAGCAAATTTCTGTAAAAATACTATTATGCACAGTGAGAAAATCACACTTTTCTTGAGGGTGTTTGGAGCACCAGTGCATTGTGGGCTGCCTGCCTCCAGAAGCTGTTGGGATATCCACACTTACAGTGGAATGCCCTACATGAAGGCTATTCCAGTATTTCTGTAGTGGTACAGTGCCCCAGTACAGATACATTTAGCTTTCATCCCTCTGAGACCCCCCCAGCACTGACATGAAGAGGTTGATCTGCATTAAGTCTTGCTAAGGGTAATTAGAAAAGGGAGAAATTTGGTGAGAAAGGCCTGCAGAAAAGTCTCCAAAGATGGATTTGGAAAAGAAGTCTGAGTGCAGAAAGGTACATACTCCACCTCATATAAGACTCAAATAGTAAAATGCTACAGGAGTAGCTTAAATGAATTCTGGAATACCCTTTTAAGGGTAGATTTCCTGAACCATGATACTCACTGCAACACAACACAAAGTGAGAAATCCTGGAATTCATCTGACCAAGGAAAGTATTTTATGCAATAACAAATAAATTAAGACTCTGAAATTCTGGACTCTTCTTTTTTTCCTTTTTATAATCATTTAATTTCATGTAAGAACATTTCTGTTCATCTTGTGGCCATATTATGATACTATCACAAAGCTATTTTATTTAGCACTAATCTGAAAGCTCTACAAGATCTTTCACAGTCTTTGTTTTTTAGAAATATTTTAAATGGCATTATTAATTTGCATTAGTTTACATCTCGCATTTTCTATAATCACTGTTACAGATATTGTACACAAAAGATTAAAAAAAGTCTGTTCAAGCAGTTTTGATTCAGTCTTTTGACTGCATACATGCCTAAAACTCCATTCTGCTCTTGCTGAACAATGGACTCTCGTGAAGTGCAGGATGCAGTCCCACAGATATGATTTAGGTATTAATTTAGGTCTCTTGGGCACTCCTCGGGTTCTTTCCCAGCTAAACTATTAAATTATGCAATCAATTTCTATCTTGGAAAAGTACCTCAACTGTAAAGTGCTGTGGTGTGTGAAAACTAGATCCATGGAATTACACTGTGACAATTCAGAGGAACATAATGATTTTAGCAGCTCTGCCCAGCTCTGTGGCCCACAGGTGATCCCCTGGGTGTGTGTCAGTGTGAATTTGTGCACAGCTCCAGTGGGAATTCCAAAGCCATCCCCTGAGCTGTTCAGGTGTGCTCACCAGGACTGCCTGAAGGTTGCCAAGAGGAAGGGAATGGAATTGGTTGGATATTATTTGCAAGAGGAGGATTTCACAAACACACACAGGTGAAAGATTTTCATACCCAGCCTGATCCTGTGTTCTTCACTTGTCCTTAAGTTTCTGGTAAAGTGGGAGACCTTTAAAATCACCAGACACACACACTTCCCTTGATATTCATAAGAAGTCAATTACTTTCACTTCCTTTTAGAGTCTAGTCAGTTCTTTGCAGATCCACACCCCTTGTTCTAATCTCTTACAGAAATGTCATTATTTGTCATTTTCAAAATTTTGCTATCCAGAATCATCTATCAAGCTTTTGAACAAAACAAACATTAGTTCCTACACAAATCTGGATTAGGAAAGTGAAACAAATATATCACATGTAAAATAACATACATATATGTACCACAATATATAAGCATATGAAATACGTTTCAGGAATTCAGAACGAAAGGAATCATTATTCTGAGTTTCTGTGTATTTATAGAGGTGAACAGTGAATGGGGACTAGTTTCTAAATCATTCTGTTTGGTGTAACATTGAAAATGGAAGATATTATTTTTCTTATGATTCCACATTCATACAAAATGCTGTGATAGCAAATACAGCTACCTGGACACTGGAGCACTGTTGTGTGGTTTATTTATACTCCTGTCGTTCCATCAATGTAACTCTTGAGAGAGAATGATACCATCTTCTCTTTGCACTAACTGGATTACCACTGACACAATGGAATTAAATCTAGTGTAAACATGATCCAGCTCTGGTATCAAGTACAAATTGCTTACATCAAATCTTATTTTGTTAGAACTGACAGATCATCTGAAGGAAAGTTCTCAACGCTACAGCAGCTGATACACTTCATGTTAAAGAGCTTCTGTTTGAAGACACCAGAAATCTTTTTCAATTACACCAAAATCACCAATCTAACTCCAATCTAACTAATTCATGTATTTTCTTACTGATTTAGATCTGCCAGAGGTGCACCAAAGGGAAGCATTTCCACTACTGCACATTCTCCTGTCACACAAGGAGAGCAAGGGGGAGCTTATGCATAAATGCAAAGAACAGTGTGCACCCACACAAATTTAGAGAGGACAACAAGGACCAAAGTAGAAAGACCAAAATATATAATGGTCTCTGAGACCCTGCACTCTTTTGCTAAACAGTTTAACAAAGGAAACTATCCAAGGAATTTTATTTATGAAAATGAACTGAGAAACAACAGAAAAGGTTGAGAAAATGCTCTGCTACAGATCTGCAAAAATTGGCTTTTCTGAGGGTAATAAGGGCTATTTTAACTAACTCAGCTTCTCCTATAACATTGTATATGAAGCGTGGATATTATTACTGCAGCACTGTACAATAGACGAGAGGCTTCTTTACAGCCTCATATAAACTGTGTCATATTTTCTCTGGTTTTTATTACTGGAGTTTAAATGGTGCTTTTATTATGTGCAAGGAGGAATACGTGTCTATGCCTGCTGAACTTGTGTGTGAAATAAAACAGGGAAATCCTTTTTTTCTCATGAGTTGCAGTGAGTTGAGTACTTGGGAAAGATGTTGGTCAGGTAACACTGTAACGCTACTTTGAAATACTTATTATAATGAATAGTATTTACAGAGATAGGATATTAATTGAAAGCAAATACCAAAAATGTTTCATGTGTTAGCACACAATTCTAGGGTTCAGCAACTCTAGTTTGAGTCATGAAATACAAAAGAATGCAAAGAACATGGCAGACATGCAAAGACATCTGTCCTTACCATCCCAGATAATATGATCTCAGTAGAAGTCTTAATAGCTTTTAAGATCTTTTTCTCCTGCTCTTAGGCTGTTAGGTGTAAAAATGTCTGTATAGTGCTTCCTTACTCCTGCAGGTATTGGATCAACTGTAGCATCCCAAAAGAAACAGAGCAAGTGGGGCTGGAGATGTTCTGGTACTCCAGCAGTCTGCAGACAGCCCCTGCTTTCTGGGGCCAGGACAAAGTTCTGCTCATACCAGACACGGAAGAAAACCTCACTAATGTTTCCACTTTTTATTATTTCCCTGCAGAAATGGACTATGCTCATTTTTTGTTCCAGTAACATAAATAGTATAAAAATAATACCTTTCCAAATCTATGTCTTACTTTGGATTATTGCAGTGTCTTTCTTGATAGGTGACCCCCCCTCCACAGGTGCGGGTGCACTCTGACCACTGGGACCAGGCTGACCACTGGCCGTGGACAGGCGTGGGCCCATGGTCACCGTAGCGCACGCACTGTCCTCTGCGGCACCACTGCAAAACAGCACCAGAACACACAGTTACTGACCTAGCAGATGCAAAGAAGAACAAAATCCCACCACATTTAAAAGCTCCAGTGCTTATCTTAATACATGTACGGTCACCCATTGAACTCAATGAACAGCTCACAGCGGGACAAGGACTCTGGAGTAGGACATCCATCCACACAATGGCGTGGATAACTAATGTCCTCATACTTGTCTGAGCTCTGAATTGAAGATCTCTGAGGTACAAATTTTCAAAACTGTTCTCTTGAAGAGTGCTTTTTTGGCTTACTCTTCCCCCAAAAATCCGTTTTAGTTTATGGCCCCGTGCTGCAGAGCCTCAACGCTTCCCATGTAATTTACAAACAGCCTGCTAGAATTCTGCTAACATGTTTCCCTTTTATGACTCAATTAGGAAATACTGCACAAAGAGAAAAAGCAAACTAAAACATTTTTCACTAACTTGAAAATCAAAACAATGTACTGCTGGAAGAAACTTTATAGGAAAAGAAAATATTTTGTGTAACTACAGATGAGAGTAAATAAGAAGGTTCAATTTAAATAAATTCAAACAAATGAGGGCAAATACAAACAAATAAGATGAGAGTAAATGAGAAGGTTTGACTCAAAACAAATGAGCTCTTTTAAGGGTGACCTCTGATGAAAATATGGCCTTAGTCTGTATAGAAAATATTATGTCTGAAGGTATGCTCATATCAGAGTGGAATTTGAGGCATCGATCTAACTCCTGTTATAATTCATGCATTTTCTTACTGATTTAGATTTGCCAGAGGTATCTGACCCCACAGCTCTTTGGGAGAGGCATCAGGCCCTGCCATCAGACAGGTACCACTGGGCAGACACGGCCTGAATATGCATCTCAGTGGAATTTACAACACAATCTCAAAGTCCAGGATGGCAAATCTGGAGGGATCTAGACAAAAATTATTTTGATGGGAGCTTGTATTTGACCAAACACAGTCTAAACTCAAGGTAGGATGACAATGCTTTATTTACAAAACAACTTACCATACTAATACCACAAGCTGTTCCTTCTGCTGCAGGCATGAACTTTGTCTCACACCTGTGACCCACTTTATGACACCACAGAGATTTGCAGATATCCTGAAAAGGAAACAGTACTCACTACAGTACTCATGATTTCCATTATTTCCTGGTGTTTAGAAAGAGTAATAAATGATACATGCTTTTTCTACCTTAAAAGACATAAATAATCTCTTCTGAATTTAGAAAAGCCTGGGTTTAAGTTTCCTAGCACAGCCATACCCTGTATATTGCCTTCTTGTTTATGCACCATTTCAGTATATATTTCTTACAACTATATTGAGTGTGAGATTAAAATAGAACACAGTGTTAAAAAGTTCATGGCTAAAATTTCATCATGTCTGCAGGCACTATAATACTGTAAAGAGACAAGATTTTTCTAAACCACAGAAGATATCTGGAAAGGCAGTCTGTGCACAGTGCTGTTCACTCCCCCTTCCTTGTCTATTAGCTGTGGAAGAAACACAGCTGCCATCACTTGCATAATGTGGTTAGTGTACAATAAATCAAAATACTCCAGGATAATAACAGGAGTAAAAGAAATTACCATACGTTTTTTCAGAATGAGCATTCCGGGTTAATTTTAAAAATGCCTTCTCTGAGGAGACCAGCAACAGTCATTAAAACAATAGGTTCATCTAAATAAATCATTCATCATGAAGTCCAGAGTATAAGTTACATTTCATTGCTCTAAAATAACCCTATAGATCTCTCCCAGGCTTTTTGCTGTCATAAAAGTAAAACACAAGAAACAGAGTCCTTCTTACCCCACACAAGCTTTGATCAAAACTCTACTGCCTGCTGATTTCCCTTAGCATAGCAGGCAAGGGCTCATGGCTCATGTGGATTCAAGTGCCCTCCTTATGACTCCTGGAAGGAACACATTTCCTTCTGGAACTCCCCTGGGGCTGGGATATTCCTCAAAAGAGGCCAAAAATTAGCTGTACCTCCAAAGCAAATCGCAAAGCAAGAAAAGGCAGAGAAACCGCCCAAGCCTCTGAAGAACCTCGTACCACTGGTACTTTTTCAGTGTACTGCAGCTCTCTCATGTCATTGTAACTTCTCAAAAGTGCATCAGCAGGTACCTTTACAAAGCTGAGGTTGCATAGTTTCGCTTTCATTCCAAATTGCCATTTGCACTGGGTATCAGCATCATAGATCTGCCCTGGCAGTTTGTCGGGGTATTTATACTGTCCTGTTGGCTTAGGTTCATCAATCAGGCAGGCAGCTTGAGCTGTGCTATAATGAGAAGGTAAATTAATCATGACTATGATCTTTACATCAAATTATTTCAATTTGCTACAGACCAGTACAAATACATGATATGGTACACAGTACCTTTAACTAGTTCTAGAGGTATGCTCTGAAACAAGAATATCTGGGTGCATGAACCAAAAGTTCTTGACATCTTGTTGGCAGCCTGACCTGCAAAGTTTTAAGGAAGCAGGAATTTCCAGGCTTTGGGACTGTTGTGACAAGAAGAAAGAATGACATCAAATTCTTTTCCTCCCTGTATTCCTGGGTAACCAAGAGCAAGGGGACCTCATCTGCTTTTTTCCTTTAAGTGGATTCCCCCAGTCAGGAATCAGCAGAAGCATCAGGCACAGTGTCCCATTCCAGCATTTGCCCTCTGTGGAGCTGCCAGGAGGCAGCTGCAGGGTGGGTGCTTTGGGCTGGCTGTGTCCAGAGCACAGCTCCCAACTCCATCTTTTCCCCTTCGTCTCTGCCTGAGAACTTGTGCATACAGAAGGTCACTTTATGCTGGATTTTCCTTCTGAGTGTCAGTCTCTGGGACCACACTGCAGGTTGGGGGGCTCACATGACTTTTTAGCTTGTAATTTGCTTCTGTACACAAAGTATACTGCATTAAAAAATCCCCAGAACTCCATTACCTTTTTCTGGCTGCTACTCAAAGATATTGACTGGGAATTCAAGGATCAGATCCACATAACTGCCTGATTCTCAGTCTAAGGAATTAAAACCTAAAATGTCTATGTTGCTCTCAGTCAAAATACCTCCTACATATTTTTAGTAATTCTGCATTGACAAAAAAAAAAAATAAGGGAAAGATTACTGTAACGATGAATTAAACAGTGATTGAAAAACAGTTCCTCTAAAGGCACCACTGAGTAATGACAACATGCTGGAAAAAGTAACTGACATCTTTCCCTTTTTTCTTTCTCCCAGAAACAGGACGTGAAAAATGCAAAATGCCCTTTACTCATGACATGAGCTAGATCAAGAGAGAAACTCCAGTGAGGAAGGCCAGGGACGTTAATTTACATTTTGTAATGACTTTGGTACCACTGCCCCTCTTTTGGATACACTTCCTACTAATTCTCTATGAACTGCTGACAGGAGCTGCTGACAGGAAAGCCCAGGAAAGAATGATATGCCAGTCTTTACTGCAGGATATTCCTGGAGGGTGAAACTCATGCATTTAAAACGAGGCAGGACAAAAGCCCTTCCAGGCCACACCACCTCAGTGCTCCAGCAGCCCAAGTGTGTGGGCTCACACACTGCAAGGGTTTGAGCACATTCTAAAGGAGGAGAATTTCACACTTTAGTAATTTTTATGCTGTTCAGGAATTCAAGCCCAGTTACTAAAGCTGCATTCCCTGGCACTGGCCCAGATTTACATCTGACCTACCTGAGAAATTCGTTGAGATACTGCCTGCTGCACACAGACCAAGAAAACACTCCATTGTTTCCAGTGAGTGTGGGAGACATAATATTTCCCTCAGCTTTTCTACAAGCATTTCCTTCTCCATCGTGAATCATACCAAAGCTGAAAAGAGAACCAGGTGGGAGAGTGAAAATCTAGATTAAACAGAAGCAAGACAAAATTCGGGGTGAAAGAAACACTTTCTGGGTAACAGCTCTATACTTGTACTCCACAGGGAACGTGGAATTCATCCCTTTCATTCCAAAGGCATGAAAATTATGCACCATACAAATGAGTATTGGTATGAAATAAGATCCAATTAACAGCAAATTTTTGTCATCACACACTTGTCTGACAGGAAAGGATAGTTAGGTTCCAAGTAAGAGCCACGCTGGGGCTGCACAGGAGCTCTGTGCTGGGAGCCAGGGACAGGACACTGCACAGAGGCACCAGAGCTGCAGACTGGTGTTTCCCAGTTTCCCCAGTTTCCCAGGCCCAGAGTTTCCCAGTTTACCCATTTCTTATTTCTGAAGGAGAACATTTTTATGGTGAGGTGGATGGGCATCATGGATTTTATGTTCAGCCACACTTGTACTTTCCTGTGAACCTGTCAGCTTAAAACTTGCAAGCAGTGTGAGCTGTCTTTGCCCAGGATAATGCCTGTTACCACGAGTGGTGTGGAGATCAGAATCCAGGGAAACACCAGCCACAGGAACATACCTTACACACCATAACTGCCTTCCTACCTGGCAGGAAAAGCTACAGAGCTCCACTCCTAGCAAAGGAAATGGGTGTGAATGAATGGAATACAAAAGTATGAATATAAAAATATTATTTTTCTAATTTTGGGCACTAACTTGCTATATTATCTCAGGCAAATCACATTGGTTTCCTCACCTTTGTTATACAGTGTCATTTTGTCTAGACTGTAACTGTTCAGTGGGAATACTCCCTCTTACAGGGTGTTTTGTTCAGTCTGAGGGTCAGAAGGCCTTGCTTTCACTAGGAAAAGTGCTAGGGTGATATAAAGAATAACAAGCCATAATAAAAAAATCGCATTATAATTACAAATTATTTTATTGATATAATAAAGCTAATTTTTAGAGGTTTTCCTTTCACTGTTCTGCATTTACTTACTGTATGGGACATCTGTGAATTTCAATGTGTTTGGGATAGAAATTTCATCATCTGTTACTTCAATATTGTAGTACATTGGTGACTTTATAAATGTAATCTGTGCATGTGCAGGGAATATCTCATTTACTGGACTCAAGCCTCTACTGCTATAAATCACTACAGGCTCATCAGAGTTACAGCATGTGTTGCCACCAGCTGAGGCTCCAAACTTCCTAAAATTTATGGCTATTTCTATAAAAGGACAAAAAAAAAATAACCAATTGAGCCAGTATTTTAGAGCCCTTCATAAAGTACTTTGTTCCCCTGCACTGCAGCCAGAGAATCCCCAGTTCACACTGCCCCATACCCCAATGAGCGCTGAACACTCAGAGGAACTGTTGGGCTTTGAGGTAAAAACACAAACTTTAGAAAATCATTAAAATGTCTAGCAAAACACTAAAGTGTCTAACCACTGAAACTTTCAGTGGATCACAGAGTGTGCTATTCCCCTCCTGTGAAACCTTTGATTAATACATTCACAGTGGACCTCAGCACCCCCAAGGCTATCATAGGTTTTTTCCTTCCCAGAGTCTCTGTATCACAGAAACCAAGTTCTGTTGTCTTACATCAAGTATTAGGTAGTCACAGGATCATGAACACAACAAATGATCATAAAGACATTTTGTGTCTGGCATGGGCTTTCCCCAGGAGAGAAGAAGCATTTTATGAGGAGCATGGATATACCAAAGAAAAGTTGAATAATATGTGAATCAAAGGCAGTGATGAAAAAGGAAAAGAAAAAAAGAATTTTTTTTTTTAATTCTAAGAAGAATATCCCAAAGCAAATGAAATAAAAAGGGAGGAGAACATCAAGAGACTAAGTGGGATAATTCTTGAAAAATAATCTATGGGTCTGATTCTCTACAAATACTGATAGAAGGGCATTAAAAATGTAGTGAGGTCAGCAAATGTGACAGAAGGATCAAACAATATTCATATTACATATCTGGTCCTTGGAATGCTTTGGCACAATTCCCACTGGCAGCTGGATTACTCTGTAATTCCTTGCTTCCCTTCAGATGCACAGAAACCTGTGAAAGGGTCACTTGTGTAGACATTGGGTCATAGTGTGCACTGCAGAGCACATTTGTACAATGAAAACTAAATAGTCCTTATGCACTCAGGCAGAATGGGAAGGCTTCATGCCTTGACCAATCAGCAGCACCACTGCTTTCCAAAGGTTCTCTGTGTATTAATGCTGCTGAAAAATCAAGACCTGATAACTAACTCTTGATGTCAGGTTTGTACCACACAGAGAAACTCTGCTTCTCTACTGCCAGTGGTGAGACAGACTCCAGCTTGAACTGTGCTAAAAAATCAAAATCGTGCACAAAGTTGTGGAAAGGTAATTCAAAATGATCAGGGAAAAAAACAGCAGAACAAAACCTGATCATCATCTTTCAATTTAATTCAACAATTTGAAGAATAGCTGAAACTCCACGAAAGATTGTTACTGATTTTGTGTGAGAGACACCAACTTCTAAGAAAATTACACTCTTTCTACAAGAGAAATCAAATGGAAATCCAAAGGATATAAATACAGGAAGACAGAAACCACTACAAAGATGGGTTTTACCCAAATCACACATTAAACATGTAGGGAGAACAAAGGACAGGTTGAATGTTTCCTATGAAACTCTGGGTCTTCTGGGAAAAGGAGACCTCCAAGAGGCTCAGGAAGGTCCCCTCTCCAGTGAAGCTGCAGCAACCTGCAGTGACCCCTCTCTTTTTGGAGCAACCATACGGATACCAGAAGTAATTTCCCTGCTGAAATGTGGGAGCAGTACGGGAAGCTCACAGATATTAAAGAAGCCTGTCCAGTTCCAAGCCCTGCAGAGCACCACTGGTGACCAGCATGCAGCTGGGTGCAACACCACCCTCTGGGCTTCCAAATGATTTATATTTAGAATGAGCCAATCCAAATTATCTGTATTTAACTAATTTACATTAGCTGGGCTATGTTTCCATTCACTTACACGTTTGTTTGTAGAAGAAGAAACTTACTTGTGTCCAGATTCATGAGCGATTGTAAAAGCCAGTCCAAGGCCTGTATCTTCATTAATGGTGCAGCTGCGGTACTTGCTGCACATGCCACTGATGGGAGCAAACCCTGAAGGAAGGGAGCAGTAAAACAGCTTGTTCCTCTACAGAACTTCAAATACACATATCATCTGCACTGCTCCTAATGAACCAGTTTGCTTTGGCACGGGGAGACACTTTTGTCTACTTCATCAGGATTATCATGGAGGAATTACAGCAGACTTTTATTTGACTATAAAAAGTATAAATCAAACCTAACGTCTCCAACTACACTTTATTTGTAAATATTATTCTCCCCCCCAGCCCACCCCCCATGCCTTTACTGCTCTCAAATTAGGGAGGAATCCCATTCAAAAAAGGCAAGAAGTCACAAAAAGAAAAAAAAAAAAATACAAGTGGCTCAGAAATATTCTCACGATCAAAAATATTCCTTGAAGAGGTGACAATCCAAAAATACTACTGTCCTGTCCTCCTCAAGAAGAATAACAGCATGTGGAGAAATGGACTCTTTTATTTGAAACCAATTCACCTCCT
Organism: Erpornis zantholeuca; assembly: GCA_013400515.1. Lineage (NCBI taxonomy): Eukaryota > Metazoa > Chordata > Aves > Passeriformes > Timaliidae > Erpornis > Erpornis zantholeuca. The sequence goes on from VZTN01028591.1 coordinate 350,151, forward strand.
GCTGTGGACACTCCCAAGTTTCTCAGCCTGTGTTCTGGTGTCATACCTAGAGTATCACAGGGCTCGTTCTTCCAGGAGCAGATGTCAAAGCCTGTCAGAAGGATGGCATGGTCATGGCGCTTCCCGTTCTTCCCCACCAGGGCCGACTGCCACTGGCAGAAGCTGTTCAGGGACTGGTCAGCGTGGTGATTGATCAGCAACCCGCCCTGCAGGTGTGCACAGACACACAGACAAGGTGCTTCCATCAGGATGTGAGAAAGGAGATTGAAAGAGTGAGAGCTGCTCAGGGAAAAGGGAGTTAATATTTCATATTTGTTCTACATCGACTTATGTATTCCCACGTTAACAGTCTCTGGAGGCTGACTCAGCTGATGAGTGAATCTCCTACAACTGTAAAATAAAACTGGGCCTCTCCCCAGACACATGGATATTTCCAAAGTTGGTGGCTGGAATTACAGTGTACAAATATATTTGATTCCTGAGACTGCTGAACACCAAGCCATATTCAACATTGTGGTTAAAATGTGTTGTGATTTCTGGGGAGGAAAAGTATTATCCAAGTAGATCAAGCCATCACACATTTCTTTTTAGCAAAAGAGTTTTTGTCTTCTTTTTCTCAGCACCCCTGACACAAGAATTGGCTCCACTCCCACTTTTTGTTACATGCTTTCTTTAGTTTGGGACCTCTGGCTCCTTACCACTTCTGACCATCACACCCTGGAAAGCTCAGTTCAAAATTTCTCTGTTTATATAAATACTTATTAAGTAGATTCCTCATTCCAGCCATTTCTCCTCAAGGAAAATGTTAAGTTTTATCTTACTGGAAGCATTTCAACGTTTCTAAAGAACATTTATACGAAATGAAGAATTTAGAATCAAAACCCAAGAAGCGGTGAAAAGCAGAAAGTGTCATTTTGGAGATCTTGGCAGTTTTATTCTTCTGCTCATACTCTCTGCCTCAAGAAACCTCCCTGCACATAACATGGGGCACCCAATGCTCCCAATGAACAGCAGCAAGTGAAGTAGCTCAGACAGAAATTCTGACCCAACTTACAGGCTCTTGTTCCAAAAGAAGCAGGCTCACAACAATAATGTTTATATCACTTCCAATTGTTCCATCCTTGAACAGACTAGAGACCTGCAACGATTATTGGAGAGGAAATATCACCTACATGCACAATCCCTTTTTAATAGATTAAACATATGTACTGAGTTATTGCCTTAGACTTCAATTTTCAATACTAACTAATGGAGTTATATACCTTGAAGGATTAATCCAAAAGAGCTCAAACCAGAAGAATTATGCCCCAAACTACACTTAGTCAAAAAATTGAAAACCTTCTGTTAACTTCAATGGGCTTTGATCTGTCCTTGGTCTCCTGGATCAGGTGTAATCAAGGCCGAAGTTCAAGCTCAAATTTTGCAGTACAAAAGTAAAAAGCAAGACCACACAGGAAAACATATTTCTAGTCAAATTATATAAATTTTATGGAAATAATTTTGTGCTTTCTCAAATAAATGTTTGTTTCTAGGAGACATGAGATGAAACAGATGAAGCTTCGTGATACCAAATGGAAGTCTCAATTTCAGTATCTGCCTTCTTTGTACTACACAGGAAGCATTTTTAAAATTTAACATTTTTAATACTTTCCAATTTTTTTTTTGTTCTACAGTACTGTTGCCAGAGCTGTGATTCTCTAAAGATGTACATTTAAAGGCTTTTTGACCTAAGCAATACATTAGATGAGGGTTGAAGAAAGGCTTGCACAGTGTGCCTCAGCTCTTTTTGGTATCACTTTTTGTCTCATGAAAGATCCTACTCTGACACAATATTCCACAGAGAAAAGACATTTCAGTGACACCACACCTTACCATGTTCATGACTGTTAAGATATATGTTGTTACATTTTCCTTGCCATGTTTCTCCAACATTTTTTTATCTGCCACAACAAGGGTTTCAACATTCAGACTTCCATTTTTCTGAATTTTAGCAGATGATCTTTTGAACCTCGCAGAAGTCCCATACTCATCTGAGAGAATGTAGGTCTCTTCTGTGGGTGGCTTGGGTGCATCTAAAAGGAAGTAAAACTGTTTTGGAAAGAGTTCAGATCACCCATGAACAGGTTCACCAGAAAATGAAGTATCACAGGTTTAAAGCCTTAGATTATTTTTGTAGCATGTGATTTAACACTTCTGGCTAAGTTCTCCTGTATTTTTTAATAAAGACCTGATTCATTCCTGAGGGAAGGATGGCTACAGGGAGAGAAGGAAATGGGAGAACCACATTCGTATGCAGTGGTAGCATAAATAAGCAGTTTAAAATAAGGAACTAATCTAATAAAATGGTAGCATCTGTGCGAAAAAAAAAACCAAAACGACAGAATTTTTAACAGAGTATCTGAATTTTTCCTCTTCTTTTCATAACTTCCTGAGGTGTCTGGCATGTGCCACTTCCATAGCAGGTGGCAATGAAGTCCTTTCCACAACAGACATCCATGGCCAGTACAGAAATCAGATACCCACCACAAGTAAATTCCTGCCAGCTTGATACTGGGGCTGACATCAGCCTTCCATGCCAAACTGCCACTGAGATTATTCCTGCTGTGATGGATGCCAAGGGAATGTATTTATTGAGTATAGGGAAAAGTTAGGCAACACCAAGGAGGGCTTGACAACAGGCAATGCACATCCCAATTCCAGGGTGCATTATCTCTTTGCTGGTGCAGCACAGGCAGTGGCACAGCTGGAGAATGGTCTCTACTCCAGCTCTTCAGAGAACCAGAGAAAGGGAAAAGAAATCCATCTCCCACATCCTACAGTGCTCCTGCTATCCACAGATGCTTCTGCATAAACCTACACTGCCTCTGTGTCAAGAATTAACTCGAAGGCCACTTTAACAAACTCTTTGGATAAGAATGGGATTTTTTTTGACACAGTATGTAACAACACAAGTGAGGGAGCCTCACGTAATGAAAAAAATCCTGCTTGTGCCTCATCAGAAAGTTATTCCAAAGAGCTAAAACAGACCCTACTTGCTTCCATGCCAAACTGGAAATCAGGAACACGACAGAGTGCACAACAGTGGTCTGCTTTCAGGAGCTCGGCACTCTGAAGAGCATCCAACACACAAAGGACCATGTTATGGTGATTTTCAAAGGTATCACTCGTTATACACAACCATCCCTTACAAGCTCAAAGAACTTTCCTCTTCTAGAAGCACATCAAGACACAAGGACAGGCCTCACCCAGGAGGGAAGAGCTCAGTTCAAGGTACATCAGTGCCCAGGTACTTTTTCGAAGGCAATACAACTTCAGTGCACAAAAATATCCATGAGCAGAGGAGTTTTGCTCTTGAATTTCCTTCACTGCTAGTCACAAAACCTTAGCAGCAGTTTCATGCATGTTTTACTCACTATGGTCCAGTTAGTTCTCATGATCTAAAAGCATTTAGGTTGTGACAAAGAGTTTGGAAGATGATTAACTGACTTTTCTAGTGCCTAAAAACTTCCTGCACATGAAATTTTAAAAGGTGGCGAGTGGGACAAGCTGTTTTTATGACAAAGTGGTGATGTGCTCTTCCCTCTTACTGCTCAGCAAGTTTGATTTCATTCATTAGGTTTGGATAAATTAACCTTGACTAGGCTGGGTTAATAGCAGAGCACCACCTTTTGTCAGCTTGAATTCTTCATCCCTTTGTTCACTCGAGCTGAAAATTTCTATTCCAGATGACCAGACTAGATTTTGCTGCAAATTTCAAACTGGTGTCACTCCAGATCTCAGAACAAGACCAGAACAACAATATTAAAACTTAAAAAAAAAAAAAAAAAAAAAAGGCAAGAAGAAAAAAAGTACCAAATAGTCATGGAATGGAAAAAGTGCTCCCTTTAGTGGAGTAATTTCTTCTGCATCCTGTGTTTCCTCTACTCAATTAAACAATGGCATGTGATTGTATTTCATTCGGTGAACATAATATCAATTTGTTCTATAAATTAACAAAGGTTGGACTTGGAAATAAGTTGTTATTTTTTAGAACTCCTTCCTTTCTCTCAGAACATTACAGTTATGAGCTTCACGAAGTGAAAGACCACAAGATGTGAAAATAAAGAGTATGGTGGATAAGGTACTTAAAAGCCAGCTTGCTGAATCAGATCCTAAGAGTGTGTCTGACATTGAGTTCCTAAACAGTGATGGGTAAATCACTTTAACTAAACTCATCACAGCTGGATGTTAATTGCATGTTCTTCATTTAATGTAAACCCAGCTTGAATATGCAGCTAAGAGCTCAAAGCTATAAGTGAAATTATTGAATAAATAGATTAACATGTAGAATTGTAAAAGCATGAAATATTTTAAAGAAAACTGTGGTTTCTCAATTTGGTCCCCAGAAGCAATAATTACTTCTGCCCTCTCCTGTGTCTGTGAGTCCCATTTATAAGACCAGAATAACAATAATATCTTCTCACATCCCAGGAAGTCATGGAAATACGGTGTTCAAAATGCTCTCATCTATTACAGAGATAAGCACCATATAAAAGCTCAAGAGGACATGAATAATTCTGAATTTGGACAAGCAGTCACAGGAGGAACAAATTCACAGTGGACTGTCCAAACAAAAAGGGCCAGTGTAGAGCAGAGGAGATAACCAAGCACATCACCCCTGCTCTGCAGCAGGAAAAGCAGGCAGGAGGGAAAGGAAGGATGTAATGAGGCAGTTTTGCACTGCATTAGAAGGCAAATATTTACAGGTTGAATCACAGCCTTGTGCATCTGGCGCTGGAGGGTTGGCTTTCAAACCTGGTGGAAGGATTTCTGAATTTTTAACAAGCCATTTGTTTCCAGGCCGCAGTCTCAGCCAGCCACCTTTCCCACTAACTCCTTTCTCATTCCTTCCCTTCTATTTATTTTCTCCTTCTTCCTTACACACCTTTGGAAAAGGAAGCTGCTCATTTTCTCAGAACTTTGGTAGGAAGTTGGAAGAATGTAAGTGGACTTGGGCACTGTTTTCAACACTGTTTGCAGTCCTGGAGACCCTCATTAAGAAACAGAGCTCAGAATCTGATCAGCTTTCAAAAAGACTCAACTGAATGCTGAAAGTACAGATATAGCATCCAAGGGGGCTCTAAAATGTTCTGCAATTTGAGGACCTAATGAAGGAGTCAGAATGGATCTTGGCAGGTAATATATTTCAATATATTTTTTAAGACATGGCTGCAAAAGCTTACTTAAACAATTTACATGGGTGGTTCTTTTTGAAGATCTCAGTTGCTGAAAATTTCATTATCAAATGGTGAGTTCTGAAAGACTTTTTCTCCATCCTCTCAGAAATTAATGATTTTGAAGCTTTTTTCCTCTATCTTCAAGCCTAATTAATTTTTTATCCCCAGTGTAGCAGAGAACAGCTCAGGGATTTAGCATCCATCACTGTGCAGAACTGCTTACTGAAAACTATGTCAATGTAAAAAAAAATCAGCCTTGGAATCTTTTTATCTAGGCAAAGTACAAGAAAACTAAACAGTGATTCTGATGGCTTAATAAAAGAGATTATTCTATGAACTGAGAGGAAAACTCAAGTTTTCCTCATATGTGTTTCACGTTAGAAATACATCATTTAAAGTTACTACGTTGCCATCTCGAAGGGATGTGAAGCACACCTGGGGACCACCACACAGCCTGAAACAGCCACTACCTCAAGAAAGGAGATAAAGTTTCCTTACATACATTTCTTGCGACGTCCACAAAAGTGCTGCTTTTGAACCCTTCCGTGGCCGGTGGCCTGCTCGCGGTGTCCGTGGGGAGCGCGGGCTCCGTCCCGGCCGGGCGGGGAGGGTTTGGGATGGAGCTGCCCCGGGTGCACCCTGCCCTCGGCCGTGCGCTTGTACAGCACGTGCGGGTGGTGCCCGGCAGGGCACGAGAAGTTGTGCTCCTCGGCCAGCTGCTGAGGTAACGGAGAGATCAGGAACTCCATCTGCCGGGTCCTTATCAAACCTGACTGAAGAAAGAAACGGCACCACGAGTTAGGAGGAGGCTGCCAGGGCTCACAGCTGGGACACGCCAGCTCCTCGAGCGATGTAGCAGAATTTCTCAGGGAGCGTGGGCATGACTGTCTGATGGAAGAGCTCTGAGTTATCCAGCTAGGCCTTGAAACTTTGGGCCTGTGTCGAAGTAACAAAGCCTGTGGCGCAGCAAAAAATTGTTTTTAAGGTGTGTTTTAATTTTAGATAGGATAGTTGCACTGGGATCATGGTAGCTATCTTAACTGGGGATTGTTCTGAATTCTTTTTCACTCTGTGTACCAATTAAAAAGCACCTGAATTTGTAAACTATCTGAACCCTATATAACCCGACATTTTGAGATAATAAACGGAGAACCCATGATAAACCAAACTGGTTCACATCATCTGTTGCTCTGTTCTCAGCCCCCGCATTAGAGTTCCTGGCATCAGAGCGACCTTTCTGCAAAGCCCACACTGACTGCAGTGTGCACCTCAACACTGCTTAGCTACTCAGGTTATCACTGCTCAACTTATAGATCAAGTTATATATCAAGTTATTATTGTTCAAGCTACAATCTGGATATTCTTCCTATTTAAATATGCATTGTTTCGCCTTGGACGTGACCAGGTTTCACATTTGGAAATGTTGGGACAGGCAGCACAGCACCTTCACACAGCAGCACATGCAGTTTCATATGCAATATTAACCCATTTTTCACAGTATAGCTTTGTTTGAGTGGGTGTTCGTGTACAAGATATACACAAAAAGGAAATATTTTTGGAAAGTACAACTTCTCATAAGTGCACACATTATAAAAGAAAACACTTGAATTAAGGTTCGCAGCTTTTTCAGAACAAGGTATTAGCAAACAGAAATCCAAGACCTAAGGTCACTCCAAGTAGAAAATCACATGACAGGTCAGCAGCAGAAAGCTGAAGCATCTTAACATTTAAGCACCATCATTCAGTAATCAACTCCCTGCACTTTAATCATCCTTTAAACACAATGTAAAATTCATACCATCTTACAAGGGAAAGTTAATCACTAAAGGCAAGTATCTAATTGTTTTCCTTCTGGGATCCCTAAAACACAGATGTATGGGAAAACTACACTGTAGTTTTCACATAGTATCTGTGCATAAAACTGCACATGTGATGAAGTGTTTCCAGGATCGGGGCCAGGGAAATGTGGGTGGCACTGAGGAAGTATTTCCATGCAGCTCATTAATCAGTTATGATTTTATTTCATTTCTTGGTTTTGTAAAACATGTTGTAATAAACACCCCTTCTTCCCAAGTCACAACCCAAGGAGTTTCATCAGGTAATTCTATCACATTATATACGTAATACTAGATACAGATTTTGGGTTTGGATCAGTGAGGCTCTACCATGTGCCAACACCCTCCTGCCAAAACTGACATCCCACGAGGACTCTGTATCTCTTAGGCTTCAGAAAAATACGTGCAGACAAATAAATGTCAATTGCAAACCATCTTGCCCCACATCTCGAGTCCTCCAAGACCACGATGCTACCTCCTTCCTCACAAAAGTCTTTGAAAATGCAGACATGACACATGTATCACCCCTTCCCTTCTGAAATGGATGTTCTTCTTTAGCACAACCTCCCTGGGCCAGAATGCCATGGGTATCGTAAAGAGAGCAGTTTGAATGACAGATGTAAGCACTGTATTTTTTAAGGATCTGTGGAATTTTCTGCACTTTAAGAACTGTTTCCCATGAGGAAAACTCAACACGAAGTGAAAAACAAGTGAAAATTCAAAGTTACGTATGGCTCTTCACAGCTTTAACTGTTTACTAAACTAATGCTGTAATTGATTTTAAGTCTATTCCAGATGCAAAGATTTATCAAAGATCTGCAGGTCCTCCACAGTCTACAGTCATCCGCTGTGCTCTTTTCATGGAAATTCTCTTCTGCTGATCCAGCTTGAAGTCAGCTTTGCAGTACTCCCCAATATAAGAACCTTTCACAGGGGCCCAATAACAGCTCTCATAAACTAACACTGTGATCTCAATTTTGGCAATAGAAGATATTCCACATTATGAACTGAGAGGGTCTAATTGCCCTCTGAATAATAATAATAATAATAATAATAATAATAATAATAATAATAATAATAATAATAATACAAACAAATGTTATTCTGATCAACAATCTGCCCATTCTCCTCTCTTCAACATGAATTCATAATTACATATCTCAGCCTGTATCTACTCAACATTCTGAAAGAAGGTTGAAATTGCCTCCATCAATAAAAGACAGGTTTCAAATAATTGACAGGAATTTAACTTGCCTGCTCACTGCAATAAGTTGGCAGATTTCAATGTCAGATCACATTTGGTCATGACAAAGTACTTTCCTGTAGGGAAGGTGACTAATGTTTTAATCCTTATGATGTGTGTCGTCACACAATTTACAAGTGGTTCTGAGAGGCAATCTTTATCTACAATGCACTGATAATTGGGTGCTGCTAAGCCATTTTTTTTTCAGCTGGAAAACAGAAATGTAGTGAATCTGGTTCTTATTTCCCCATTTTAAAGGTTTCCACATCTGAAATTATCCCTGTAGGATTCATTTTGTAAATGATTCAAACCATATGGAAAAAAAAGGGGGTTCCACACTTTCCTGTAAGAAACTCTCTGATGTGCATAAAGTCTCAGCCCTAAACATAATTTCTATATTTAACATTATAAGGGTGGATTGAAAATTCATGGTGGGGGGGGGGGGAAGAAGGGACTGAATTCTGGGCCCTGCATGTATTTTACTGCACCTTTACAGAGGCTGTAGCTGACTGATTGCCTACAAATGTAGTCACTTTTTTCCCAAACAGAAATGACCCTAAATCTCCAATATGACCTTTTTCCTTTGGGTTTTACATCAGACTCATCCTCCCAGTTGAAAAATGCTGTGTGAATGAAAAATACCTCCTTTTTAATAACATCCAGTTTTATGGAGTTGTCAAGAAGAAAGGGGAAGTGCCACAGAGCAGTCTGGACATTCATTCAATCACACACCATTTTCTATTTCTTTCAGGTAAGGGATGGTTTCAAGGATTCACACTGAAGTAATCGCTTTGGGAATTCCAAAGCAATGCACAGAATGCTGACCTGGCTTCAGACAGAGCTGCAGCCCTCTGGAGCACTGCAAAGGGGACAGTGGAGCAACAACTGCCAGCTGCTTTTCCTGCAGGTTTTTAAATTGTTGGGTGAAGCAGAGGAGCCTCTGGCTGCACTGTGCTGCCTGGCACTGACGCTGGCTGGGAAATGCCACAGCACAGAGGCAGGAGACTGGCACAGCACCTCCTTTCCTAGCTTTACACCAGGAAGGAATTCCAGTTTCTTGAAAGCCAGATTTTGGCTACTGTGTACTCCTGGGTGTCCTGAGAATTTTTTCTGCAAATAGATGATCCATCTCCATAACTGTGAGTTAGATTCAATGTATTCATCCAGCTCAAATACTTCAAAACAAATACTTGTCAAAGCTGTCATGGAAATTTATGCACTGGGTTTCCTACTTTCAGCAATGCTTTATGTATTACATGTGATGTTCCCTGAATCAAGGATGACTTTCCATTAACCTTGATAGGTTTAGAGCACAATGAGGAGAGGGTCAGATAGGTCAAAATCCCATTTTTATTTCAGATTCTCTGCAATTATAACACCATGATAGGCAGCAGGATAACAAAATCTAACATTCTTGTAAGTCTAGACAACACAGCATGAAAAAGGCCAGGGAATCCTGTCTGTTCCTTCTGTATCCCACTGTGACTGTAACTAATAATAATAATTGTGAGAATATGGTGGGAAGGAACACCCAAGAGATTGCTCAGTAGGAATTTGCTGTTTTCTTCTTCCCTCACAACACATATTTGCTATCCTTCTGGAAGGGATATTCCACACCATTGGAAAGAAAATGGAAAGACATAGGCTGACTTGCATGGTTAGCAAATAATTTTGAATCAATAATTTAGAGGAAATTGCAATTTGTTTGCAGAAAAGTTGAGAAGAGAGAAAAGGCAACATTTCTTACCCTCTTATTATTTGTTATGAAACGTTTGCTTAGCTCTGGGCTAAAGGAATTTTCAGATCCTGTGAAACTCCTCAGTATCTGGGTGCAATCACCAAAGTAACACACTTGTTCTGTTTTCTTGGTGTGTTTCAAAAGGAAGAAGAATCTCAAAATGAGATTTGGACAAGGGCAATGACAACATGGTATCAGCTTCAAGATTTTTTTTATTGAACATAGACTATAAATGGAAAAATAAAGATAATTTTTTTAAACCGCTGAAAGAGATCATCTTAACTATACAATATCAGGTACATCTTCCACCGATTTTCAACTCACATGGAAGAATTTTGAGAGTCACACACAAACATATCTGCTCCTAACAGGTCTCTCTGGCCTCCTACTGGAACAGCAGAGGCTGCTCCCATTTACTCCCCTGTGTTCTTAGACTCAGAACGAAGCCTTTGGTAGCTTACCTGCTTGTAAACCTAATTCAGCTTGGGGTTTCAGCATCTCCAGAAAAACCAGACCCTCCATAAAAAACAGGGCAGTGAGTGAAGGATTTGCAGAACTTCTATTTCCCTCCTGTAATTTAGCAAAGCTGAATGCTGAGAGAGCAGACAAATCCTCAGCCCAGACTGGAAGGGCCTCGTGGCTGTGAGTTCTCTGTTTGCATACAAGACACTTTCATTACATGCTAATTAAACTGAAGGCAACACCTTTATGCATATTAAAGTTAGAAGAGTTTCAGAAACCAGATGCAAATAATGAGGTAAGAAGCCTAACAAAACAAAACTGAGAATTTTTGATGAATAATTGAACTGCAGTGTCTCTGCTGAACATAACTACTTAATACTGACTGATGTAAAGTTAAATTACAGTTTGCACAAGAACATGAGTATCTCAACCAAATGAAGTACTAAAAAGTATGCACATATTTCCTAAGGAATACTACTTATATCCAGAATGCCTTATTCAGTGCTAGGAGCACACACATAAAATAAGATGTTAAAAACCTCCTGTGTCTTAACTAAAACAATGGCCAAAGAAATCAATAAAATCTATACCATTATGTGAGTGTGAGTGTACTCAAGATGAAAAATCACTAAAAAGGAAGAGTTAAATGTCATTTCACACCAGTTAAAATAGTTCCAAATATTCATGAAAAGTTTTAAAAGACTTAGCAAAAAGCCAACTGAAATTGGCATAAAGCTTTCCACAGACTTCAGTGGACATCGATCCAAGACTTCTGTTGTGTTATTTCCCAAATTTTCAGCTCCTAAAAAACCCTGAATCATTGATTCAAATGCACCCCAACACTTCACACACTTTACAGAACGTAAAGCACAGAGAGAAAGTACAGTTTTCAGTTCTACTTAAAGCACATAAATATTTAAACTAAGAACTTCCCTGGAAAGCAAAGAATAAGGAGACAGATGACCTATGAATTATGGCTGATGGTTACTTAAAATCATATGAGGCCAAGGATTCCTAGAAATCTAGTATGCACATCACAGTGTGGTTGAGACCATCTCATGTTATAGCATACTGGAGTCTTTTCTAATTCACTTCGCAGAGAAAACTCATTAAATTACCTTATCTACAGTTCATCAAACTCTTACTTCCTGCCCTGATGCTCTTCTAAGTCTCTGGTACTTTGGCACCACAAAGGAAACACAAAGAGCCAGCTCTGCTATCGAAGCTCTCCCTTGCTGGAAGAGAGCCTGGCCTGGCTCAGCTGTCCCACCCGGGGCCTGTCTGCCAGCCCCTTTCCCACATGGAGCTACAGGCAGCTGAGAAGCCCCAGGAAGGTGAGGCAGAGATCCAGAGAACACAAAGCTGTTCACACAGCTTAGAGCTCCCTGACAACAGCCAGAGGCTGCCTTTTGGCCCAGACTGGCCTCTGGAATCGGGCAGATTTTTAAACACCAGTGTGTGCTAGAAGGGAAGAGTCTCCCCATGACCCCTGCACCGCTGCTCGGACTCCACCCCAGACTGAGGGAGGCCTTTCCCTCGGGTTTTATAAGCGGATCATGGCAGTGCCCTCACAAAGTACAGACCCACCTTCAGGTTTGCCACCATCCCTCCGTTCCTGCCTGGAGCACACACAGAGAACAGGCCCAGCCCAGGAGGCACAGGCCTGCTCAGAGCCTGCCCACTGAGCGAAGCACAGCACAACACCCACGTGTACACAACACAGCATTTCCTAACATCGAGTTCGGGGCAGCAGCGATTGCAGAAACATTTCAAATGTCCCCACAGAGAAATCATGAGGAGGTGGCAGTCCCTGTGCACCAGCAGAAACAAAATCCTGCCAAGACAGCAGGAAAAGTGCCAGCTGCTTAGAACAGGTTTTGGGTTAAACCTCGAAAATGTGGTAAACGTATCCTTTTCTCACACATGCCAAGGAATCCCAGGAAGAATAAAGTCCTATTAAGTTTGCCAACATTCATCTCATGAACTCCTCCTTCCTCCAAACCAAGGGCATTCAACCAATACCCTCACGAGGCTGTTCAAAGCAATCCTGCATCATGTAACCAGTTTAAATAAATTATTGTTTCTTTAGGGAACGTGTAATGAAGTAGACTCACCTCTTGGGATGGGTTAAGTTGGTAGTCTGAAAACTATGTGAGACTATAACCTTACTACAGTCATAAGCAAAACTACTTCCAAGAATTATAGCCAGCAGGATAGTACAGCCTGACCTGGAACTGCAGACACCTGATATCACTGACTGACTTTGTGAGAGATGGCTTACTGAGTCCCTCGCAAGTTAGGGTCAAAATGTCAATGCTCTGGAAAATATAATTGAAATGAGCAAATTAAGATGTGAAATTAGGTAGAAAAAAATGTCAAGCAGGATCTGGAAAGGAGAAAGGGGCTGAATTGCAGAAAGTGCTGCTGAGGTGAAAGATATTTTTACCTTCGGGAAGCATCAGGAACAAACAGCCAAGCCAATGGCAGTAAATCGTGGTAATTAAGGGAGCTCCTTCCCTCTCCACTCTGACCTACAGCCCTTTTTCTGGAAGGCAGCTGCAGAGGGGACAGCAGCAGCCACAAGGCTGAGGGGCATTTTTCCTCTTTCTGCCCCCCTGAGAGGGGCACTTACACAACTGCACCCACGTTACCGAAGCACTGGGTAAGTGAAACAGGCTTCCCTTGACAGGGACGTGATCCATGACCCACCAGCAAAAAGTGAAAAGTCTGAACCCTAAATGCATACACAGATTGTTAAATTAATGACAGACTTTTTACAGAGTGTTAAGCACCCAAGAACTCCCATTGAGCTGAACACCGTCTGTGCAAGCATTTCCAGAGTGCTTTTACACCAACTTGGGAAAGAAAATGGTCTGGGAAACTAGTGAGAATGGACTCTTATGAGGTTTCCCAATAATACACATGTATTTTTGAAGTCAGAAATCCCACGAGTAAAACTCGGAGCATGTTCATTTTCGCTCCTGTCCCAAACCAGGCAGCACAAAGGCATGCGAACACACCAAAGGGAAGAGAGAATTTAAGTGAACTGAACTTTTCCCTAGCTTTTATGTTTACCAAAAAAACTCACCCATCCTTCAGAGAAGTATCAAGCCTGTAAATGGGCAGTTCCTGATGCCGACCCCAGAGTCAGGGAAGTACAAAGTGATGTTTTATGGGACTGGGTCCTTGGCTGATGAGAATAACCTCAGCAGACCTTTACCGATTTTCACCACACTGGAATACCCAGCTCTGTACCAGAGCAAATGTTTGGGTTAAGTTAATGGCCTTTATACACACTGAAGTATTTTTTATCATGAAAGAAGAATTAGAGTTATTGGTTGCCTATTCTAACTTGAGAATTGTCAGCAGATGGCATTTTTCTTTAGAATCTGATTCAAAAAAAAATCACTCAATTATTATGTTTTATAACATAATATAGATTTCTTGCAAATGTAAAATGTTAAGGGTTTTTAACAATATAGCATTTTATTACCTCACAATCTGACAGAAGGAGAGTACAAGGTTTAAACTGCAGTCTAAGCTAGCTGTGAAAGACTACTCTGTCTTGTTGCTCAAAAGAAGTGCTATGCAGAACATTCAGCAATTAAAACAAGGTAACAAAATTGCATGTCTTTAATTATTCCTATATGAACAAAGCCAGCGTTATCTCTGAATAGTGCCTTTGTATTTCTGCAGTTGACTGAGCTTGTTTCAAATGTCTTTATGCAACCCCCTGTCAGCATAGGCAAAAAAGGAAATATTCTTATTTGTTCCTCCACTTAAGGTAATTGAAGCAGTCACATTGGTATTTAAGTGTATTAAATTGGTATTTATTTCAGGGTAATGAGATATTCCAGAACTAACACAAAGTTGATTGCTTTGCCACAGATTAAATACTTTGTTGTCAGTATGTGAGCGCGCTCATTTCTCATGTTCTGGGTTTAAAAAAAAGCCAAAAACCAAAAAAAAAAACTTAAAAAAACAAGAGTAGGCATGATAAATGAATACAAGAAAAATACTAATGCAAACTACAGCATAACTACACTAACTACACACCAGTAACGTTTAAGTGAAGTGGCAAAGGTTTACCAAGTTACCCTCAGGATCACCTCATTCACAGTTCCAGCAGTAGGGCTCTTTGGCTCCCTGTAAAGGTTTTGGAAAGCAATTAGCAAAAACCAACAGCTCCAATTTAGCCTTGGTAGCTGTACAAGCACTTGGGTATGGCCTGTTTAAGCAAATCCCTGCAACTGTAAGATAAAATCTAGAGCTTTTATTAGTTATGACAGTTCTGAAATCCATCACAAAGCAAACAGGAAACAGCAGGATTATTTAATGAGTGCCATTTATGCTTCACTTTTCCTGAACAGAGGCAGCCCCCTATTCGTCATGTGCTGACAGTTGATTAGTTACTTAGGGTACGTCAGGAATGACAGAAAAACTGACTTCAGCAGGCAGCTTAGTGTGTCCCTGAGCTAACATCCCACGGAGCACAGCTTCAGAGAGCACTCCAAGCGAGAGTAGGTTCACCTTCAGAAACCTCCAAAAGCACAGGAAATGCAGCTCTCTCTGTCCTGTCATTCTCTGTAACAGCACAAAATAAAAGCACTGTTTATGTCCCTCTTAGACATCTGAAATGTGCCTTCAGGATGCCCAGATCTTCAGACAGGGCAGCCTTTCACCCTAAGGCTGGTGTGCTATGGATTATTCATGCTGCTCAAAGGATTAGGTGAAATGAAAATGTTCTGGCAAGATTCTCCTCCCCCTTTGTGTACAGCTAACCAGTTTTATGTGGTGGAGTTCAGAGGTACCAATATTCTAGGGAAAGTGCACTCCTTAATGAAGCTGCTGCTCCTGAAGTGGTCATAAAGGAAAAAACAATGAGATTAGGGCAGAGTGACACAGAAAATGAACACCTTAAAAAAAAAACCAAAAACAAACCAAACAAAAACTGGTGATGAATTAATCAGTTATTGGAAACTCTTTTTCCATAGGTACTTAGCATTAACAGATGCTTGCTTGAGAGTTTCTGATCAGCAACATTCCTCCCTATCAGACAGGCAGCTCCAAACATTAAAAGTCATGAATCAGGCCTTGCAGGGAACAACACTATAAATTATGAGATTTTTAAAAAATAATGCCAAAGGGCTTCGTGTTTTATTTTCTTTCTGATTTCTTGAACCATTTGCAGCTGAGTTTTTTAAGAGCTTTTTTTATTCTTTATAATCATGTATACTAGAATCAAAGCCAAACAGGGTTGGTTTTATTTTTTTAGTGAAAACACAGCTTTTCCTGTGATGATGGGACTTTGGCAGCTGGACCCTTCAGAACATTTCATATTGTAAGTGAGAATTAGGCAAGGCTTAATTTCCATCTCCCTTACAGGATACCCTGCTGAGGTTGCAGACAACAGAGAGACACTTGCCCAAGCACTGGGACACCACTTGGAGCTACCTGATGGCAGAGCCTTCACTCTGGTCAGGAGTCTGGGCTGCAGAGTGAGTTACACCCACTGCATCAAAGCCCCAAGCAAATGCTCTCAACATCTGGTGGTTCCCTACCCATACCCGCATTTCCCCAGTGAAGATCCTCCAGATACGAGCTTTACCCTGCCAGAGCTGATGCAAATGAATTTGAGGGGGCAGAAGATCTGAGCCTGTCTGACCTGGGATAATTTGCATTCAAACAAAATAAATCCAGCTCAATTCCCATAGCAATTTTGCTTTGCTATGAATAGCTCAGGCAGCTCCAATAACGAGGAGCTCGGGTTACATCTGATTGCCAGCTGTATTGCTCACTAAGAAGTTAGGTCAGTGGTTCCCAACCTCTTAATTTTCCTTGTTGGAGTATATATTGCTATGGATCAGTTACATGAGAGAGTGGTCACAAGGAGCTCTGTAGGGAGCACAGTATCAGCTTTGCTGATATTCCACATACACAGACATATCCATATGTTGAAATAGCTACGTGAGAAGGAGAAAGGGAGTGGAACAAGAGAGCTTAGGCCATCAAGGGAATGGAAAACAAGAAGCAAAGATGGCCCAAGAGTGAGAATGTCAGGCTGGTGTCTGGGTTATCTGGATTAAACTCCCTGCTCTTTAGCATTTCAACTCCTCTGTTCCTTATTTCTCAGTTTTCTAGGCAGGATTTTGTAATCAATGCAGAAAAAGCTCATGAGAGACTCGTGAAGGCTCACGTTGGACCCTGGCTGGGTTGTTCTGTTAAAGTGCTTTCACCTTCCCCACTCTAAGCTGCAGCACCAGCGCTCTGGATGCCAGGCAGAGCTGTGATCCAGGGACCAGCTCCATTGATGCCTTAGGGTTTAACTTATGTTTCTCAAATCCTGCCCTGCCCAGTGTCACTCTGCAGTTCCCTGGAGCTCGTTCAGTGCTGTTCTCTCATACTCACACACACACAACAAAGCCTCTCCAGCTCTCCAAGGACACCCAGACCCTCCTAGGCCCAACAACTGCAAACCACAATCTTGGAGACAGGGGGGCAAGCTTGGGCAAATTCCATCACTAGCTACTTTTAATTGGCAAATCTATGCTGATATGCAAATGGTCCAAACCTATAAAAGGGTGAAGAACTCGTGACCTGGGGTCCATCCTGGGATCCACTGAGGCAGGAGTCTCCAGACCCCCAGGGTGTGACCTTTGAAGGCCTTTCAATTAAATCCCTCCTTTATTCCCTTATTCCTGTCTAGTCTCTGTTTCTAGGGAGTCATTTAAGGCATCACACTGAGCACAGAGACTCAGAGCACAGCCAGATGTGTGCCACCTCACAGGGCTCCCAGCTGGCAACCCCCCTGCTCAAAGACATACCCCAAAGGTGGCTCTGCCCCTCAGCACACCCCTGGGCAGGCTTGTGCCAGGTGGCCCCACTCACAGGGGCAACACTGCTGACCCAGAAACATGCAGTACATCCAGCTGTGGAAGGCTGGGAGGTTTGCTCCTCACTGGGAATTCCTGTGCCATGAGGCTTCCTACCTTTCACATGCCTTTAGAGAAAGGGTGTCACTTGGTGTCATGGTTTTAAGCCCAGTTGGAGAGGAAAGACCACACAGCCACTCCCTCAAGGACCCCTCTGCATGCCAAAGCACCAGGGTGGCATCACTGTGGATAGCAGAGCAGGGAAGAATCAACTTCATCCTCTGTTCTTTGCTGTAGTAATTTCTTTGAAGCAGAACAACAGCCTAGGTGTGTCTGAATCTCTTCTCACCACTAAGAAAAGGTGAAACAGTAAAACCTTCACTGTAATTCACACAATTAAACCCAAAATACAAGGCAGCAGCATCCTGGAAATCCACCAAGTTGAAACGAGACCTCATGCTTTTCCCAGTTTTCCAGAACATTCAGAAACCTGCACAATGGCAACTCCACATTTGCATGACCATACAAACACTCTCAGCATCCAGAGCTTAGTTTACATGGGTATCTGAAGAGTCATTTACTAAGATAAATGTAATAACTTACATCTACATTCCATGTCACCAAAAAGGCTCATATTTGCAGGCCCTGTTTACAGTCACAACCCCTGCCCTCACCACATTACACTGCCAAGTGAGTCCAGAGAGTCTCTGTTTTCCCCCCTGTAGCCATATGCCACCAATCTGCACTGCTCAGCCATTCTACACCCACCCTGGGCCTTCTTTAGAGCTGTGCACTCATTCACTCCTCTCCACAAATTAGCCTCAGCTTCCATTTTAAGGAAATGATGCCCCAAGGTGAGCATGCTGGAACTGTTCTGCTGGAGTAAATGGCTGGATTTGTCACAAATTAGAAGAGTTTTTAATAATATGATAAATGAAAGTTCGATGAAAAATAATTTTCAGTACGAAAATAGTACTAAATAGTTTCTAAATCTCTGTAGTAGAAATAACTGTGATGACATGCAAAACCCACCAGGACAAAGAGGTCCTGGTTTGGTATAAAATAAAAAAACTGTCTTAAAATGGGCAGGGAAATACAACCTTAATATTGGTCCAGGTTGTGGTAAGATGACACAAATTCATTCTTCAACCCAACGCATCAATTTACCTTTCCTGACATCCTTTTGCTGCAAGGTCAGAGCCCAACACACAGGTCTAAACCAGGATTTGGAGTCTTAACCAATAGATTCCAGGTATTCAGACCCAAGTTTGACTTGCACCCCCTGAACAGGCCTGCAGAATTAAACTGGTCATGAAAGGTTACATGATTTTGCCATCACCAAACTTTAGTACAAGCATCTGAATTATGCAGCTGTTTAGCAGAGATGACTCTCAAAAAAAACAGTGAAAAAAGACAGTGTGGGAGCATTTACTTGTGTCTTTTCATTAAAGAAATCAGTTCAGTTATGTGTTATGTCAGCAAACACCATTTGCCAGGGGTTTCATCCAAATGAACAGCCTTTCTTCACAAAAACAACTGTACATGTCTTGGTTTGAGATAGTACAGAGGAGTGTTTTCAGCACAATACCTTACCTATCAGGGTCTCAAAATACAATCTGTGGAGCAAAGCTCAAAATAACCCTGGATGTTCTCTAAGATCTAAGGAAACAGTAAAATTTAAGTGGCAAAGGGAAGGTAGCATCTGAAAGCAACTTTTTATTCTATGAGATATTCTTTATATTAAATTGGTCCAAAGTACTCAGATATCTACTGCACAGATGTTGCCACTCTGTTAAACACTACAGGCCTTCTGATTGAAATAAAGATGCAGTGAAGACAAGGGAGATATTTGTTGACAGCTCAGCATGCTGCAAAGTTATAAAGGGATGGTAAAAATTGTTTCAGCAGAAGATTTAGGAGGCAAAATTTCCTAAGCAGCCTGACCTTATTTCTGCAATGAATCTACTAAACAGCAGGTTAAGCAAAGGTCAGGTGAAGCACAGGTTAAGAAAAAAGCTCCAAGAAGAGGAATGTGCTGCCAGGGTCACAGAGGCTCTGGGACATCAGGGGAGTGTGCAAGAGCCACTCCAGTCTCCAATGCAGCTCCTGCTCGCAGAGCCTGAGGGTGCTCTCTGCTCCCTCCTGGCACCACAGGGCACAGGACCTGAGCTGGCTCCAGACCACAGCCAGCAGTGACAAAGCTGCTGCAGCACTCAGCTGCTCCTGCATCTAGAGCTCTTACCTAGGAACCAGGACACGCTTGCCTTGCTGAGAAGTACTGTGTGAGTCAAATAAGTAGTACATCAAAGAACCCAACTCTCAAAAACAGGAGATAATTTGTCTGCTTTCAAGAACTTTGCAAGAACTAGGAAAGTGAACATGAAAAGTGATAAACGTGGTCCTCCCACTCCAAGTCTCTCTGAAGCTCTGTGAGACCAGCACAGCCTCTGATTATACTCAGATGATATCTGCTCTGCTGGACCTGTCCTCAACCCCCATCCCTCACTGGTGTATTCCCTGACTTTTCCCCAAAGCACCTGGCTGCTCAGTGACCTCTGGAGGGGCACTGCCTGCCCCCAGACCACTGGATGATGGCAGCTCAGCACTCCTCGTGCCTCCACGCTTTCCTACGGGAGTTCCCACTTGCTGCAGGAGCTGAAGTGCAGCCCTGCCCCTTCCCGGTGTGAATTCGCCCAGCTTAACACATCTGACCAGAGTGACTGTTCCTGCAATCCATCTGGATCATCAGGCAGTCCCTCCACCTTTTCTTCTTTCCAGGTGGTAACACAAACAGAGGAAAAGCCAGAAGGAGCTCTTGTGAAACATTTCCTTTCTTCACAGCATGTTACACCACACACTCCTCCCACTGCAGAAAACCAGCAGTGTTAAAGTGCTGGGGAAGTAAATTAGGCACAAATAGCACCACGGGGAACTTAAACATTTTGAATGTACACCATACAATCAGGAAATGCCCACCCTCTTTATCTATTAGGAACAAGGAAACCAAAAGCTTTGTAATTTTAAACTGCCCATCGGTTGCTGTGAATCAGTCAGGCTTCTTGCCGGGAGAGGTAGCACACACAACAACACCAACAAGATAAGAGAGGGTTTAAGCTGCACTCCCCATCCTGTCGGAATAGTTTCAGCCCAAGATTCCACATTCCATCACCCCTCTCCAGCGCTTCTCTTTATACACCTCCACTGAGGCCCTCAAAAGGACTCAAATAGGACACTGAACTTAAATTGTTTTTTCAGATTATTTATACTAATTCTTACAAATTTCACCAATCTGAAATAAAACTGCAAATAAATTTTATAAAATACTTTTACAGATTTACAGCGACTTACTCCTTTAACAGATTTTAACAAATAATAAAGTCATGTGAGACTCATATTCATATACATCCTCCACATTACAATTTTTGCAATAAAGCAATACCACTTCACTTACTACAAAAATTAAAGGCAAATGACAACAACCTTCTCTTTAAAATGCAAGTCCTTTCCTGAAAGTATGAAAGTGTTGCTTTAAATTATAATAATAATGATTGAACGAGTTATTGAACAGCAGAAGACAGTACAGCCATAAAGAGCAGTGCTGTGTGCAACTTTACAGAAAAACAAATATATTCATATTTCAGGGACAATGGATGCTGAATTGCATTGTCCTTTGCAAGATAAAGACTTAATAAAGAATAGGCACCAATTCAGTGCACTGGTATAAGAAACTCTGTATAGATATATAAATTCCTCTTCCTTTTTATTGGCAATTAAGTCCAAAGGCAAAGCTATCATTAAAGCATGTGGAATATCCATGGAGATATTTTGGAGCATATGGGCACCATTCTGAGCAGGCTGATGGTGGGCAGGGAGCATTCCCAATGGGAAATACTCCCCATCTTCTGTTAATCCTAACACAGGAGTAGGGCTGTGGAGACAAAACGACCTTGCACAAATGCTGGTTTGCAGAAGACAGACTTTCACTCTGGGTGAGTAATATTTCCTTCTGTTTTCTTTCTCACATCACAGTGGGTTCCTGACTTTCCCAAGCTGTAGTCTTTCAAATGGCTAAATAAATCATGTGAACAGCCACAACAAAAAATATACTATTCCCCCAGCCCTCAAGCTATTTCCAACTAATTTAGTGTTGTGGTGCTGTTCTGTGCACCAGAAAGCTAATTTTCAAGAAATGCTTGGAAAATTGCAACAAAAATAAGCTTCTGATGGCACTATAACCCAAAAGCTGAGAACCTGTAAATAGAACCAATGCAATACTCAGAGGCCAGGACCACAGTCTGGCACATTTTTGTTCCTAGCTTCACCTGGTAATATATGGTAATGTATTGGCTTCTCTCTGATTCAGCTGCTGGTCCAAATTGTCCTTTCCTTGGTATTTCCTCTGTCCCACAGGCTGATGGAGAACACAAGCCTTTGTCACCACAGCATTATCCCAGTGATCACTGCTCACGGCAGCACCTGCACCCTGTTCTGTCCTTGGGAGTGCACATGGTCTTCATTAACTGAGACCTGCAGGGCTCTCTGCCTCGGGCAGCTCAAATACCACCCAGCTCTCTCTGGTAAACGCAGGAACCAATTAACCATTTCTGTAACATGCTCCCCTCTCTGCAGTTGCTCAGCTCCCCTACCATGAGCAGGAGATGAATGGGGGCTCATCCCCTACAGGTGTTCTGTGATGACATCTGCTAACGCCCTCGCACATTTTCTCTGCTCAAAACCTGCCAAGTCCATCTCCTGTCTAACAAGGACAACAGGCCTCAAAAGCTACCATCCTCTTTTATTCCCATCACCAGACTTGTCTGGCCAAATAACCTCTTTACGTTTACTCGTGGCTTTGAATTTTTGGTGGCCATTGAGCTTCCTTTACTCCTTCATTGTCAGGATACTTTGGCAGCAGAGTGGAATGACAACACTTGGCACTGGCACACTGAAACCTATCTGGCAACTGCAGGCACTGCATGCCAAGCACTTGGATGCCTTTTCTAGCAGCAGTAGCAGCAGCTGATTCTCTGGGAAACTTTCTGAGCTCCCACCTCATCTCACTGCTGGCTGTTGTGGTCTGAGCAGTCCATGAGGACAGCAAGGCTCAGCCTGCAGATGGGTTTTGCCCTTCAGCATGCTGTTTGCCTCCATCTAACTTCTGATTCAGTGAAATCTGATTATACAGCACCACCCTGGATTATGTCCAACATGCATTTTGTGGCCCGCCAGGAGCAACAGACATGTTTCACTTTCTTGATGGGCCAGTGGTGCCTCCCCTTTTCAAAATATCTTCCTAAACCAAACAGCAACTGCAGCAATGTATCCCAAAAAAGTGCTGTGCCTTCTCATTCAAGGGCCAAGATGATGTAGGAAGGAATAAAAGACACCTCTCTCGAGGCCAAGTTCAGAGCCAGCATAAAACTTTTTACTCACCACAAGAAGCTTTAGATGAAGACCATAAACCAGTAAACACCTGCCAACGAGAGTGGACAATACTGGGCTGCAGCAATTAGCAGCTCACTGCTGTTTCAGCCTGGAAATTCTTTTTTTCTGCCCCTTTACTCAAGCTTGTGCTGCTTGGACAGGATAACAATCCAATTACCAATGTGTGATGTCAGTAGTGTAAAACAAAATTATCCATATGGCCTCCAGCATGAATGAAGAGAACCAGCTGACAGAGAGAGCCTGCAACTCCTGTTGTGACAGACTGATCTCCATGGTGGCTGCAGAGATGTTTATTACAAACAACGAAATGTGGAGCAGACTACAAGGAATTATTCCTTATCAGAAAAAGAGCAAAAAAGTGAAAAAGTGACAGAACCATTTTTATTGTCTATGCCATAATCATCCACAGTGGACTGCAAAAAAAAAAAATCATCTCTGCCCTAGCCCAAGACTGTTATTTTAACATTTAATTTATATTTGCATCTAACAAAACAAGTAACATAACTTTTTGTCAAGTGTTAACAAGAAATGACACTGGGTAGCCACATTTTTAGAGAAGTTGAAACTTTCTTGTCTGATGCTGTGTTATAGCATTTATACCTATCCCTCACCATGACCAGCTTATACTTTTAACAGCAATATTAACTTGAAATATTTCTTGAGGTTTAGTCTAGCCTAATTTTAAGGCCTACTGTTTTGATGACTTCTTCCTAACAGTAAAAAAAAGAGTGTGTGGCATAAGACACACCTGATCAAGAAGGAATTATTATTAAAATCTTTTAACTGAAGTGCAATAATTTGCACAAAGAAAAAGAAAACCTGTTGTTAATTTCACAATTTAGAAAAATCTAATTATATTCTGGTGTTATACAAATTCTATATCTCATGGCAAGGAAACTGCAGGTCTGAAGAGTAATTCACATTTCATTAGTTTGTGTACTCTGCCACAGAACATATTACACTCTTAAATTAGTCAGAAGCCACACTGCGCTGCAGAGTATAAAAACAAAAGTGAGGGCTCAAGCTAGGTCAAGCATATTTTGTATAGGTCCATTGAAAATGTCATTCCATTAATATTAATAAAGATGTTGAGACACAAAAGTCCTTCAATTAACATATATTAGGCAGGCAGGCACAAGCATTCAAGTGATCCTACTGTGAACAGCAAGGATCCAGCCCTCAAAGAATAAAGCCCCGAGAAAGCTGTGTACAGTGGGGCAGCCTGAAACACGAATGCCCAGGGGAGTGAAAAGGCAACACCCCATTGTCTCTGCAGGCAAATATCACTTTATTGCCTCAGCTTCCTCTTCTATTAAGCAGGTCTGTGCGGGGTCTTGTTATTGCAGCAGGAATAACTTCAAGGCTTATTATCTTTGTCTTCAAACTTTTGTCTTTTACCATTTTTTGGCAGGAACTAGCTGAGCAGCCACATATGAGGTTCAGCAAAAGGATTTTCATCTGACCATGCAAGTTGTTTGCAGATTTCCCCAGCTTACGAACTAACACTGTAAAAAAAAAGAAATTACCTTGCATGTTCCAGAAATTACTCTGGACAATAATGGTTCCCACGGTACGAAGCTTCAACTATCAAGACTCATTCCCTTGCATCTGACCTGATTATTTGACATTTCTTCACCCTCATTCTTGGTGACTTCCAAGCATGATAAACAATAAAAGGTTACTGATGTCAACCTATTGTGTGCCAGGATGTTGGTCTCTCATCTAACAGAGAGTAGAGCCAGCACTGAAGCTTAATTAATACATGTTTGTAAATTGTGCTGAGCTGCAAGGCATTATGATTTCAGGTTTCTTCTGTAAATGTTTACTTCAGAGCTTTAGTCAATGCTCCACTGTCTGAACCCAAGATAAGTTCTGCTTCCATCAGCTATTCACATAGCTGGTCAAATCACTGTCAGAGCAAATCAATTGGAAATTCCTTTGGCATACTGTAATTTATGGTAGACCTGCAGCAACAGAATTGGGATTAAAATGGGATAAGAAAAGGCAAGAAAGAACCAACATTTCTGCTCCTAGTGACATGATCAAAAAGACAGAAGAAAACCTTGTTTGCAATGGAATTATCCAGTAAAATTCAATTCAGATACCACTTAAAGGCTAGTCAGAGCCTTCCTAACACAAAATGAATGTATTTTAGGGAAAAAAAAAATACTGAAGTCTGGGTTTGAGCTGCTCAAAGTCACTGTATATCCACTGCCAGCTCTCACTGCAGAGATAAATTAGTTTAACCCCTCTCCTGCCAGCTCACTGGGAGAAGACCGTGACAAAGTGAAGCACACAGAGCTCCTGGAAAGCAGGCGTTTTCTAGAAAATCCCTAGAAAGCTCTATCTCTGTAAGTCACCAACAGTGACTCAGAAGAGAATGAAATCAGATGCAAATAGCTCTGAAATCATCTTGAGGAACTGACTGATACATTATGGGCATCACCACTCTGGATCCGTTTGTCTAGCACAGCTCCAGCTTTTATCTTGATCTATGGGCTGCAAATTTCCAAACCACAGGCCTTTAGACCTCCAATCTTCTCTCCTGTTGCAGTCCTGGACAGCAGTCCCAGTGATCCTATCTTTCAAAGAGCAGAGAACATGCCGTACATCAAGAAGACAAACCCATCCCTAAGAAGTTGCAAATTAGAAAACATTATCATAAACATCTTGTGGACTTAAACACAATACCATAACAAACAAAAATTTGAGGAGCCAAAACATTTGAGGGACTTATGGCCATGCCTTAAACAGCTCCCCAGAAACAGAGGCTAGGCAGGAATAAAGGAGGCATTGATTGGAAAGGCCTTCAGAGGCACACTCTGGGCTCCAGAGGCTCCTGCCTCAGTGCATCCCAACATGGACAAGGACAGCTCCCGAGTTCTTCCCACTTGGATCTCAGCATCAATTCCCCAAGCAGAAGCCAGGCAAGGATGGAATTTGCCCAAGCTTGCCCCCCTGTCCCCAAGATTGTGGTTTGCAGTTGTTGGGCCTAGGAGGGTCTGGGTGTCCTTGGAGAGCTGGAGAGGCTTTGTTGTGTGTGTGTGAGCATGAGAGAACAGCACTGAACGAGCTCCAGGGAATTGCAGAGTGACACTGGGCAGGGCAGGGAACATAGAAAAGTTAAACCCTAAGGCATCAATGGAGCTGGTGACAGAACTCCCAGTGACCATCCACACTAGTTATGACTGAGCAGCCTAGAGTGAATCAATGAAAGCTCCCAACTGAGGGCAAGTACATCACAAAGCTGTCATCATGATCAGGGTCTGGTTCTGCAGAGAGAGTAAGCTGAGGAAAAAAGCAATGATTAAGTAGAGTTTGATGGCACTATTTGCTCAAATTAAGTGTGAGGATTGTGTGGGGGCCAGGGCACAACCAAGACACTTCTGTGCTTCCCACTCCTCTGCCAGGTGTCAGGTACAGATCCCCAGGAGCGGGCTGCTTGAGCTGGACTTGAACTCCAGTTCCACAGACTGTGTTCTGAGGAAACAAAAGCCTTTACACAGCAGGTCTGCCAACCTGGTACCTTCCTCAAACACTTGTGAAGCGGAGCAAGAAAAGGGGAAAGACAGAAATAAAACCTTGCTTAGGTTAATTAGCAACTAAAAGCTGCTATTAGTTATTGAACTCTGCCTCTAAAAAGAGCACTATTTCTGATGTCCAGCAGTTCCCAGCTGTGCAGAAGAGAATACACTGCCTCTCAGCAGCAGAGATGGTACAGCCCACATGAAAATAGTGGTGCTGAAAATAAAAATCCTCACAACATCAAAGACATCCTGTTATGAAGGGGTCAAGTCTGTGCAGGCAGGTCATCCTCTCCTGACCCTCACAAGGGCATTTGTCTATAAGCTTCTCTCTAATGGACTAGGGAAAGTGTGGGAACTAGGTTTAGTGGAAAGGCTTTGCTACAGCAAGAAAAATGCTGATGTTTCAAGCATAGATAGAGTCTGCTTATTCCTCTGGAAGTGAAGATAAGGCTGATGCTTAACAAGAAGGGCCAGGATGAACTGTCTCTGTACAAATGGATAGTTTCCTGTTTCTGGAAAACCACTCAAAGGGTGCAAGCAGTGGTGCCCCCAGCAGCCTGAAGTTTTATTGGAAATACAGCAATGAGCCATTTCCACGCTCTGCTGCCAACTGAGCAGTGACAGAGCAGGCACAAGTGGCAGAGGACCAGTTCCTGTGGGCACTCAAGAGCTGTTGTGCAGCCACAGCCCACTGTGCTCAGTTCCCTCTATGTGCTTTCCAGGTTTTTTAACGTAAAAACAAGAAGAAATGCAACTTCTGTTACTTTTTCTGCCAAGCAAAAGCAAATTCTTTCTCATCATTAATCCTCTTCCATTTCTTACTCATCAGGAATCAGTTAGTGCCAAAACACCTGGGATAATGCTGCCTTTGTCTGGCAGAGCTAAAGGCAGAGTTAAACAGAAAGCTTATCAGACAGATATGGAGAAGGTTGATCAATAACCTAATCACGCAATTCATCACCAGTCAGGTAATTGCTGAGACCAGAAACACTGCCTTATATTTTTCTAGTATAACCTAAAATATCCTCAAGAATATGACTATTTCCTATTGTCATCTATTTTTCCTGTAAAGATTTTTCTTATTTTCATATTACCATATAAGGGAATAATAACGGAAAATGGTCATCAAAACAGTGGACAAAAGGATGATCCTGTAAAACACAGTTTGTGTCTTATAAAGGATGGAGATGCAATCATCTGTGAACACAATGAAAATCATAGAACTGCCATGCAAGATGCTGTTCGTGCTGAGCTAGTATGATGGCAGAAAGATGCCACTGGCTTTTGGGCGGACTAAAAACACCTTTAAGAATGGGAAAAATCGCCAGCTCTGTACTTAGCTTCTCCTGAAGGCACCACTGGGCCAAATTTTGTTGTATTTTTACAGCTGTCAGTTTCTAAAGGACCCTCATTGCAAGCAGCAATTCTTCTGTACTTTCGCCAGCAGTATGGCTGAGTTCGATGGCAGTTTGTCTGCACAAGAACCTTGGCATTTGTCTCAATGTATTTAACCAGACTTAAAGTCTGAGCTCTAAGAATAGGAGGCTGCTGTTAGCATCAACTTAAATAATGCTAGTACCAGGTGCAATTAAATGACTACAAAGAGTGGGTGCCTGAGTTGTCTGACCTGCCTGCCTCTTAGGTGGTCAGACTGCATTAAGAAGCTTTAATTTTGTGGCTTCTTTGACACTTCGAGCAAAGCTTTGCCCTCAGACACACACACACCTTCCAGTGAATTAATAAATCTCCTATTTATCTCTCAGTGCTACATGTGTAACTCTTCTTGTCTAGAATCCTCTGACAGCTCAATGAGTGTAACATGATTCATCCCTCCCTCCTCATTCTCTCCCCTTGACCAGGCACTAATAAACATAACACAACCTGAGACAAGAAGCTCCTTATAATGACAGATTCAACCACATCCTGCCAAAACCAGAGGAGGGCACCACTACTTCTAACTGAGGTATGTAAATGGAAGGGAGAGAATGGCCCACATCACCTCTGGTGCAGCCTCTCAGGCCTCCATGCCAGGGCTAAACCTGGCCTGGATGATAAAACTGGGTATCACGTAGTTTTAAAGGACCTGAACTGCTCCACTGAACTGTACTCGCTTGTTCTGACCCAAAATACACACACATCTTCTGTGTGATGGAATGGCAGGAGAGTTCCTTATGTTGTATGAACAGTTCTTTCTCCTGGGCACATGTTTTGTACTTGCCCTAGACCCTCACCTGTGCCCTGTACCCCACAACTGCTGTCTAACAAACCCCTCGTTCATTAGGGTCACCAATTCCTACGTTGTAGGAATTTTAAACTTGTTTGACTTTGCCAAAGCTTGTGTTCACAAGGGGAACGTGACTTCTGCTCCCAAAAGCACAGTTATAAATTACTTTTGAGAATGTCTCTACAATACAGCTGGAAACCTCTGAGGGTCTCTTGTACTCTGCCCTGATTTACTGTGTGACAGTAAACAACTCACTTTATACAGGAGATTCTGTACACATAAACCTAAGGTAAGGAGGCAGAAAGGAGACAAAAACTGGCCTGTAAAGAGAGACAAACAGCACACAGTGATACAGACTAGGAAGGCAGCAGTAAAACTTTAGATGTCATCATGAAAATGGAGTTAAAGATGGTGAACCTACAATAGATCTCATTTTTAATGCAGATTAAATAGCACAAAGTGGATGAGCAATAGGAAAAGGGGCAAGAGAAAAGTGGAAGAAACATACAGAAGCACATTAATAAAGTCCTAAAATACCAATTTCTTATTCTAACAGTGGCAAGCATCATCTCATTCCTGAAAAAAACCTGAAAAACAACTGTAGTCTGTGAATTTGGTAGAGTCTGCCTACCAATAAGCTAGCTAAAGGCAATTATAAGTAATAATAAATTGCTAAATAATAATAGTAATAAGAAAACAATTAGAATAAGCAAGAATTAGCTCAAATCAGGATTTTGGAAGAAATAGTTGAATCTGAAAAGAACAGTTTGAATTGGAGAATGTAAACAGGGGATGAAGTAGCAAGACAAACCAGAAGCTTGGACAACCCAACTGGGAGAGCACAAGGCACTGAAAGAAATTCCAAAAACTCATGCAGGAATAACACAAGAGGTTTATTAAATCAGTAATGAAAATCCGTGGAAAAAAGTTGAAAATTTTGTATTGCTTTCTATTTGGGACACATTAAGATGATGCTAAAGAGAGAAACTAGATTTGCATTTACTAACATAAACAAACTCATTGTCGCAAAGTTGTGAGAGTTTAAAAATTATCCCCGAAAGTGAGAATGCATTAACAAAATCTGTGAAAAAATGATCATAACTTCTGTGAAAGGAACGTATCACATTCTCCACAGAAGGTCCACAACAGAGTTTTCATTAAAAAAAAAAAAAAAGTAAAAGCACCCTTTTTTTGCTGTATAACAGATGCTCCAGCAAGCAAAGGATGCTGACTGAAGCAAAAAAAAGCAAGTTTCCAGTTGAAAGTCAAAGCACTTTGATGATGAAAAGAGGCAGTACTCACAGTAAACTTGTGCACATTCTCCTGAAATGCTCACTTGCTGTATTAGAGACTGGTTCAGATAAAGATCCAGCTCTGCCTTCTGACATACCAAGAAAATTGTGTTGACTGATGGAAACGTTTGGTCTCAAATCAACAAATCAGCATAAAAACCTGGGGCCTTCCTGTCAACTAAGCCATTAAAACGTAATATACACACATCTCTTAACAGATCTAGACCAAAGCAACAAATTCTTGCTCCTTTCCAGTGTTAAGTTAAGGTCATCCTGCCTAACGAACCATTTCATATAGACTCTCCCCAAAGTCTCCTCTGCAGGCACTGGCAGATAACTGACAGCTGAATGACTGAATACTCTAGGTCATCCAAAAAATTAGATCAAAGAGTCCCCGTAGTCTATTGAAATGCAATTGCTTCCAAATCACATTGTGGTGTTCCAGGCTTGAAAGAATGGGTCACTGCAGCTTTATTGTAGAGAAGCTATTGCTAATGAAAGGAACAATGGAAAGATTAGTGCTACCAACCATATAGCAGAAACACCACTTTTGGTTTAATTGCAGTGAACAAAGCAAATAGGAAAGAAGGGCAACCAAGTGACAAAAGTAGTTGGTGAAAAAGGATATAGAAGCTATTCACAAGGTTCTCTTGATCAGAGCACAGCGTCCAGACTTAACATATGATTACTGAATTTGGATCCCAGTGAAAAGTGACATGGGTGTCATTACAGACAGCTGATGACACCTTTAAGAAGGCAGCCTCATAAACTGAAAGACTCAGAATCCTGTTGGTAATTTGCCTGGGATTCATTAGGTGCACCGAAATTAATGGATGGATAGGGAGAGAAAGGAACAATTATACTTTGTGATACCTACCCTACAGGAGATTATTTTAAGTAAAGGTTTGCTTCATTTACCAGTTTAAAACAATTTAAGGTAAAAATCTACTGAACCTTGGAATTCATTTAAAATAGAGTTTCTATTTGTTGATAATCTAGGTACTTCCATAATAAATTCGTTCACACCATAATATTTATCCTCTTTTGAACAGTTTCTGGATCTTTTCTAAGTGAAGCTTATCAGTCATAACAACCTCTGTGTCAAGACAGTGGTAAAAGATCCATTTCATTCTCATTTAAGATCACTCACTCTATTCCTCTGTGACCTGAGGTAGGCTTGAACCTTCCTTCTCCAGACAAGACTTGACAAGCCCAACTTCACTTAGCTCAGAAAGCATGTTAAAAACCAGAACGTGGCCAAGCAGAGATCTCCCAAACTATACCTGCTGTGTGTAGGGAGAGCACTTCCCGTAGCAAAAAGACAGAACGCTGCAGTGAGTGAAAACAGGGTATTTTTCTGAGTAAATCTGATAAAAGGTAGCAGTTGTGAACATGAGGCTTCCATGAAAACAGCTAAGCACATTTGATATTAGGAGTTCAGCATTATGAACACAACTTTAAAAGCAAAAGAAAGCTTCAATCCAGTTCCTGACACGTGCTCCAAACTCACATTTACAACTGTCCAAATGAACTGTAAAAGTCCTCTAACTTGCTGAGGGGGAAAAAAAAAAACAACCAAAAAACAAAACGTACAGCATTCAAAATATAACCCAGACCACTTCAACCAGTTATCAACAGCCCTTCCTAATGAACAGTCTTCTCAAGTCACTGCTTCCAGTTTCAAAGGAAACACTGGCTGTCTCAAGTGCTCCTTCTTTGGTCCCACCACACAGTTTAATAACACTTAGAGACAAGTACCTTTGCAAAACAGATTTCGAGAGGGTGAGAGAGGGTGACCCAACATATCCTCTGGACCTTTAGTCAACCACAAAGCACACAGATGTCTTCATATACTTCCCACTACATGTCACTGCCTTCCTCTGCAGACATAGCAGACTGCTTTGCAAGTGCAAGGGATTAAGCCTAAGAAACATCCTTAACAATTAATTCTGTAGACGATTCTCCTAAATTGCGTCAGTAAAGCCTTCTCTGCAGACAGTGAGCACTGTCAAATGTATTTTGAAAAAAATCACCTGTGAAAAATGATTTTTCATGAACTTGGCTGACAGCCATAAATGGAAAATACACAATGGTAATATTTAACCCATTCATAAGAGATCAACTCATCAAGACTTGTAAACCCAAGTAAGGCTTGAATTATCAAAGGAAACAAAGGGAAACTGGTCCCTAACTCCTGCCAAGGTAGGAAATTCACCCTTCCTTAAAGTAGTTGACTAAGCTAGATATAATATTATTTTTTCACAAGCTTCTGGACTGACTTTTTTCCTTTTTTCATAGCAGTTCACAAAGGCAGGAAGAACTTATTCTTAAGAGTGAGCAGAAATGAATAAACTATCACAAACTGTAACAAATTGCTATGGGATAATTACTACAACTACCAGCCAGTCTTCTATTTTTTTCCTGAAAGACTGTCATCAAAAAATACAAAGGTTTTGATGCAGTTCATTGGCTATAATGAAATCTCTTCTGTTAAATACAACATCAACTAGTGAGACTCGAAAAA
The DNA here is from genome assembly GCA_013400515.1 of Erpornis zantholeuca. NCBI lineage: Eukaryota > Metazoa > Chordata > Aves > Passeriformes > Timaliidae > Erpornis > Erpornis zantholeuca. The sequence continues at coordinate 382,529 of VZTN01028591.1, forward strand.
TTCACAAATGGTGCATGGTATCCTGAATATTGTAGGAATTACATACCTTCAGCTACTGTTCCACATATGAAAATACTACAAAAGCTGATTTGTTTTAAATAGACACTTACCAAGCCTACACACGTAGATATTGCTACCGAAGAGGTGCTGTCATTCCTTATAAATCCCTGGTAGAAACACTGCTCGATTTCGTGCTCCTGAGAATTTGACACTCCATCCTTCCCGAGTACCTCGACAATAAAACTGCTGCTTAAAATGGTTGAAGGTTTAAGCTCTAAGTGAAGTTCCTGTCCAAATGCTGAAAATTTGTAGTGCAAGGAACTCTTTGAACTCTGGGTTGATCTCTTTCTCCTAGTACTGTGCAAAACATCATGTGAAATGTACGATCCGCTGGCATCCACTCTGACAGGTGTCACAAACACATAATCTGTAACGATAAAGAATTGCCCATCAGCTCTTGCATCCCACAGACAAGGCACTCTGACACGGTACCAGGCATTCCCTATGGCATGGAGCATTCCCTCGATTTGGGGCTGGCCTGCAGGCTCTGCATGTGTTGTCTCACCTGCACAAATTCACTTCCACAAGTCGCACAGCCTCCCAGCCTGCATTTGTTTCCTTTGTGCCCCACTGAGAGGCAAAGACTAACTAGCATAGCTGTGAACATTCCCACAACTGCTCCTCTGAAGATACTTGTCATCACCAGCAGATCTGTAGATTCTCCCCTCCCCCTGTATTAATTGCTGTCAAATGTGAAGGCTGATGCAGTTTGAGAGGCTTTTCCCTTCCCTAAGAATGCAGCAAATATCATATCACTGTAGGGGTAGCCATGACTGAGACTTTGCAGAACTGTACCACTTGTTCAAACGGATTAAAGGATTAATTTATTAATGCCTTAACTGAGTGAGACCTCCTCTCTTTGTAGTGACTTGATTAGACTGGGTTTCAAAATGTAACTGACCTTCAGCAGAAAGAGATTACATCCTACCTAATAACCTTTAGTCAGCCATTGCTAATTGCATGTCAAAGAAGTTTATTGGTTTGGACAAAATATGCAAAAAAATTACAAAACCGTTTTTGAGGAGAAAACTGACATCTACTCAGAACCACCTAACAAAAGGGAGGAAAAGAGGCCATAATTCAGCTTGCCGTATAAGCAAGTGCCACATTTGCAGTACGTTGCCATTGCTGTTGACCTAGCCACGCAGGGGTTACCTGTGTCCTGGAACCAGGGTCTGAATTTTAGCTGTTCCCTGAACATCTTTGCACCTATTCCCAGTTGCCTGACTAATTTTGCTGAATAAACTGCTTCCCAACCCCATTTAATTTGTGAGCTGTGTTTCTCTGTGGATACTTAGAGATGTCCAGCGCTTGACAAAACAATTTCTCTTCCTAAATTGAAGCACCACCATTGAAAACAGAAGAAAAGCCCCTCCTTCTCATGTTGTGACAGATGTTGCAAATACTCCCAATCAATCTCTTTGCCTGAAGAGACTTTATTGGACACACATTAGGCTGAAAACGTAACCACTGATGGGTTGCTTTTCCTTAAGACAGTGGAAACAATACATCAAGAGCTTTCACTTTTCTCCAGTGGTGTTAATCAAAGGCAGAAGTTGAGGACGTTAAGCAGGCTGGTGGCCAAAAAATGCAAGCAGCTGCTGCTGGAAAGAGGGAATTGCCCAGTGAGCAGACTATAGGGTGCAAGAGGATGTTCCTTTCTGCACCCTGGTGTGGTTCTCTATCCTACTTTGTTTCTACTCACACACAATACACAGCATACACTGCACTTCAGAGGTCCCAAAGTCATCAGCACCTACGTGTTAGTCCCTGCAACCTGGGAACAAACAGCTCCTGAGCTCCCACTCGCACAAGCCCTTTCGCTCCAGGTCTTTTTTCCCCTTAGCCTGCACTGCACAGCTCCTCCTGCTCTCCCACACAAATCTTTTTGTTACTTTTGTCTTACTGCTTCCACAACAGACACATGAGGCTTTGCTGTTGTGGCTACACACACATTCACCTTTCTAATCACACAAGGAAACGTGGATGTATTTACCATATCATTCATGTGCTTTGCTGCTACATATTGTTCCTTTCAGCTTCAGCACACAGGGTTTAACAAGTTAATCCCTGCCCATGGTTCACCACCCCACAGTAGCCAGCCTGCTTGCACTTTATGCTCCCCAAACACTGTGACTTCTCCCCTCTAAATATTCACGCCACCAAATAAAACAAAGCATCCATGCAAATGTTCACAGAGACACAGACAGAGCTATACAAACCATGAGTCAATCCACTGATGCTGTCACTGGTTAAAGTTGCTGCATGAGACATGCAACAGAGGCAGCACAGCTGAAGGGTCTGCAAGAGAAAAAAAATAAAAAAGAGAGAGAAAAGGACTATTGGGCGAGATTTCCTTGACACGGCAAGGCAGAAACACAAGGCACCAGAAGCTGCAGTAACCTGGTATGAAAGTACACTAGGCGACTGCAAAAGAAAGTGCTCTCGACCTGCCTTTACAGTGCTTCCGAGCCACAGGAGAGTCTGGAATTGCATGGAGCTGCCGCCGAGAATCGCAACAGGTAAAGTCCAGACGGCCAGCAGGAGACAGTCCATGTTCCGCCGCGCACCTGGCGGGTGCTACCTGCTCCCCGAAGCGTGCGGCGCCGGCCCGCCCCGCATGGTCCCCCGGGCGCTG
>VZTN01028591.1:385407-409114 GCA_013400515.1 Erpornis zantholeuca
CGGGCCGGGCCGGGCGGGGCAGGGCGGGGCCGGCGCACCTGCGGGGGTCTGCGGAGAGCGGGGGACCTGCGGTGCGGGGCAGAATGGGGGGCCGAGCCTCAGGGGTTGGTCACGGGATGGGTGAGGCTGGAAGGGATCGCGGTGATCGGCTGGTCCAGCTGCGGTCATCCCAGAGCACCGGGCACGGGGTTGCGTCCAGACAATTCTGGAATACCCTCCGGTGTGGAGATTCCACACCCTCTCTGGACAGTCTCTCCCGGTGCTCAGCCACTGCACAGGGAAGAAGTCCTTCTTCATGTCCAGGTGGAACTTCCTAGCCATCAGTTTCTTCCCATGGCCTCCTGTCCCACTGCTGGGCATCACCAATGTTATAGGTTAGTAGCCAATCAATTGATCAACCCAAAGCCAATTGGGGTTTAAAAATAACCCACAGCCAATTAGGGTTTTAACAATTTAAAATTTATTAAGCAAGCACAAGCAGGCAAAACAGCGCTGGGGCGACCGGGGAGCCTCTGCTCCGCCTGGGGCTCGCCGACGAGGTCTTCGTGTCTTTGATCTTTATACCCTTCTGGCTTCGGATCCCAGTGTCACTTGTCGTTTCTGCGCGTGCGCAACCTGTTGCCATGTAGCCCGGTGGTCGTGAGAAAGAGGGCCAGATGTCCCCCCTTTTTGCTGTTCCTTTTCGGTATGTTCTTTCAGTCTCTGTCCAAAATACACCAGGATGAAGGCCAAAGATCCTCCTTTCCGTTGTTCCTCCTTGGTATGTTTCATAGGTCTTGCCCAAAATATACCATTTCCTTTATATAATGAGTTGGCTAGCTTACAATAATTGCTTGGCAAAATGCTGAGGTTTGATATACTAGTGATTAATTAGTAAAAACAGCTGGTTACATCTTCTCCACTTATCAACTTATTTGACAACAGCTAATCTTTATTATAGTCCTCCTCCCTTTCTATTTTTACTGGTAATTTAACAAACAACTGGTTTCTATCTTAATTCCCACTCTTCTATTTTTACTTGTAACTCAATCAGCAAAACAACGGCCTTCTCTCACAACCAAGTTGCACCTGGCTCCATCCCCTTGGCGCTCCTCCTTCAGACACTTCAAATGCTCGGCACTACACCTTCATACATTGATGAGATCCTCGCTCTTCACAAAGAGCAGAGTTCCTTGAGGGTGCTGGGAGGAGCAGAATCCAACACCTGCTGAGCAGCTTCCACCACTCACTTGGAGACAATGTGCTGTTATTTTCTATTATTTTTAAAAGTCACATCATAGGGAAACAAAGAAACAGCGCACACATATGAAGCTACCTAGGAAGCGAACACAGCTGTAACAGGCACTGGACACTGAACACTGATGTCTGTCGAGGAGCTGGATTCCATACAGTGGCTCACATGTATTGAGACAAACACAGCACCAGGTTCTGGTCCCAACCAATGTAGTTGAGCTACTACACACTCCCTTCTACAGAAAACTTCAGTAAAGGATCAAAGGTCTAAATCATCTAAAACCAAACAAGTATTGAAGTGGATGGGACTGGTCCAGGGTGGATATCAGCACAGAACTTGTTTCTGATGATTTTGGCCGCACTTGGAGAAGTGTCCCTCACCTTTTGACCTCCTTTTTATGCCAGAGAGTTTTCCAGTACGTGTCTCGGTCCAATCTCCCTCAAAATCTCCCTTGTCCCACAGTCACACAGTGAAAATTAACAGTAACTGTGTCAGTTCAAGGTGCCTCTTTGCTCCAGTTGGCACAGGAGCTGGAGAGCACAATAGAAGCTGAGGGGAGATGGAGGTCATCTCCTCTACCTGCCTCCTTCACCTGGGGTTTCATGGTAACTAGTGGATTAGACAGATCTGAGATATTTTTGCTTCTAAAGCATTTCCTGTCTTTAAACATTAAATAACTTCCCAGGCGTGGAATTTCTCCTCCACCTCTCTCTATTTCCCAGCCGGTTTCACATTATCACCTTGCTGACTCTATTATGATAAGGTTTCAAGATCTTTTTGAAACAGTGCACCTGCCACCTCCCACCGAGTATATTCAAATGAAAGAGCTGGCCACAGCTTTATGATGGTGGAGTAAAATACATAAAACATGCTGTGCATGGCAGGTAATAGGAGAAAAACATAAAATTACTGGGCTGTAATTTTATGATCAGCCCTCAACACCCTGAACAGACAGACCTGACTGTTTTCAGCAGACTACCTGACCATGAAAACTGACATTTAATTTGCTGTGAGAGGAGAGAAATAAATACAATTCTCTTGCAATTACAAGAATTGTTTAAGAAATAAAAACACAGTGTTCACTATACACCTTGCACCACTGAAAGGAGGTTTGCTCTGGATTTCTGTAGAGTTAGGATTTCACCCTGGGGATTTATAGTTTCTGGGTATGATCAAAGAAGAAGAAAAAAATGTGACACTGCTTTGCATGACTATAAATGACATGCATCTAAATTTGAGTTGGCATTAGGCAGGGGACCCCAACCTTTCCTGGCTGTAGGCAGCAACACTGATCAGTTAACATGCTCAGACAACATCATCCTTTGCTCCCCGAGTCAATCAAGATCCCAGCCGTGATGGTCATAAACATCAGAGAATCCTGCAAAGCAGCTCATTCCATGTGCAAACACACCATGCAAAACATCAGAGGAAACAAAAGCTCCACGGCCAGCAGTGGAGTAAACGATGCAGTCAGAGGGGGGCTTTCCTCCCCCTCTGCCGAGCAAATCCCACCTCAGATGACCACAAGCACAGATTCCCTCAGAGACAGTCATTACCACACTGCAGTCTCGTTGGGCTCTATCCTGCCTAAGCTCTCAGGCTGGATGCTCACACCGTTTTTTTTATGCTGATCAGTTTTTTCACATTCTTAATAGGTTGTTATTTTCCCCTACTAGTTTGTATTCACCTGTTCTAGCTGTGTGATAAGCTCCTCTATTACCTGGGAATACAAGGAACTGTGCAGACCCGGTAAAGGTTGTCACCCTGGAGCAGCATTGCCCTGCAGGTAGCAATAACCTTCTTGGGGAGGGATCTCCAGCGTAGAGATCTGCTACAGACCCCGACTCAGGAGGTCAGGATTTCTCTTAGAGCTGCCAGGGAGAGTAGGGGATTGCTGCTCCACACCAGCAGAGTTACTGCTTCGCTTTCCCCACACTGAGGTCACAAGAGCAGAGCCCAAGTTTCACCAGGATGTCTCAGGCCCCTCCCTAGACCCACCACACCTGCATGCAAAGAGGTTAGATGTTCTTGTTTCGACTTGCAAGCATATCAGAGAAAATTGATTACTATTTTTCAGAAGTCTGTTCTTTCTAATTCTGAATCCTTCTTTTCCAAAAAACTTTCCTAGAATTTTTTCCCCAAGAACTATGCTGTCATGGCCATCATGAGAGAGTGGAGCTGCACACAGAACTCACACAGTTGTGGCTGCCTCATCTCTGGAATTATTCCAGGCAAGGCTGGACAGGGCTTGAATCGACCTAGTCTAAAGGAAGGTCTAAAGGGGGCATGAAAGGAGAGATCCCTTCCAGTCCAAACCATTCCGTGGTTCTGTGGTTCTGTGCTTACTGGTAACGTGACTGACAGGCATGAGGAGAAATAAGCCCTGGACTAAAACGCTTGTTTTTCTACCTTTGTTGGAGCAAACTCTTCATCATGTGGGACATTTGTGGCCACTGTCAATCTAGATTATTTTCCAGATTTATTTGTGTTTAAAATTAATTTCTATAATTTATACCATAGTTAAACCACATATGGTTGGATGACTGGAGGTATTTCCCCTTTCAATGGGAAATGGTGCAGGCTCATTTTAATCAATATTCAGTGAATATGCATAGCAGAATTAGAGCAGAATTTTCTTTTGCTAACTCAGCATTCAGTTTCTGCAACTGTCCATTCCTGCTTGACCATTTCTGGGACTATTTCTTGCCAAATTGCATGCTTGTTGGGTTACTCGGGATACATAGAAGCACTCCATAGGATTCTTCCAGCTCAATCTTTATGCTCTCTGTGTTTATCCTCATGAAGAAGTTTCACTCCTGTGAGGCACAGAAGCCCTTTGCCTTCATTTCTAGTGAGTGGTGATTAACCACCTGCTGGGTGAAACTCTTTGCAGAGAAGTCTTCTTGGAAACCTCTTTACAAATGACCCTCTTCAGAATGAGCTGGTAGTTTTTAAAAGCTATCAGGTTCATCTCTTCACAAGTTGAAGAGGCCCTGAAGTGAAATTATGCTCCAAAGTTGGCTGTGCTCCATACACAACACAAGTGCTAAGGAGGCTTTTCTTTCCCATTGCATTTTTCATTCAATAATTTCAAGGCATTTTGTGAATTTATATAACTCGTCTAAAGAGTTCAGCAACTGTTACTCAGTTGTAGCAGGACAAGAGTCCTGGTCAAACAAAATATGAACAACTTAAAAAGACCTTGGGGAAAGGTTCCTACAGATGTAGTGGGGTTGCAGGGATGTGCTCTGCTGGTCTGCCATCCCACTGACACATCTATCTGTACATTATCTAAACACATGCAATGCTGCACAGTTTAGGAAGAGGCCATATCCCTTCAGCTGGCATGACCAACCACAGTTCCTTTCTCTGTCTGGGTTAGAGAACGTGAGAAGATAGATCTCTCTGCCAGAAAGATCCTTGTGCAGAGAGGAGGCTGTGAAGAGACAGAGTTGGTGCCCCTCAGGTTTGGGATGAGGGCACATCCTGACACACCGATGGTCTGAGGACACTGCTCAGCTTCCCCACAGCTGCAGCACCCTGCACTTGCTCTGACTTCCACAGAGCAGAAGATGGTTATAAAGCACCAGACAGCATTTGAATGGCAGCTGACAGCAGATCCACTCCTGCACCATCCTCTTCATCCCTCCACCCCAAGTTTTCAAAGGCTACTCTCCGAATAGAACCTCCAAGGACTCCTTTGTCAACTTCCACAACATTTGAAGCTGACTACAATGTTCTGAGGAATGGAAAATGCTAGTCCAGCATGTTCCCAAAAGCATCTTTCTGCATTTCTAACCAGCGTTCAGTTTACCATATGAGCTACGGGAATAGAGTTGCTTTTGTGTGATGGTTAATTGCATTTTTCAGGGACACGTGGCACGGGTTATACCACGTCACTGTTATTCTGTTTATGGGTAACTATACTCCAGCTGCCATGAAAACTCATAAGTAGCAAAAACACATACTGGTTGACTTAGTGTGGTTCCTCAATTAATTCCTGGTCCTTAAGGACCTGAAAGTTCACAGAATAAAATCCCACCAGTTCTCACCAGTGTCTCACCAGCTTCTCTATTAAATTCTGCTTTCTGCAGAAGCCTCTTAAAATGTGGTGTTAGGATGGAAGTTATGTCCTCAGCTTGTCTCTAAACCCACAGCTGTCAGTTTGCATCCTATAAATTCTGGCCAACTCCATGCAATAAGGAGTAATCATTTGGTGGAATAGGTTTCCACCACCATTCACAGTAATATTTCCTGTCAATAAGCCCCTAAATTCATTTCACATAGATTTTTAATCACAGCCCCTGGAAAAGGAGCTGGATCCAGAATTCCTGCTGCACCATAACTCCGTGAAATCAAAGAAACAATGTCTACATTTTTTCCTCACCCAATTTGCACATAGCATTGGGCTGTTATAGTCCCAAATAAATGCTTTTGATTACAAATATTAAACACAATTTTCTGCTTACATGCATTTCTCTGTATTGCACAGCATGCCCATCCTAATTCGATTAGTTCTACACATTTATTTGTGCTAGCTGGACATCCCATTTTCTGGCATGGAGCATGAAGTTCCAGCTATCCTGCTGACTTGTTACCATTGTCCTTGCTCTGTCCTGTGACACAAGAGATTTGGGCTCAGGAGCGGAACTAAGCCCACCTTCCAAGCAATGTTCTGCATTTCCCCGGCCGTCTCTGCTGTAGGCTGGTGCTTAGATTTCAGAACAGATTAACTGACTTGCATTTCTAGTGTCACCAGCCATTTTTGAAAGGGGGAGGGGAGACCAAGGAAGAAAGACAGACAACCTCAAAAAACTTTGCAAACAGCATTCGCTTGGCTCGGCTCCAAACGTCACAAGTTACTGCCACGGTGTCCCGACCACTCTGTGGCTGGAAAATGAACAGGGGAAAGCTGCAGCTCAGTACACGGGGGCTCTGTCACACACCCAGACTGAAATTAAATGAAAATGTCCATCACTAATAGAGGAAAAATAAAAGCTGTCATTGTGGGTGGCCCGAAGAAGGCTTTGCAAGCGCTAGATTTTAGAAGAGTTTTCCTGGAAACATGCCAAGGGTAATTAAAGTACAGGTACCTCCAAACTCACAGAACTCTAATAAAAACAATTATTCAGTTTATAATGTTGTGCACGTGCCAAAATTTGTATTTATACAATGGATCAAAAATGGCATGGGAGAAACTGTGCAGTCCAGCAGGTTCAAAGATCCACTTTGAAAATGCTTTTTATAAATAGTGATTTGCACTCTACCCAGAAGGCTGGGAAGCCTACAGAGTCACAAAGACACAGTTAAAACCCCTGCAAATTACTTCTAAGACACTAGGATTGGTTTCAGACATGCTCTGGCATCACATGCAGGAAGGAAATCTCAGTCCCTGTTACAGTCAGCCGGCATCTGCACCCCAGAAAAGGATAAATCAGGCCAAGATACAGAATTCATATGGAAGTTTCAACCCCTGTCTTCCATGTTAGGAATGCATGAGATTATTCCACCCCCAGAACAAATGGCACTGGGATGAAATGGTTCCTCATTCATTTCTTATTGGTTCTTCTTTTCCTGTCTGTAAACAAAACATACTTGTTTCAGCCAACAGAGACTAAAACTTATGCTTTTCTCCCCCATTCCTGGTAGTTTTGCTTCATCACACCCAAGCCTGAAATATTATCCTGCTTTTTCATTTTATTACTGGACTGGAAAGGTGGCTTCTGCTGACATGACTAGCTCCTACAAGTGCTGGCATCAGTTTGAAGAGAAGATCTCTGATAACAATTGTCCTGATTATATGCAGTTAGTTTCAGGGTGGGAGTCTGAGTTCTGGGATGAAAAATGCTGGGACTTAGTTTTCCACAGTACCAAGAATTCATAGCTCCAGTTGGGATCAGGAGGAGGTGAACCCACCGAGCATTTCCGAATGTGGATTCCTGTATGCTTCTGAACAACATACCCCAAGAAGAATTGCTGGGAAGATTTAGTCCCCAGTCCTTTGTAAATGTGTTTCTTCTTTTATTTGCTACTCATTTCATGGGCCAGGCAAGGAAAATTGGCTTCTCTTTTCTCTGAATTTCATTATTTGCAGATTTTTTTAATACAAGATAATGCTTCTTTGGCTAGCTCCTGGGATTCCTCTATTAAAAACTTCCCTCCCTTCTCACATCAATGAGCCTTTGTTAGTTCAGCCTTCTTGTTGGGAACACAGATTGCAAAGGAGCTCAGGAGCCTTTTCAGTCCCTTCTGTGGAACAGTTGCAGCGTTCTCACAAATCCTTTGTTTTACCATTCTCAGTTAAGTATCAGCCTATTTCCTATGAAAATTACGTGGTTTTACTTCTGGTACAGTGTGTGTTCATCTTCCCTTGGTAGCTGTCTGCCCAGACCCACCACCTTCACATCTTTCTTATCCCAAATGGACCTCCTCTGGGGGAATTTTTACTACAGCTTGGCAAACAAACAGGAAAAGGTCTCCCACAGAATTATGGAGCTGTTCCATATTTTCTTCTATAAGAAAAGGCTTGTAGCACCATGCAACACTGTACAAAGAAGGTGTTGTCTAAAAGATCTGCATGGATACTCTATTTACTGTGCACTGAAAGACTCCAAACTCTTGTTCCATAACAAAGAGTGGGATTTGTGTGAGACATTGGAACGTTGTGTCTTTTGAGGACCAAAGCTCATTACTTGAGGACTACACTGCCACAATGGCAGTGACCAGTCACAGTTTTGGATAAGGGCATTAACTCCCTTTAAATTGCTTTATACTCTTTCACCAGGAAAACAAGGCCTTCGTGACCTACCTTTTCTTTTTCTGTAAAGAGATTTATTTTTACCACTAGTTTTCTTATGAGATGATGAGATGAGATGAAAAGATGAAGAATATGGTAGCAGTAGTACAGGATTCCTTGAGCTAGGTGCTGAACACATGCAGAACAGAAAAATGGTCCCTGTCCCAAGAGCTCAGCTTACAGTTTTTAATTTACCACAACCTTCTTTGCATTCCTAATTTGCAAACAAAACTATTCCCCCAACTGCGGTGTTGATTTCCAAAGTGATTTCAGCATGCTGAGGAATCAAACAGTTGTTCTACAAACTCAGTGTTGCACCAGTTGCTGTGACAACATTTAATGATATTTTACTCTGTGTGTGTACCAAGTGGAAAGCATTTGATTTTTGTCTATTTTCAATAGAGCAGGATGTTGGGAAGAAAAAGGAATGAAATCATTTTAGGTTGTATGCCTGTAAGGCTGAAATCAGCAGCTCTTCTTAAACTGAGTTTAGTGAGGCAAGAGTTGGGTCTTTGTTGGTCTGTCATGACAAGTGCTGCAGTGGAGCTGGGAGAGATTTCTATTACAATAAGAGAAATATGGAATAGAATATTAATGAAAATTGGAGTCCTGCAGGTTGAGGCTTTCCTCAGCAAATCCTTATGTACGAGTCTAATCCCAGCTCTGTTTATGTTTGCTGGGAGGTGCTTTATAAGCAAAATCCTTCCCTTCCTCCCCTCTAAGGAATACCAGGTACTGTGACAGTGCTGTTGTTTTGCTCCATGGATGAACTCTTCAAGACTGTAGCATTAATAAAAGTGATTTCATGGCCTTTTCAATCATTTTACTTTTAATGAGAGCAGGAGTTGTATAGCTTGAATTTAAATGAGATTTAAACCTCTTTGGCAAGGCAGACACAGCAACATTGTGCTAGAGCTTCATAACAGAAACTCAGGCTGATTAGTCTGTTTGAGGAGAGCCTGATTAGTTTTTCCCCTTGCTTCCAGGATAATTGTACTGAATCTAGCAGGAAGAGCCTTGCTGGCTCCAGCTCTGCCCTTCCAGCCAGCCACTCTCATGGAAGGAAACTGGAGTCCCACAGCAGGACATGCACAGGATCTTCCAGAGAACTATGGAAGGCAGCACATCTAGGACCCAGCCATGGTCAGGCAAAAACCATTTACAGTCAGAATTCTACAACTGAAGTTCGAGACTTGAGTTACCTTGGCCTATTTTCATGATCCAGTATAAAACAGAATTAAAAGTAAACAGAGGAATGTGACAGGTAAAATATGAATTAGATTGACAAAGCAGGTTTTTTTTTTTAATGACCTATAATAACCTGAGTGCCAAGATTTTTTTTTTTTTTCAGTATCTATCTTTTGTTTCCCCTTGATTTTATATTTACACTTGTGCCTTGTTCATCTGTAATCCCACACTCAGGGTGTCAGGAGCAGCAAGACACAAATGCAGCTCTCATGAGCCAGATTTTCTCACTGCAAACTGAGGAAAATGGGCAGTTAATTATTAAGTCTCTGTTTTCCAGATACATTTTTTTCTGCAACCTGTCTCATGACACTACAGAGCCTAGGAGAGCTGAAAGCAGATGGGTCTGGACGAGCGCCAGGCACCGGGAATCCTTCACAAGTACCTGAAATAGAAGCAAGGCAGGGCATATTGAGGTGAGCAGCTTCCAGATCCTACCTGAAAGCTCTGTAGGTGGCCTAAGGCCACTTGAATCTAATCCAAAACAGGCACCTGGCTCTGACCTGGATGCCTGCCAGTTTCGTAGCATATTCTATCCCTGAATGATGGTGTCTGGACTTATTTAATGGCTTATTGTTGTATGTCTTTTAAAACTAATTCCTCACTGAAAGATGTTTGAAATTTAAAGCTTTCTTCAGTTTCACACTTTATTCTGGAGCTGCAGACACTTGCCCGTATTGGGTCCAGGACAAACCTGCTGTAAGGATTCCCTAAATAGAATTTAATGCTTTGGTAGCTGCTGGTTGTTGTTTTTGGGAGGAGGAAGGAAAGGGGGAATGGAGGCTTGTGTTATGGCTTTGCCTTGTTGATGACTGTGATGAGGTATAACTTTTGTAATGTCAGGGTTGTCACTGAGCTCCTGTGTAACATTCAAAGAACTTTTTAATAGGTGTGAAGGGAACAACCTCCTTGCAGTGATTCAAGCTTGGTTGTTTGCTATCTACAAATGTGGCTTGAAGATGCTAGCCCCTGAATTATCACAGTACTCTTATTAAAGCTCAGTCTTTTAGTCTTCCATATATCCCTGAGATTCTTCTAACTTCTTCTCTATGGGCTGCCAGAAGTAACTCTACTATGGAGCTTCATAACTATTGGACTTCTTTGGAATACCAAATCAGGCTTACTCATACTCCAAAAGGAGAAAAAAAAAATCTCCTAAAACCCAAAATGTGAGTAGAATAGTCAATATTTCCTCCACAGAGGAGTAAAATACTTAAAATACTTAAGGGAAAATTTAGCAATGGGTGATACAACTTTTCCCTGAGAGTCAAATGTTTAGCTTTTGATGTTGAAATATTTTAAGTGGACGGCACTAAAGGATTTCTCAGTGCTACAAGGGCAGCCTAGATGGTAATGTATTCATCTTTCTTCTCTCTATCAGATCTGTCAGAATGGTTTGTATCTTCATGATTTTGTATAACCAGCAAATCTAATCCTTACCAGATGCCTGGACTTTATATTGCAGTGTTGCATATTCTTAATTATGCTGCTATCTGCCCATCTCGGTACTTGGTTATCATTATCCCACTAAGCAGTCTACTTAGTTAAACTTTGAAAGAAACAGAAAGGCAGACTTTTGCAAACTCTTTTCCTAAGCTGGGCAGCCTCACTGTTACAGAAAACATGTTGCTGTTTAAAGAGCCCAGAAAGAAATTACCTGACTAGAATAAATAACAACTGCCTGAGGGCATGTTCCCTCTCAATGTTGATTTGAAATTGCTGATCAAGAGTTAGATTAAGTGAATTACTTACAACTCTCAATTAATAAATACCAAAGCAAGTTGGCTAAGAAAACAACAGAGAACATGAAACAAAGAGAACAATGCCCACATCTGCAAAAATCACTTGGAGTGGTTTGTTAGAGAGCAGGGCATTACACAGAGAAGAGATTTCTCCTGAATCAGCCTGAGAGCTAAACCAAAGGTCGTCTGTTATTTCCCACCTAAACCTCTAATAAGCAGCTCCGAAGGATTTAGAGACTGCTGGGCCTATAGGAAAAAGGCAAATAACTGCAAAGTCAGGAGAACACTTAACCTGAGATTTATGTGTTGTATCAACAATAATGAAAAGCCCGAGAGAGACCAAGGGTTCAAGACATGAACCTATTACATGTGTGTGTGGAGTGTGGAATGTGGGAAGCTTAGGGCTACCATATTTCTGTCCAGGTTTTCCCAGACAAAATGAAATGCAGTGAGACTAATGTGTCTGGGATGCATCCTTGATTTATACCCATTACAGTGCACTCAGAGTGAATTGGATTTAGTGTGCTCACACAGATCACCTATTCAGTGCATGCACGTTAGATCTCATTGCATCCCAAAGGCATGAGATCCATTCCATATGCCACAGATCAGATCTGATCCTGTGCAATGGAGATGTCTGCAAATGGCCTTGATCTGTTCATCAGGTGACTAAACCTCGTTTTTTCCTGGACAGAATATCTAGGTAGGAAAACACAATGTTCCTGGAAAAAGTCAGATGCAGTCCTAGGTAAACTGCATGAGTACAAGCTTCATTTGCTGTGCTTAATGGTATCTTTAGAGAAACATCTGAAGATATTTTTTGTATCCATTTTTTTAAAAACAGAATGGTATCTACACATACTGGAAATTTTATTGCCCTGAGTGTCCACGGAGTGAGATTAGCAAAATATATCATTGTCCACTCTTGTTTACAAAGGGACAGAAATAAGTGTTGCTGTTCAAGAGGGAGAGATCCTCCTTGAAATATTAAAAATCTAATAAGCCATTTTCTTTCCAGCCTAATATATGTGTATTGTTAACATACTGGCAGAGGCTGAAAATAGTTCATGCCTCAAACATTGATATAAAGTTTTGTTCATTATAAAGAAACTAAATCCAAAGAAGCCTCCCTGAAGACTGGGACTTTGGACTGAAAGTCAAACTGCTGATTAGATAAAGGGAAACCATTGTTCAGTCATCCCAGGTGGGGAAGGTTTGCATCCACCAAAAGGCCAAAGCCACCAACTGGGCTGAGGATCATCCTCTGCTGAGTGTGGGATGGGGACAGAGCTCACAGGAGCCAGGTTTGGGATGGGGGCAGAGCACAGCTCACAGGAGCCAGGTTTGGGCTGGGGGCAGAGCACAGCTCACAGGAGCCAGGTTTGGGCTGGGGGCAGAGCTCACAGGAGCCAGGTTTGGGATGGGGGCAGAGCACAGCTCACAGGAGCCAGGTTTGGGATGGGGGCAGAGCTCAGCTCACAGCAGCCAGGTTTGGGGTGGGGGCAGAGCTCAGCTCACAGAGGTCAGGTTTACACAGACTCCCCCCAGCCAAGGGGTGAGGAGGAGTTTTTGGGTGTGTGCTGTAACCTCTGGCAGAGGCACTGAGCACCCATCCTCTGCTACACAAACCAGCCCAGCTGTGGCACCCCCAGCCCCACAGGGCACAGCCACAGGACTCTCAGTGAGAGGCAGCTGAGGGGGAGCCACAATCCATCCAAGAGCCCCAGAGTGCTCCCCAGGGCTGCAGGGATGGGACAGACCCCGAGCTGCTGTAAGGCACTGCCCCTTCCCCATGGGGACATTGCCACCTGGCTCCAGGGGATATAAACCCATGGATTCTGTGCTTTTTGGGGCAACCTTCACCACCAAGAAGAGCAGCTGGAGAGGATCAGCAGAACATTGTTGGGATCCCTGGAGTGGTGATATTTCCCTTATTCTGTCCCTACCACTCTTTCTGTCCCCCCCACCTACTTTCTACTCCTTTTCTTTTATTTTTCTCTGACATTTACTACACAATAAAACCCATACCATTGTCACTGGCATATGGTCTTGTTTGGACCTTAACAATAGTAATAATTGGATCGTAACACATACACTAATGCTTCTGATCTTAACCATAGATTTTAAGGACTTTCAGCACTTTTGGAAATGCACTTCAATGTATTTACATTTTGAAGAGGCTCTGCAGTCCCTAGGTGGGGATGGTTATTCATATTCAGAAATTTTTGGAACTCCACAAAGTGCACTTGCTGTGCACCCCCACATTCCCTGCCTTGGACTATAAAACTGGAAAGGAATTATATCCTCAGCAGTGTACCATTAATACTTCAGTAGAGTAAAGGACAGGGTGAGGAGCAGCTAGTGCAGCATGCTCCAGTGTGGCTGAGCACAACCCAAACAGACATTCTGTCACCTCTTTCTTGGACCAGGACCCAAGTTCTGCACATTCTGAGTGACTGGCAGCTACAGAAACACTCTAAGATATAATCTGATTTCATTTTCCAATGTACACCAAAGGCCACAAAGATCCAATATCTTATCTGACGACTATTTCTTTGGATTTAAAAAAAAAAGGTCCACTTTTCCCTAAAATTCTATCTCGTAACAGCAAACAATGTCAGAGGGACATGTCCTGTTCCACTTGAAGCTAATCTAAGTAACCTAACTCAAAGCACACCCACAAGTATTCTTTTAAACAGTATGAAAATAATGCTAAGCACTTTTTTCTAAATCCAAAGGGTAAGAAGCAGGCAATGACAAAACTGGGAGCACCTTTCCATCCAGTGCCTGTGCATGCTCCAGCCTGAAAAGCAGTTGGTGTGGGAATGGTGGAACCCAGCGCATCCAAAGGTTATGCTAGACCTGCTGTGTGCATAAAGGAATTTCTCTGTTCTACACCACCATGACATTTTACATCCTGACTCCACTGCAGCCAGGGAGCAAGTCAAGACAAAATTACCTTTGCCACTAAACCTGAAATTCCACTCAGCAGATGTCAGCAGCGAGACTCGCACACCTCTTTTCAGGTTACACACTCTGCTCTTGTTCCTTTCAGGGCATTTGCTGAACTCAATTTATACAAAAATGTGGAGACAAAGTCATTGACATATGAATCAAGAAGGAAATACATTTTTGTATTAAAAATATCAGGGAATACTTTCGTTGCAGGGGTGATTATGTGAGAGGCCTTTTGCCTTTGTAAAAATCTCTGGCCTTCACCTTTTGACTCTCAAACTGAAAGATGCTATTTAAAAACAACAATTTCAGCTTGCTCCCTTTCTGTTGGAGAGACAAGAGTGCTCTCACAGAAAGCTTTGGACAGAATTATCCCAGTGGTTCTTGGGATAAGTCACTGTGTAAGTACAGTGATACTTTTGGGGACAGCTTCCAGAAAGACTGACAAGTAGAAGGGAAGGCAATTGCTCTTAGGAAGTAGGAGTTAATATCCAAGTAACTCCCACTTCTGCTATGGCTGCCTAAACACACTTTTCTGACTTCATGGGAAGACTTGCTGAAAAAATAATGAGGTTCATTGGGACTAGCTGATCTTTAAGGTCCCTTCCAGCCATTACCAGATTTTGTTGTGGAAGACTTCTAGATCTACTCTGGAATGCCCCCTAAGTTGAAGACTACTCTAGAATGCCTCCTAACACAGCCTAAAGTGCTTATCTATAGCCATCCATAATTTTGGAGAGGAGGATATTCCTCCAGGGGATGCTTCAAAGGAGGTCTGACTTGGATAGCATTTCAGAGCAAGCCAAAAACTGTGTCTATCCCAGTAAATGCACACATGCAGGTTTAAGTCTAGCAGTGGCCTCAAAATCAGCTACACAAGGTCTGTTGAAACCTTTAAATAGCATCAAGCCCACATGCTGAACCCTCTGAGAGCCCTGCTCAAATACATGGGTTGGTGACATTCATTGTACTAAAGGGGTTGAATTTGTTCAGTGCCTTTAACTTCAAGGAATTCTGGTAGTTGGATTTGTTTTAAAATTTCTCATTTCAAATTTTCATCTGTAATTTTCTGTTGTAACTCTTCAGAATAAACTTATAATTTTGATTCAAGAGACTTTAAAACTGTCTGGACAAATTAGGTATATACTTAGAGTACTGGCAGTTCTCCAAGAAAAACAGTGTCTGTTATTATCAGCAGTGCTCATGTTACCAGAATAACTAGGAAGCTTTACAAATCAGCATGACAAATTAAAAAGAATAAAACCAAAAATCTCTGAAGGCAAGGAGTTTTTAGCACTCATTTAAATTTAATCTTCACAGCTAGATTTGCTTCCACGAACATAGGTTTGCTGTAATTAGCTACCAAGACTGGAGCTTAATGAGTTTAATAAGTATTTCAGGCTCTTAAGAGATGGAAGTGGCACTGTGGTAACTGGAGATTTTCTGTAGTACAATGAAATATAAATGAAGTCTAGAAATTAATAATTAAAAGAGGATTGGAATGACTGAATCACACATTTCCTAAGGGCACCACTTGACTCTGTGGAGTGGAAAAAGTTATTAGGAACTGAGCATGGACTATAAGCTTCTAAACAATTGTCCTGCACAAAGAACAGCTCAGTCTGCTGGAGTTATCCACTTAGGAAACCCAAACAGTTATGTGCAGATGAATATTTTCCCCAGAGACTGAAGAGTGCAGGTGGAGGTATTGGCATTTGCTTCAGGACTAATTTCTCTGCAACTCCTATGAATATCACAGAGTTTGATGATGCTGTATGAGGAAAGAAGTAACAGGAGCCACACACAGAATTACAGAGCTCGTGAAGCTTCCAACACCTTTCTTCATTTAGACCTCTGGCTGACAAAATATCTTCTCATTTCTTGCTCCTTTATTTTAGAATATTTCAGAAGATTTTCACACTGTTCAGGTTTTGCAGTCTTGAGCATAAATGCAAGGATGTTTCACTCGTGTGTAATCCTGGGGCTGCTTACACACATATTTAGACCACATCCCACTACCCAGATGTCCATGTTACCAGAGTGCAGAGAAGACCAAGGCACCATTCCAGTCCCAGTCTGGCTTTTCATCTCAAACCAGATGCATCAGAGCTGTCTTAAGAACCATGAGAGAAATGTGCAAGCTGTTAAGTTATCGTGTACTGCTGTTTGTAGGAGGATTTATGCAGCAGAAATCAATACTCCTCTGGTTATTTCCTTTAGCCTTCTGTACACTTTGGTCTTTCTGTTACAACTACAAGATGGAAACTTATTTTTTTAGATTAAAGGTTAAAGGTCCTTAAATGACCACATGATTTCAAGGATGTTGGGACATTCACCTCCTCCTTAATACCATTGCTGAAGTTGATAATAAGCATCAAACACTGGACTGAAAAATCAGAATTTTGGAAATTAGAACTTCCTTCTGGTACTCTAAGAGCAGGAACAATTTTGGCTTTTAGATGATGAAATCACATTTCAGAGAAAACAAATTAAATTCTGCTTGTTGTGAAGATTCCAGCTCACATTCTGTCTTCAGGTGCCTGTGGCTACAGATGCTTCCTTAATCCAGACAAGGAAAACTCAATTCCCTAATCCTGGAGCAAGTACTAAGGCAGACCTTGCTGCTTGATGCAGAGTGTTTGCCCAGGCTCTCGAAAATCTCCTGACTGTGTTGCATGGAGAATAATCTGTGGATTATCTAGTCCATACTGTATAATAATTCTCTACTTCAAAGGACACAGAGAACTGTGCATTTATCCGATAATGGTAATGAAATGAAAGGCTGAAGGATGTAAGAATAAGATTAGAGTACAGAGATAGAAAGTTAAGTATTTCAATGTTAATGTGGAAACACCTGCATACCATAAAATACATTAAAAAAATCTTACAAGAATATGCTAACAGTGGAGAAATTACTTCAGACCTATTCTCACATGTTATTTCAGTACTTGGGTTATCATTCAATAATTAGCTGTAATGTAGCAAGCAGACAGCAGTTTGAAATGAGGCTTTAGAGACCCACCTTTCTTTGATTCCCAGCAAATACAGAAGTTACTGTAGTGAGGAGTGCAAAAGTCATGCCAAGGGACACTGGTGAGGCTTTTCCTCTTCTTCCTCTCTGGCTCTTTAAATGACGGCAGTAACTTAGCCAGACTCACAGACAAACAGGTAAACAATCTAAACTTTTGTATGTAGCTGGCTTTTTTCCTTATTTCACTCCATCTTTCTCCATGTTATGCAGTGGGCCTGCTAAGGGAGCACTGTCAAACTTGTTTTCCTGGTCTGACTCATGGCTCATTCCTTATGCAGGAGGAATTCTACATGGGTTCAGCATGTCCTAAATTATCCTTATTTTATCCAGTTCTGACAGGCGCTTTCACTGTTAACGTATTTTGCAGAGTACTTGTCTCAAGAAACATAGCAACATATGGATATACCAACCACAAAAGTCATCTTATCTCAATCTGCTCAGAAAGACAAGAATTATAATGGATGATGAAATTAGGAATCATCTGTCGGCACTTTGTAATACTCTCACCCCATACATTTTCATAATTTCACGTGGTTATGTCACAGAACCCTTTAATGATGGTACAAGTTGTGTCTCAGGAGGTGGAAAGAGTTTAAACTGCTGGGGAAAAAAGGATAAGCTCTTTCTTTCTTTCTTTCTTTCTTTCTTTCTTTCTTTCTTTCTTTCTTTCTTTCTTTCTTTCTTTCTTTCTCTTTCTCTCTTTCTTTCTTTCTTTCTCTTTCTCTCTTTCTTTCTTTCTTTCTTTCTTTCTTTCTTTCTTTCTTTCTTTCTTTCTTTCTCTCTTTCTTTCTTTCTCTCTTTCTTTCTTTCTTTTCTTTCTTTCTTTTCTTTCTTTCTTTCTTTTCTTTCTTTCTTTCTTTCTTTCTTTCTCTCTTTCTTTCTTTCTCTCTTTCTCTCTTTCTCTCTTTCTCTCTTTCTTTCTTTCCTCATGAATTTGACAAGTTTCTCATCATCTTTTTACCGGAGGGTTCAGTAGCTGAAAGTTACTCAGTATATTCCAAAGAACATGAACATGGTTCAAATAATATTGATGAATAAAAAAAATTGCAACTGCCAATAAAGCAAGCTAAACAGAAGCATTTGATATTTTTTCAAATATATCTTCAAAAATCAAGCCCCATGAAAGAATATTCTCATGCACTCGAGTGGAAAAATGTGATCTCAAACCAAATGTTTATTTTTCAAACAAAGAAAGAAGTAACCAGTCCATTTTATTCCAATGTCTTCATTGTGGTCTAATTAATCAAATCAAAAGAAAAGGAAAAAAGAGGTAACAATTTGCCAAACACATAAAAGAGATGTCTGATGCTGATGACTAAAAAAACAACTCCTCCAAACAATCTGAATTTTTTCTAGAGAAAAGAATTTCAGGGGCTTTTGAGCTTTCTGAACTATTTCTTGTAAGTTTTTTTGAAAAGATCAAATACAAATTTACCATTTATCAATCACAGTACATACAAGAATTTTGTGTGTCTTTGAAATTCACTTCGCTTGAATTTCTGCATCTACTTAAGAAAGAAAAAAAAAGCCTCTGGATTTTTTTCTTCTAGAAAAGGCTCTATTTATTAATACCTCCACTAAAATATCTATGACTACAAAACTGAGCACAGATGCAGGTGCTGTCCTTTATAACATGGATTCCTGATGAACTCAAGCAAGTCATTTCTATTCATTTCTCAAGTAAAAAGGAAATACCAGTGCTGTTGTGAAGCACCCTCATTAAAAGCATTCAGAGTTGGATAGATGCTCCTTTCTTGCCATATTTCCAGCAGCTTGCAACCTTACTGTCTAATGGCAATTTACAGACATCATTTTACACCTACAGTAACAGTGATTTCCGGGGAAATTCTCTATTTTCATGCTCATGCCAAGTTTATGCCCCTACATCCCAGGCCTGTGGTGAGCGACACCTCTGAGCAGGATTCCTAGAGCTGGAAAGTAGATCTATCAGTCTCCAAATATAAAATATAATAAATGATGAAGAGGATATAAATCACTGTTATTTCACAAAATGGCAAAAGGTTTTAGCTGTTTCCCTCTATGCAGGCATAGAGAGGGAAATTATATCAAGCATGAGAAACCTGGGGGTTTTACATCAAAGAAGGAGACACTGGGAGATTTTGTGTGTGCCTGCACACTGGGAGTGGTGACCCAGCCTCTTTTGTTCCACTTGCACACTATTTTAAGGCCAATTAATCAGTGTTTTCATTAATCTGTGTTCTCACACACCCTGCATGTTGTCTCCTATCCAGTCTGACCTCACTGCTGATGCTGGTGCCACGAACACCTTTACTGTGCCACGCCAGAACAATGCACAGACCATCTTGTAAAGCTTTCACATGGGTGCTTTCCACCCAGAACTGCTTTATGCAGAGGAGCAGGAGTTTCATGGCCTTCTGCATCACAGTGGTCTTCACCTGCTTTGAAGTCTGGCAATGGCAAATGTCAGAGGAAATAATTTCCATGGGCCGCAGCTGCTGCTCTGCCACTGCAACTACTGCGCTTCACTCAGAAGCACAGAATGTTTGTCTATTGCTTTATTAGATATCAGCCTCTGTGGAAAACAGGTCAGAGCTCTGAGCACACTTGTGCTTTTTCAACATCCCAACTCAAAAGGAAATCTGGACACTTGCAGACAAAAAGCAGTCCAAAGGTCAAAAGAGATTTTCAGCAAGAACTGTCAGCTGAAAGGACTAAGACATGAGGAGGATATAGAAGTTTATCTGAGGGCATGTACATGCAGCCATAATAAACAGCAGCACATACTGAAAGATGACAGATGTCCTGAATGTTTGAAATACTGATTAAGTTATTGTGTCTCTGCAGGGAAAGCCCATTTCTGATACCATAGCTCTTATCTGTCATTTCCAGGTATGTATCAACACTGTGAGTTTTCTTAGTGATAAATATCTGTCGCTGTCATATTAGGGAGGGTTAAGAAGCAACATGCAGACTCCAAGGTTAGAAGGCTCTAAAAGCTTTCTCTATTAGACACACACACCTTTTTATAGACAGCTTCACACAGATGCTACAAGATTGGTTAATTGATTGACACCCCCCAGACATTACAAACAACATCCATTTCTAAACATCTTACAAACACAAACAGCAGGTGCAGAATTGTTTAGCATTCTTCTCTGCTCAATGTATGGGAAAGATGGGAAAGTTTACATTTTCACAGGCACTGGCTACAGTCTGATGCTTGAAAAATTCCTCTCTGACTAGGCAGTCAGTATCCATAAATATCACCTGTGTTTTACAGAGAACCTGACATGGAATTATTCATATTTACCATCTGCTTGATAAAAATCAAGGATGTCATATTTTGATGTGTAAATTGAGTGTTCCCCATATCACCTGCCTAGCAGAAGATCCTTTACTAATATTAATATTGCCATCTGTTGCACTATCTGATCACAATACCACCACAGGTACTGAAGGATCCAGGGACAGTCCATTCCCAAAGGACTTGTCACAGAAAAGGCTTTCTCAAGAGCTGGACACTAGGGTAGGAAGCAAATCAGTTAAGAGAAAATGGATTGCCTAAATAGTTGTTCATCTCAGCATGGTACAATCTTTCAGGATGTGAAGATCTGATTCTTAAATCAAAATCCCCAATAAATTAGAAGAGCTTTGCCCAAGCTACTTTGCATACTTGGGTTTTGCATAAAGCTTTTGAAAATTTCACTTTTTGAGTGAAAAATAGAAAAGGTTTTTGAAAATTTGCTTCCTACCCAGTTGACTGACACAGCCTGAAATACATCTGCCCAGAAAGAATTTTCAAAAAGCACTGGAAGCACGAGATACTGTTGAATGGATCATCTGCTGCAACCTAAAGCATGTAAAATATTTCAACAGTCTGTTCAGGAAGTCCTTACTGTAAAATAGAGCTGCCTGTGAAAAGCTCCCTGGCATCATTCCCTTCACCCCAGCTACAGTCTCCTGTAGGTTTAAAGGTCCTTGATCCTTTAGTAACTGAGCAGGGGCCACTGAAACCAGGAGGGCTCTTTTCCCTTCACTCACACTCTTGCTAGGGGAGGCTTGTCCATATTCCTGTGCTGTACTGTGGTGTCCTGGTACTGCCTAGAGCATCTCTTTGCCTATGGGGTAGCAAGGCAAGCTCCTGAGCTCTCTGCCAGCAAACCCTCTCTGTGTGAGCAGCAGGATGAGCCCTGGGAACACACACCCTGCATGCAGCAGGGCCATCCCTGCTGACTGGGGCTGGGCATCAGGGCACTGCACTGCCCCAAAGGCACCAAACATTTTACCATTCCTGCAGTCAGAGCTATGGAGCTTTACCGAGGAATGAATGTTCATCTCACTAAGGTATTCAATTCTATTATTATTATTATTGCTTTTGAACTAAAAATGTCTGCTTTAATCAATATGGTTATAGTTTTCTCTCTGCTGTTCTCTGAAGTCAGAAAAGTATCTCCATTAAAGCCCAGCCAAAAGGACATTTGTTCTTAAGAAAAGAGCAGCACATTTCATGAAACAATTTATTTAAACAACATCTGCTTGAGTTTTCAGAATGTTGCTGTAGGATATGGTTACATTGAACTGTAAGAAAAAATGTCTGGTCTTACTGTGTTCTGTATCTTGGTTATTAAGTCGATTTTATAGGAACACTTATGTAGGCTGAAAGTCTTCCTAATAAATCATTAGATGATATTTAGGCCTCTCTCTCAGTTTGTGGTCTTTGTTTTCCAGTAACCGCAAAACATCTGAATTAAATTATCTAGTAAATTTGATTGCATGTATTCCAGAAGTTGTACATCTTCAAGATATGTGAATGTCATTGCTACATCAGCAACCTCATGTTCTGACTGCACTTAAATCACTCTGCTGCTCTTCCAGTGCATTGCTGTCACAGAGGGGTTAAATCAGATACAACCAACATTATACAGCTTCAACTTTTTCTAAAGGTGAATACACAAGTTTTGAAGAACTACTTCTGCTTGGATGACTCCACGTGAATTGTTTGTCCTTCATTTTAGCCACAACTGCTGCCCCTGCAGCTGATGAAGGAAATACAATCTGGCATCTTGCATGGTGGATCCAGGCTGGATGCTGTAGGGGAGGATGGCTCTGAAAGGGAGCTGTGGTGATACCCACGTGATTATTTTGTCCATTCCAACAAACTCTTTAATTAAATAGAAACATTGAAAGTGTCTGAACGCTTCATCTGGATAATGCCTCACCTAAGAAAGATCTGGCTTTATTTAAAAATTCGGAACAACTTTTTTTGGAATTTAGCGCCTTCAAATTAATTAACAGCCTGTGATCATATCTTGAGCCAAAGTGTTCCTTTTCTAGGCAATCCCAATATTTTTTAGAAGATTAGGCATTTCTGTTTGAGCCAGCTGTGTCTGGTCGGTTTGGCACAGCCAAGATGTGACTGAACTTAGCCCAGAAGAGAGGGCAGATGGCTCTGGGATTGCAGACAGAAGAACCAGCCCCTTTATTTATTAGATTTCATTCAGATGACACCCTTTTTTTGACAAATTAATGCAAAAGCAAAAGATAAATAAATCCCAAAGATTATACAGTAACTCTTAATTTACTTTAGCAAGATAAGAAACCACTGGAATATTTTAATTTGCTGTTGCTGCTTAAAAGTGACCTCTACTTGTATGTAAAAACCTTTAAATCCAAACCCAAAATAATAATTGAAAAACAGCTAGTGTAACCTGTGAAATGCCCTGGCAATACCTGGGAGATGTCCTTCCATATCAGCATTCTTCAGCACAGGGAATCCAAAAATTAATTAAATTCTATATTACATTGAGCATGGTTTTGGAATTGGAATTCATTGGAATTTCATACAATGAGCTCCCAGAATTACTAATGGTCAATAAAGAATTACCTCAGCAATGCCCCATGGCACAGACATTGTCCCATCAGACAGAACAAGAATGTACCACACATTCCACTGTTCAAACTGGGCTTTTAAGTGTTTAGGTTTTGTGGGTGGATGATGGAGAGGAAGAAAAGGAAAATGAACAGTTGTGCAGCAAACAGTTTGATATAACAGAATAGGAGCAAAGAGTCTCCTCTGCACTGCTCCCCTGGCCTGCAAGAGCAGACAGATGCTCCATTTGTGTTCCACTCAACATTCCACATTTCCTTGCTTTGGGCACCATCTGTAGTTCGCAGATTCCTTTAGGACAGCAAACATCCCTGGGAAAACATCAGCAAAAACCCAAACACAATACACAGCCCATTCTCACACAGCAGAAAGATTTTCCTCAGCTGGAAAATCTAGACAATAAAATCTTTAAATAAAAAATGCTATCTCTAGGCAGAACTATATTTTCCTGGTCCCCATGAGATTTATTTTCTGGTTTCTGGCACTGTTTTTTGCCAGTGGGTACCCTGCTTCCCTGTTGCTTGAGGTAAAGAAATCTATAACGATATCTCTGTCTCCATTAAAATGTCTCTGCAAATGACTAGAGATAAATTCAAAGGATTTTTAAAAGCCACAGTGGGTGCAAAGTTGGAAAACCGGAGTGTTTTACTGCCACGCTAAGTAGATTACACACTCTCAGTAAACGTGGTGAACTCCAGCCCAGGCACAGGGCTTGGTTCCGTGCCTGCCAGCCAGAGCTGCAGGGCAGGTTTGCTTCTCACACACCCACACCCCCACACACCCACACCCCCACACCCCACACACCCACACCCCACACCCACACCGCCACATCCCC
>VZTN01028591.1:409290-457829 GCA_013400515.1 Erpornis zantholeuca
CCCACACCCCCACACCCCCACACACCCACACACACCCACACACACCCACACACACCCACACCCCCACACCCCCACACACACCCACACACACCCACACCCCTGGGGCCTGCAGCCCTGTGGCAGCAGTGTGCTGCTTTCCCACTCACACCTTTGCCAGCTCTCTTCTCCTGCAGTTTACGTGGTTTCTGCCCTGTGCCTCCTGAAGGTCTGACCCAACAGGACTTTCTTCAGAATGGCACCAGGCTGTGGAATTCGGAGTCTGGAGAGTAGCAGGAGAACACTGCATGAGGCCCCAGTGTTTCTGTGCCATCGGGGAAGCAGCAGCAAAGCATGTGGATCTCACCTAGCAAATCCATGAGAATCTGGAGATATTCAGCCTGTCCCCTCCCAAGTCCTGCTCTTTGAGTGTGGCTCTTTCAAGGATCTTTATTAAGGCTCCATTTTCCTTATTTGTCTCATAGAAGAGCATGATCAGGATCTTAGTTCCTTCATTGGCTCCTCTGATGTCACTTATATCAGCTTTATATATTTGCTGAAGAGACATAAAGCTGGGGTGAGAAGGATTAGGGGAAAGGAGTAACAGCACTATTAATTTTTATTTCTTCTGATGCTAACAAAGGTGAGTACACAGAAGAAAGCAGCCTGAGTGTATTTCTGTCCATCACCTCCCCAAAGCTGTTCATGTTGCTCTTAATTCTGAAAGAAGTAAGGCCAAGGAAAGACCAAGATATGTTTTACTTTGTTGTGCATGTGGCCTGGTTAAAGCAGTAACAGCCCCACAGAAGAAACCCCGTCCAAGTGCTGCAGATGTGGCTCTCTGTTTACATCTCTACGTGAACATTAGGGGGTTGCTTTGTTAGATTTTCACAGAGTTCACAATCCTCCAGCCCTGAAGCCCACCAACACTGGAATTTCTGTTTTTCAACTTGCACCAGGTTTTCCTGCAGCTCTTTGACTTGTGAGGACTTGTACTTTGTTGTTTTGGTTGGTCAGGAAAAGCACGATAGGATTTCATATGGAAACTTAAGAAGTTCTCAAGAATCTTTGGTTTCAAAGCTATTACTGGGGCAGTTCTATTGAATTTTTGGGTGGCTCCAGGCTCAGAGCCCTCCTGTAGTAGGCACCCTATGGTACATTATTGCCTGTTTCCAGTGAACTGGTAGGAGGTGATTTGGTTCTTTAATATGATACAAATAGTTTTTAGTATAGAAAATAGGACTGTAGAAAAGGATGATGTCTTGTGATGATTAAAGGGTCTTTTACTTCTTCACTGTCAGTACAAAACTGGGGCTCAGCAGTATATGAACATCTGCCACCACTATGAATTAACTGCTGCATTTTAGGTTCGATATGGGACTGGAGAGATCACTAAAATATATCTCAGAGACACACTTTTCTTTCAGTTCTTCTTACATGCCTTTTATACCCACCCA
The DNA here is from genome assembly GCA_013400515.1 of Erpornis zantholeuca. Classification (NCBI taxonomy): domain Eukaryota; kingdom Metazoa; phylum Chordata; class Aves; order Passeriformes; family Timaliidae; genus Erpornis; species Erpornis zantholeuca. The sequence goes on from VZTN01028591.1 coordinate 410,724, forward strand.
TCAAGTACTTTGTTAAATGTAAATTACAAGCCCTTTGGTTTAGGACCAAAACCTTTCTATAGGTTTGCACAGTTCCTAAGTCCACAACTCCTACCTTTGGGTAGTTCTGCAGTGTAAATTAATGACATCAAGTGTCCCAAACCCTATTTACAGAAGGACATTAAGCTTCTGAAGTAAGGATTTGTGAGGTAAGGTACCAGCAGCTACCAGAATGAAGGTTTCCTCTGCAATTGCCTGCAAGGTGACATGCATGCTATAGTGTTACGGTGCAGACTCTCAGTATACAGCCAATTTCCCTGTACAGAAACAGGCAGTGCTCACTGCCACTAGTGAGGAGCTTATTTTGTTCCCCGCATTCTCTGCTGCACCTCATCAGACTCGTGAGTCCCATGACTGCCAGATGTGCTGTCGTGTTTCAGTCGCTGCCTTAAGAAGCACAGGACTTGACTTTTTAAAGCAATTGTAATGTATAGCACATTTCCACTCAGAACAGATGTCAACACAACAGATGTGGTCCTGCCACATCTGAAAACCAGAAACATCAGCTTAGGCGTCTCAAGTTGGATCCCCAGAACAGGAGGAACACGGCGTTGCCACCTCCAAACCCTCGTTTTCAATCCATTCCTTTACTGCCTGCACAGAAGTGTCTGCCAAAGACACAGCTCAGACATGGACTTCACTACACCAACACTGATTTGTCTCAGTACTTGAATCCTCTGCCCCTCTTGCTGCAGCTACAGCACATCTCCTCAGAGATCTCTCTGAGCTGGCACTTACTTAGCAACTTCTCTAAGGAACTAAAGCTTATTTTAAACTAAGCACCCGGAGATAGGTACAGTTCTCAATAGATTTCTGTCTGGGAGGAGAATTTGGCACACATTTACTCTTTTGCCCAAGGTCTTCAAAAGAAGTCCCTGTGTGATCCTGCCAGGTTCCTAATCCAAATAGTTTGGAAAATCATGACCATAGAGAATGTTATGTCAAATACCGGTGGCAGGCTCCACCTACAGCTTCAGAAATAAAATTCACTGAGGCACCCAAGGAGACTGATTTCTCATAAATATCTATCAGCCAAAAGGCACAGCAGTTTCCTTTGCTCACCAGAGACTGATCTCTCCTAAATCACCATTGATCTGGGACTTTTCTTGCATAGTTGACTTCTTTAACTTGTATTTGCCCCCCTGCCATACTCCTGTTTCAGGCTGAGAATGGTGCCTACGGATCATGTCCTTATCTTACAGAAAGATCCACACAGCAATGATCTCCTCCTCTTCTTCCCTAATCAGCCTTGAGACATAATTGACATAATAATCCCTGTCCAACAATGAGCATTCCTGTAAAAGCAGCATAGGACTGAGCTGGTCCACTAGAGAGTCTTATTCTCACAAACCTTTTTTTCTTTTTTTGCTCAGACACCTATTTTTTTTGCCCTTAAGTTCTATTTTATCCAAATCTGTGAAGCTCACTGTCCTGTCTGAGCACAAGGAGCAAATATCCCAGTGACCAACTTCTTGGGACTACCCACATACATACAAATCAAGCAGTGGTCGTGGTTTAAGCTTTACTGATGCTGAGATGAAGTCTCCCTCTCCCTTTAAGGAGACAGAGTGTCTTCCCCTGAAATTCCTGTATTAATTAAAGGGAAAATAATGCTGCACTGGAACAAATCCCTTGGGTGTTACTTCTTAATCATCAATTTACAAAAACAGATTCTAAAGCAGAACACCCGTGGGTGGTTGTGAGATCATTATTAACAAGATATAAATCTTTTAATAATCTCAGGGGTATGGCATCTTAGGAAGACTGTTACCAATTTCTACACCATTTTGAAGCCTGCTGTGCAGCTAGGCTGGATGTCAGTCCTGCAAAAGAACAGCCTGAATCTTGGTGGGCAGCTTCAGACTGTCAGTGGTCATACAGTGATATTCCAGGGCACTCTCTGCAGAAGTTATCAGAGGAGGAGGCTCTTATACTGTGGTGGAACATTAGCAATGCATAAATCCAATTGTTTTCATGCTGCCAGCAGAAGCCAACCTAACAGGGGCTGTGTGCAGCATATAAATAACAGGGTGAGTGCTCTGCAGTGTGCTAAGGCCACCCTTACAGCAAAGGCTGGGGAGGAAAAAGAGCTGCCCTGTCAGTTTTTGTGTAACTCTTTCAATAAAAATGTGGGGGACACAGTCTCTAAGGGTGTGCATGTCCATGCTGACAGTAACAGGGGGAAGAACTTGCAGGGGGAACCATAATTCTGGATGTGTCAATTCTGCCACACAGCCGTAAGGGATGGGATATCTCACTGCCTTTCTGACTGGAATGATAATGCCATCAGGAAGATAAAAATGAGATGAAGCATCCAAAATGCCTTTATTAGCCTTTGATGGGATGGGAGGAGCTGCCAGCAGAAGCAAAATATATACGACGTGCTTTTCATTTGCTTTGTGTATGGAAGTGCAGTGCTGGAGCAACGTGGAGGGTGAGCATACATTAATTCTCCTTCCATGAGGCACAGCACATTGATAAACAGTCAGAAGGAAGAATTATTGTAGTCTCCCTTTTATTGTTGTAATTTTATGTGCAGTCAGCTTTGTCCTTTCAGTCAGTTATTTACAATTCTGTTGTTTGGTCTATTTATTGTTACAGGATCTTAGACCTGGTCCACAAAGGCAGCGCTTTTTGCCTGAAGACTGTAGCATTTTGACCTTTCTTTCAGCAGTCTTTTGTCTATTCTAAACTGCTTGCTTGGCCTATCTGGTTTAAATTGCTAATATGGAGTTGGTCTATTCTGTTGGACAGGAGCACAAGGTCTAGGACAGCTTTTGGGGTGTATGACAGTGCAAGAGCCCTCAAGCAACTGAAGAAAGAGGCTTTGTGTGTGCCCTGCCCCAGCTGACTTGCCTGTTGCTTGGGGCAGCAACACAGCGTGTGCTCAGGCTGCCTCTCTCCTCTCCTTGGCTGCTCTAGGACACAGAACTGTTCACTGGTTTATGTTCTCCTCCACATCTCCACCCTGGGAATATATAGAATGGGAGTACTCTGACCTGGTTTCTCACTTCACAGTGTTCTGCAGCGAGCCAGTCTCCCATGTGTAGCTGCCGTGGCTGAAACAGTTACAGCAGCACCTGCCCAGCGAGGAGATGCCAGGAAGAGCTGGCACTGGAAGGCACAAATGCCCCTGCTGATGCCACTGCCAACCCCAGCTGCTAAAGCCAGCATGTACCAAACACAGGATCATCAGACTGGGCTTTTAGAGATGACATGTGAAACTCTCTCTGTCCTCTGACTTCTGATGTCCACAATTTTGCCAGCTGTGGAAGGTAGAAATACAAACCTATCACACTCTGCTGCTCTTTTCAGACTGATTGGAGATTCTTCAGTCACACTATTAGAAAAGCTTTTTTAAAGCAAACACTTTATTCTGCAGTTTTGTTCAAATAGAGTAAGACCAGAAATAGATGTGAGGCTTTAAAGTGGAAGGAACTTGAGTTTCAAGGACTGTGTGCAAATCGCATGAATTGCAGCAGTGGTACATATTACAGAGAGAGAGAGCTCATTTTATCAAATTATGAATCTAAGCCTTATTAGTGTGCTCTCTTACTTTCTCAGCAGCCAACAAATATCTTCAAAATATTGGTTTTATTATTGTCTGTTATTTGAGGCTATTTACATTGTTACATCTGTTATGTTTCATGAATCAAAAAAGGGTGGACCTGAACTCATTCCTATCCGTGAGTGAGTTGGTGAAGTGGCCCTGAAATAAGGGGCCTGCTCCTCTATCTGGCTCCTTAAACATTGTCCTAGAAGTGTATTTTCTCACAGAGATACCATCAGCCACACAGCTCCTGCCCTACAACTCTATGGAATGCTCAGTTCCTGGAAAATCAGTCCTTTCCTGTAGTAAGCAATTTAACCATTTTAGTCACAAGTCCTCAAGATAATCTCTTATTGTATTATAGGATATGCAACTGATTTAGTTTAACAGTAAAGTGCTCATAAAGAAGAATTCAGCAGTAAGGCATTGCAGGAGTTGTCAGAGCTGAATAGATGGAATAAAAGCAAATTTGCTCATAAAGATGTAGCTGAGTGATTTAGTTCAGCCTGTTCTGTATCTATAGAGAAGGTCCCAGATTAGAGCCTTTTCCCAGACCACACTCTTGGTTCTGCTATGTCCATTTTTCATCACTTCAGCATTTGGCAGGACAGACCTGGCAGGATTTTGACTTCAAATTGGTCTTTATCTCAGGTAATTTTCATTTCTTCTTTGCAATTATTCTATTAGTTTGAGAGGGGACAGAAAGAAATAAAAATCATCTTACATTTTGGACAATTAATTTTTTTTCCTTTGCAGAAAGCCTTAAAGGAAAGGCTTGTAGAAATCATGACTGAAACCCACTTGAAAACATTTTCTAATGCAGATGTTGCCATCCCCATGAGAAGGAAAGTATGTCAGGAATTCTTTTACCATCTCATCTGATTATGGGACAAGCTTCTAAGTGCATGTCTCACCAACAACCCTAACTTGAGGGTATCCTGCAGCCATTAGTTCTGCCAAACATGCAACACCAAAGAAGTCCTGCCACATTGCTCAACATTTACTGCATTCACTGCATCTGTGCCTGACAGCAGATTGCTTTGCACTGCAGGATTTCAGCAGAGCATATCCTGGGAACAACACTGTTAGCCAAGTGGCACTAAACATTGACAGGGAGGTAAATTTGAAGGTCTAATGCAAGTGCACAACTCCTGATCGCTGCGTGTGAAACACCTTTGTGCCTGGCACCAGCTTTGGTCTGCACAGCATCTTCTGCTGACAACAGAAGCCAAACTCTGGGCTGATGCCCTTTCACATGGTGGGACACACTGGGTGAAGATTGAAGAGAATGAGAAGAAGCCAGCATTTACTGTAAACTGAGCTTGACAAAAATGCAAATTCAATGGTTGCTGAGGTTCAGGGGACTCGGGCTGTGGTATGTGTTAGGAGAATCAGAGCTCTCCTGAAGGTATGTGGGTAAAAGGGTGGATATGCCCATCATATTCATGGCTTTGGTCAGGTGGGCCTGAGTTCATCAGCAAACCTGACCTGGATATCAGAACTGCACTCTAAAAGCTCTGTAACCACTGAGCTCTCATCAGCTTTCCCTTCTTTGCACTCAGTCTGATATTCCCAAGATTAACTTGGCCAATACAGACAAGACCCAACCACCTTCTGCCTGGAAAGTGCCTGAATCCAGCCCTGCTGTTTCCCAGCTCCCTCTCTTCCCCATCAGCCTGGCTCCCTGGCCTGTTTACCCCCACCACCAGGAAAGCAGGATTGCTTTCCTAACATCCCACAGCCATCAGACAGAGCAATCCTGAACCTTGGTGACCTCCAGAACAGAGGGAGGCCTGTTCCTGCCCACAGCTGCCAGAGGTGGACAGTGTTTGTAAACAAATCAGGACACCTTGTGCCAAATGCTTCAGTACCCAGCAGGAGGATTTCCCAGTGTCCACCCCAACCCACAGGGCTACCAGAGGGACATATCCTCCTTCTGGAGCATTAGCTCCATCTTCAACTAAGCATGAATTATAAAGGATAGGGTTTTTATAACTGAATTAAGGATTATTTTATAGACTTAGAAACTGAAATCATCTGTGAAATATATATAGTTTATAATGCTAAATGCTTTAATACATACGAGAATGCCTTCTTTGATGAGAGATTTCAGCAATATGATCACCACTAAAGCATTTGAAGCAGCAGCTCCTGGGAAAAGTAATTGACAGGGCTTGTTGTAAGGAATTCTATCTAAGTAGAATAAGAGTGGTTAAGCAATTTAGGCAGGATATCAGAAGAAAATTCAGAATGAGATCTATCAGACAATGAAAATATTGTCCAAAGGAAGTGATAAAAGCCACGTCACTTAAAGTATTTCAAGCTGGTTTGTTTAAAGCTCTAGAGAGGATTATTATATTGAGTCGATCTCCATTCAGAGAGAATTGAATCGGTGTCTATTCAGGAGCATGCAAAAAATTACTTAACTGGCCATTGTAGCCTCTAATTGAGATAACTCCATGGATTTTCTTCTCTTAGGGGGATGCTGCTTCATTCTATATGTTTGCTTTCAGAGAGGAAAAACACTTACAAACAGGAATGAATCTGCAATCCTAGTTTAGACAGTCCACACACCACTGCTGTACTCCAGTGTACGTGCATGAAACGGTGCAGTAAGGCTAAAAAATCAGTAAAATAAACTATGCTGGAGTGTCACAGGTCTGCTGGATTCTGTACTCCCTAACAAAATGACCACTACAAAACTAAAACAATTAATAGCATGTAACTGAATTTCGACCTCAACCTCAGCTTTCTCTGAAACACAAACAGTTCTTCCACATGTGGGTTTGTAAAACCCCATTCTGCAATATCTAAGGGATTGTCTTTGGTATATTCTTCTTTAGAACATTTAATCAACTTGTCTGAAGGGGCTTGCTTGCTTTTCCTGATTTTGAGCATCAGTCCTCCTGTGGGGATGATTACAGCTTAGAATCCCCGTGACGTTATTAGACTGATGGAAAATGTTCAGTAAAGTGATTTTTACGTTTTCAGCTCTGAGCCCCATCTAGATTTGCTCTGACTTTTTTGCAATTATTCCTTGGAGAAAATATGTAAGGACATTCATTAGTGGGGCACTGGTGGGTTCCTGTCTGAGAACAATGACAACTGTAATTGCAGAGCAGGAACTGTTTGATTCTGCAATAAGTCCTGGTACTGATCCAAATGAAAAGTTTTGATGCAGACATCTGTTAATAAAATATTTCCTACTTAACTTTGATATGGAAATAAACCAGCAAGTCTGATTAAGTCCTTGACAATCCTTAGGGCAAAAAGCAAAACAAAACAACCCTCCCAACCCTCAGTTTTAACAATACATCAGAGTTAAATCAGGGTTTCAACTATAAGGCAGTTTTCCAATAGATTTAAAGGCCACCAAGAAAAAGGATCAACATTTGCTACAGTGTGATCAAATGTTCTCAGTATGATGTGCAACCATCCATATAAATGTCTGTTCTTTATAATTTAATTTATATGTTCATAATTCTAGAAAGACTTAAGTTCATATTTAACTAAACCCTGGTAGCAATCCATTGACCATAATGAGATTATCCACAGTTTATTGACTTAAGCCTATGCATAAATCTCTACAGCAATGGAACAATCATTTTTTGCACAAATGTATTTATACATTACACAAAAATATTTAGGACAGAACTGACATGTCTACACTTTATTTTAAAGTTATGCTGCTGCATTTTGTGCAATTCTTGGTGTTTGTGCATGCAGCAACACATATCAGGGGTGCTTGTCCCCCAATGGCCTCTGGCTCTGCTTTCTTCCTTATATCAGTGTTCCATGTCCCAAAAAGATGAAACGAGGCTTCTTTCGGCTTTTTCAAAGTTGTTTATTTTTTCTCTTATCAAAACCCCAGAGACACGAGCTGTGCTCTCCAAGGACACAAGTGCAGAAAAGGCAATGGCTGCTAACAGCAGGTACCTTTTATATCTACTATTGACCAGTTAGGAAATTCTATGTATTTTGTTTTGTTCCCAACACCAGTAAACTCTCATCTTATTGATACATCTTTTCTATTCTAAATTTTCTTCACCAACCAACACAGCACAGGAACTTGTGTCAGAGAAGAAAGGAAGAGAAGGAGAGGAAAGAAGAAGAAAGAAGAAAAGGCTGACACCCTAAAATCCCCATGTTGTCTCTATATAATACATAGAGCAAAATCCTAAAACTACAACTAAACTCCCTGTGGTTCACCAAACAAAAATCTCCTCAGCTCTCTGGTGCATTCAGGTTCTCCCAAAAGTGAAGGGAGCTTCTCCCACAAGCTTAGGTCGCTGGCTAAGCTATTTTTTGAGGAGCTCTGGGGAAAAAAAGACCCCCAGAGGGACAGGAAAAGCCCTCAGGCTTCCCTGGACTCCAACAACAACACAGTCCCTTTTTAAGGAAAAATGTGTATGCAAAAGGCAAAAACTACTTAGGTGTGTATCCACATACTTCTGACTTAACCTCAGAAATCAAATGCCTACATGCATACATATTTATACATAGAGAGAGACTTACATATTTATGCATCATAAATATTTAGATGTAGGCCTGTATGTATATATATGTATGCACACACATATAAAAATAAATTTAATAAGAAGCAAAGTAAGTGGAGAGCCAGAGCTGTGCAACACCTTAGAATTCATGCTTCAAATATACAAATACATGGTGTTAACATAGATTAATATTAGAAGGGATTAGGAAGAAAAAGAAATAGTGGGTTATCATGAAAGATTTGAGATTAGCAATGATGAATAAATAGCTAAAAATTGGAATACTTCCCCAGCAATTATGGAATATTACTCAGCCCCACTCTCTTCTCTGTGTCAATGACAGTCAGTGAAGAAATTCATGTACAAATGTTGCCATCAGTCACCATCAGTGAGTATTTCATTTTTGCAGGATAACCTAATTGTTCTGTGCTCTGATTTGCACTTCATGCTTCACTGCTTCCTCCTGCCTCTGCAGTCCCATGGGGACACTCTCCTTCCGGACCAGAGGAGACACCGATACAGTCACTAGGCACCAGTGAAAAGAAAATTGTGTAGAACTCCAGCTGTTTCAAGCCACTCACACACAAGAGCATCCTCCCACCTGTCCCATGAGGTTTTGCCCAGAGAATTGGGATTAGCTGTGCAAGGAGCAGGAGCTGAGCAAGGAACACATCACCTACCTCCACGCCAGAGACATCCCACGCCAAGGGCTGCCCACAGCGTGGCCCCAAACCTTGTGTCATTTTCCTCTGCAGTGTTAAATGTAAATTTGTGTTAATGTCACTGTGGTTGTGCCACACCTAAGCATGGATAGAACCAAATGGCATCCTTGGTGATGTGATCCTTGGTACCTATGTGATCTTTCAGACATCAGTTTGTTCTGGAAGCTACCAATCTGCCTGGGACACAGCCTGTGCAACTCCACTGACTCCAGAAAAACTCCAAATAAACATCTCTTTCAGAGCTAACATATTTCTTCCATAGTTAATAAAATTTGCTGAAAATTTGCTTAGCTAATCTAAACTACTAATGGTAGTGAAATAACCTACAGCATGTCCCTAGATGAGATTCCTCCTGCTGCTGTAATTATACCCTATAGCACATCTGAGACACAAACTGGTTACATCCTTTAGCACTGTGCAATTTGTCTGTGCTGCACAGGAGGCTGGATCAGAAATCTAATTCCAGCCCTTTCAATGGGCATGAGGGCTCAAACCATCATAGATTTTCTTTCTCCCCCAATATCTTCTGGAACAATAATTATCTGAGCTGTTTAGAGGATTTTTAAAAATAGTATTTTTAGGCAATTACAAGACATTTTATTTAGATCATAAAGAACCATAAAGGCTCAGTTTTCTGCTCATATATGCCATTAGAATCTGCAGTAAAAACACTTAAGCTTGGGCATTGTTTTTGTATAAAACATGAACCTTACAGTATTCTATTTAGCTGTGTTGATACCAGAAGAGTACCTATTATCTAAAATTAGCAGTATTGGCACAGCTGTGGCCTCATCAGTTAAGTGTCCAAATTGAACTTTAGCTATCATAATTTTAGAATAGCACTATGAAATTTGCTTTAGCCTTAAGGGCTCACAGTTATGTTTTTCTTTCCACAGTTAGAAGACTAAAGAAGTTACCTTTAAAAAATAAAACAAGAAGTAGGAATCTATTGTAATTCATGCTGTAGGAACTGGAACTGTTTTTTAAAATCCCAATTTTGTAAGAACTGGGAGCTCTGAGTCTGGATGAAAACTGTCCAGCACTTCCTTCAATAATCGCATAATTAAAAAAAAAAGAAAAAACAAAACTAATTTATTTCCACAGAGTTTGGGGAAGTACAAAAATGCCTGACATTTCTGGCCTAAGAGTTTGAGCATGCTGTTTGATTATTTAAGAAGCTGTCTTAAACCATTTTTAGATTTTGGCATACAGCATTGGGCTGAACTATAAATTTTCCTTTCCCTTACTTTTCTTTTGAGCAGCAATTTGTGTCAGCATAAAGCTACCAGGGTCTGTAAAACCCGTAACTTCAAGCATGGCCATGCACCTTAATTGGCAAATTCAAGGAAGATAAACAAAGTAATATGCAATAGGGCCAGGATACTTCTTGAATTTTAGAAATGCACTAAAATATATATGACTCCCATTGGTCTCCACACATCAATGTGGCAAATCCAGAATTCCAACACTCCGTGTTAATGGGCACTCGCTGGTTTTTATTTGTATAAATCTTACTTTTGATTTAACACTTTCAAAACACAGAGAGAGCGAACCACGGCATGAATTACAGTTCGGTTTTTCCACTCCACACTTAAAGAAGGTGGATATAAAATCGTATAGGAAACAGCTTTAAAAACAAGGCTTCCTCCAGAACTGATTTTCCCTGCTCTTTAGCAGTCACAGCTGAGTGAGCTGTACTCACTGAGGAGTGTGGGGTTCCTTCATGTGAGAAAGTGGGTCCAAGCATGAGGCAGAATACCAGGCACAGCAAATCTCTGCCATTCAGGAAAGAAAAGCTGTGGTAGGCACATCATGTGGCAGCTGGCTCATATACAGCAAGGCACAGCCCTTGAAGGTATGCACAGCTTGTCCATACCATCATCTCCTGGCATCCTTTCAAGGAAGTTCCCTTTCTGTGCTCTGTCAGAGCCCTGAGGGTTGCCCACAGCAATTCCTCTGCTCTTTGCCAGGCTGACACACAGACCTCTGCTGTGCCTACCAACACTTCGTTTTTCTAGGAAATGTTAATTGCTGCCTCCTGTGACACTCTGCATCCCCTACAGATAACCACCCACATAATGATAATTGTTTCTGGAGATTGCTGGGCTGTTCGTTGGCCAAGGTTTACCATGTCACTCTCCACAACTGCAGACCCCTGTGGAAGACCAGGGTCATGAGAAATCTAAGCAGAGAGGAATAGCTCAATTCACTCTTTAAAATGGCTCTTAAGAGTTGGCTTTGGCTGTGGCCTGGAATGGGTGGCCAAGAGCAGCTCCAGGAAAATCCTTTCTAAAGCTTCCCCCTTTGCAGACAGGTGGCAGCTGCAATGCAAAGGCCCCTTTTTGGGCTGAGAAACAGACCACATGGGAGCATATATTTAAAAATTTCAAATGTCTTTTTTTTCTGCTTTTGCTGTCTCTGAAGCAACAGCTGCTTCAGCTGAGCTGCTGTGTCCTAAACTCTCAACATCCTTCTCATAATAACAGATGCATTATTAAGCATTATGAAAGAGTCTCTCCAGGGGAACAGAGACTGCTCTCGGGGTGCCAAAAAACACAGATATTAGTAAAAAGACAGATGATTTGTGAATTTGAAACTGCCTGGTTCTGTCTCTCACTGCGTTAATAATGAATTCATTACAGGAGAACTGTAGTTCTCCCTCTATGCAAGTGAATCACCTTTTCTTGTCTGGCAAGCCAGCACTCACAAATAAAACCAGTTCTGATCTGAAACTGCACAGATCCTGGAGACACTCTCTGTTTATGTAAGCAGATATTAGATACATCTGCAACCCCAATGTTTGCACGATGGCTTCTGTGCTATGAACTTCAGGTGGTTTCAGACTGTTCCACCTGAGCTGAGGAGAGAAAATCCACCTGTATGGTGTGCACAGTTTGCTGTCAACCAGTGCTTCCAGCCCCAGTTATGGACAAGGACAGTCAGGTCAAAAAGAGAACGTTCAAAAACTGCTTTTCTTTTTGATCAAGTGTACTGAATTCCTCGCTGGCTTAAATGCCAGGGTTTACTGGCAGGTTGCAAGGCACAACCATGGCAGGCTTTACCATCCTCCTCTGACCCCCATGGAGCAACAACACTGGAACAGTACAGTCCTTTAGCAACAGTGGGAGCAACAGACCCACCTCCTACAGGTGGCTGCTCTGGTCACTGCAGGTTAATCATGGAGATCCCACATTATTAGATTATGAAGTACTCTGCTTCCAACCTGCCCTTGGCAGTTTTTTATGCTCCTTCCATGGGGACAAAGAAGCCTAAGGGAAGAAGACGCCAAGCGTGATAGATGAGAGGAAGACCGGACTGGAACAAGTGGGTAAATAAAAAACAGTTGCAGGAACATTTTAACAGGAATGAACTACGGAAAAAAATTATTCGTGCTCATTTTCACAAAATTAAGTTTATGCTGTTTGCAGAAGTCCAGTTATGAAACACAACAGCACCACTCTGTCAATTCTCTATTATAGGCAGAAAACAGCAGTCAAAATGATAAAAGGTGCTGCAAAACAAAATTGTCTGACTCCAGGAAGGAGCCTGGCAGGGATGCCTTCTGCCACTCCATCAGGTGTGCTGACACTACAGTAAAACCCTAATGTACATTGATCTCCATCATTAGATTATGGTGTATGAATCTGAGGAAACAACTGAGAGGTCTTGGCTCCAGCATGATGAGGATGAGGGTGATGATGAAGATGATGATGATGGCATTGTTATAATTCTTACTTGGAGTAACAGGTTGGGGTGCTGGTCAGAGAAATGTTTAAGTTGGTGTGGTTCCTGGGCTACACATGTAATGTGATCCTTTTTGGTTTTCCTTCTTTGGAACCAGTCAGGTCCAACAATGCACACTGGTACTGATGTGTCTGGGAAGGAATTTCAATAACCTGTTTTCCCAGCACATAAAGATAAGATACCTATGAAAAATAATAATAACCCATGAAAGGCAAGTGGAACAATTAAAGTGCTTGTTCCAGACTTTCTGGGGCTTTCTTGAGTCCCTAAAGAAACAACAGGTACAGACGGGCATGGCACAGGGGAATTGTATTAATCAGGTGGCAGCACATGAGGTCAGTGGTGCAAGGAAATACATGAAGAGTGCTCAGTGAAAAAGAACAATCACTTTAAACCTTAGGTGAAATGCTAAACAATGTATAACATTTGGTCACTTGGGGTCAGCTGGCCTGGCTCTGTCTCCTTCCAACTTCTAGCACATCCCCAGCCTCCTCCCTGGGGGGTGGGTGAGGACCAGAAAAGCCCTTGATGCTGTGCTTCACATTTCCTCTGCAAACTGCACATTAGTGGAAGGGTTGACTTTGACCAAGTTCAATCAAGCTAAGTTGAGCATGGGTATGAAGTTCACTTAAAGCCTTTTCAGACTGATAAATCTGTCCAGATATTATTCTTGGCTGATCTGGGGACCTGCAGGGACAGTTCTGGAACATAAAGCCATATTAATTCTTTGAACATAATCATGTGGATTATGTACCTTTAAAAACTGATCAAAGTTCTTGTCTGACCAAGAAAAATGTTTTACTTATGATCATTCAGACCATTATGGCCTTTCTGATCCCTAAGTACTATTTAGAGGATATATGGAAAAAAACACAAACCAAACCAAAGCATTTGCATCTGGGTATTAATAACATAGAGCCAGAAACAATAAAAAATGCAGTGTTACAGAAATATGGCTGTGATGACACTTGTTTCTCATTACATTTTTAAGAAACAAAATGTATTACTGCATCATTTCCAACTATAAAATAACAGTGTTCTTTTAGGATTCTGATCTAGCCAGACCATATTGCCAATATCATGAAAAAAAGCTATGTTAAGATCAAAATTATAGCATGTATTATACTTAATATTTTGCATGCAGCGATGAAAAGTTTTGATCCACATTTTTAGACAGAAATTTTCTTCTTCTCAAGTGATTTTTCTAACTCCTTTTGAAGGTCATACCAGCATGGAAGCAAGTTAGCCTGAGTCAGCACAGATAGTAGCTGTATCATTCTTCACACTTAGTCTAACTCATGTATTTTTTCAATTACAGAAAAAGAGTTCACAAATGCTTTTTCAACATATTGCATTTCAGCTTTAAAAATAAGCCTTCAGATATATGCCCTTCTGAAAACACAAAAAGGAGATTTCTGTTCAAAATGAAAAACCCATCATTCCAGTTAATAAAAAACACTTGTTAAAGCAAAGATGAGCCTTGGTGGAAATGTAAGTTTAAAATTATTTGGACTAAATGTATGTGTAATAAAAAACCTCCCAACAGAGAGGATAAATTTTTACAACATATTCCTGTCATTTCTTGTTTTCTAGAGTACAGAAGCACTTGTACAACTTTACATAGAGCAAATCTCCTGGCAAACTACTATGTGCAATCATTCTGAAAGCTAATGGAACAACACAGCTCAGAGCTAAGAGAAAAACACACTTCCAGACACTAACCTAATACACAAACTCTTTTCATTTTATTGCCATTTTGCTGATTAGAAATATTTCAGTTTCTAAGATGATAAATGCAAATGTGGTTGTAAAATGCCATAATTGCTATTAAGAATAATTGGGTTAATTTCTGAAGGGGATTTCTAACAACTTCAGTTCAAATGCAATGTTATAGTGTAATAACACACAGTCATTTACTTAAATGTTTATGCTGGCATAAATGTATCTGCTAATGTTTTTCCAGGATTTGACCCATGATAGTCACTAAAATAGTTTATTCAACTCACTCCATTTATATAGGATGCTTGAATTTCACTGCTAGCTCCTCTTCAGCACCAGCAGTGCTTATGCTCAATAGTAACTCTTTTTCCCTTCTGTCTTTCTTTTCTTGCCCCTGTTAAATCAAATTAAGCAAAGTCACTGATGGTTCTTCACCCAAAAGCAAGACCCCCTCCCTTCTTGCCATATTGGCAGTGACAGATATTTCCCAGCTACACCAGGAGTCTTCCATTCTTTCCATCCTAAAAGTGGAAAGAAGGACCATATGCCCCAAAGCAGCAGGAAGCCTCTAAGATGGACAGAGATCACAGCAGGGAATCCCACTGGCTCCAGCAGCTGCAAAATATCCACTTGGGTGTGTGGGTTGGCCTTGTGAGACTATTTGTGGAATCTGTCTGTGTGCAGCTTATAAATTCTGTGCTGATATTTTGAAGCTGTTGGTGTAAAAATTCAAAAACTGGAACGCCAAAGGTGGCATGAATCCACAGATACAGTGAGCTGATTTGACTTCTGAAAATGCCTGTGCATCATCCCCGTGGGCAGCCTATGCACATGCTGCAGACCCAGCTCCTGCCTGTGATGATGCCTCAGGTTCAGTGCTCTGTGTCTTCTTTTGCTGCCAAAATCCTACCAGATGCTCTCAAGACCAGGGCTAAGGGTGGTATTTTGACAGAACAGTAAGTGTGTTAAGTAGATGAGGTAAAAAATGCTGGTGTTAAGAGGAGATAGCTGAATATAGAGTGGTTTTTCCTAGAATCTTGGCAGTGGGAATAACTATCCCTTGAAGGGTGGCTGACATAAATGCCTTGGAGAAGGGCTGAGGTAATGTATTTCTCATCCATGAAAGGATGATGTGAAGCAGAGCTGAATGGCTTTACTGTGGGGTGGGTCTCCCCAAACACACATTTTGACCTTGAGTCTTTTGAAGGACTCTGTTTTTATCAAAATTGCTTTTATTTCCTCCAATCTGCTTAATAATCCTCTACCAGCTTTGTTAGGTTCAGCACTTTGCTGATAAGAGAATGACAGTCCATGTAATCTTACCTCTTCTCTGGTCACTCTACATTGTTGAAGACAGAACCTGTTGATTTATTCAAATCTACCTGGCTGTGTAGTTTTCTTTGTCTGGGTCTGTCTCTCTCCTGCCTTTCAAACATCAGTTATCTATTTATCACTCTGTCTCAGGTGCCAGCCATTCAGTCTCTGTCAGACAGAAACTATTTTTGCCTCTAGAAAGTGCTGAACACTCTAAAGGCACTTAACAAAGTGAATCTTTGATCCTCTGGGGATCACATTGTTATGAAAATATTATCTTTTGTTAAAAGAGGAGATTGAAACTTCAATTTCATCAAAAAATACAGCACAGATGTCTGGGTGTAGGAAATCTCCCCAGCTGCTTATAGATTATTTATGGGAATCTGTATTCACCTGTCTGAATAACACTACATTTAAGATGATTAATAGAGACATAGAAGAGAGATCTACCTGTGCCTATTTTGCTTTTTCACCTAAACAGCTGAACTTTTTACCATCTCTTTATAGCACACAGGTTACATATTTTTATCAGCAAACTGTATTTCTTTCTGTAAGAGCAGTTTTGGCTTCACTCCCATAGCGACAAACCACCAACAATACCTTTAATAAAGTACTGTGGGGTTTTTTCTTAGTGCCTCTTAATTTAAAGAATACACTCAAGGAAAGATATTAGCCTCATCTTTGTTCAGATCATCTTGAATAAAAATATTGTGATCAATCGTTTTGTTAGTTTCAATCCACAGTTTTCAAAGAAAGGGACTGTTTTACATTTAAATGTTTCAGATTTATAGACATACTGAAAACACACTGCAGAGATTTATTGCTGTTTTTTTTTCTTGCTGCTCTTATAAAGATGGGTCTGTATTGACGACACCACAAAGATGTAAACACTCTGGATAAGAAATAAAGAGCAACCCCCACCAAGAATGAGATCCAAGCCACAAGACCTATAAAATGGCTGTGGGTGTTGCAATGTTAAAAGCATTCTTGTTTGTAACTGCTAAACTTGTTTTAGCAAGGACTTGAAATGGACTTCTAAAGGCTCCCTGTATGACGTGTGCAGTGCACAGTGCTGTGTTCCTACTCTTTGTGAAGGGACTTAGCAGTTTCTCTTAAAAGAATGTGTACAAACAAATTCTACATGGCAGCTCACTTGCTTTTTGCTTTTCCTGTTAACATTTTGTTCTCTTTATTCTTTCTTAATTTTTTGCTTCATTATCTTTGCTTTTCCTGTCTTTTCCATCTTAATGAACATCATAGACACTCTCTGTGCTCATTCTCTCCTCTCTTTAGTATCAGGCTTCAATCTGTGCCTGGCAAAGTGACTGGGAGCACACTCTAACCTTGAATACACCTGAGTATCCAGGTCATGTGTGACAGCTATTAGTGCAGGACAAAGCTTCTTCACCATTTCAGAAGAGGTCTGTACTTCACCTTGAAAAAATAAATGAATGGGAATGCATTTCCCCACAGGTTACATATTACTTTTGCTTTATGGATATTGAGAAGATTAGTGAACATGCAAATGCTTGAGCAATGTGTGTACAGATGAAAAGAGGCGGAGGAGGAAAGGGGAAAATGAGGGAACAGAAAGGGGAAGAAATAAGTCTTATTAATGAAAGTTGATTAGTGAACAGACCTTTATTGTTTCAGGGATAACTTTCAGAGAAACAGTTCCAAAAAGAAGCAGCAATGAATCCAGTATTACTGCTACTACCCAGCTGCAGCCAACAGAGTGGCCTCACAAAAGTCAGGCTTAAAAGACTTTTGACCAATCTCTTCAGCACAAAGCAGCACTCATCTCCTTTGGCCACAGCTTTGCTTCACGTGTCCTCTGATCTTGTACTGCTGTTCAAATCACCAAGCAGTCACTTTCTGTTTTTCAAGAGCAACATTTAACTCCTCTGCTAGAACACTGCTGTCTCCTTGGCTTCCTGAGGAGCAGCTCCTGCCCAGAGCTTCAGCCTTCCCTTCAGTCCAGTGCAGCAGATCTCAGGCCCAGTGCAGTGCTGATGCTCTGCTCCTTCCATGCTCATGTGGTTCTGGTATAAAGGGTTGATCCTCTAAATTGCTCCTGTACTTAAAAGGGAAGATTTGGATCCTGACTATGAGCTAGTGGGGTTTTCTTGAATGTGCCAGAAAGAAGAAGGTTTTGTTCAAAGGCTGCAGGTAGCTTTATAAAGCTCCAGGTGGTAGTGAGGATGGAGAGAAAAGCCTTTACCTCTGCATTTTTAGTTTGACCAGGGAGGTAAACCAGCACTTCAAGTAAATGTCATCACCTGCCTCAGTTTCCTTTAAAGACAAGGATGATACTTTGAGAGCACTGCTTGATGGAGTTGCCTACAACTGGCACTAGAATTCGTGCAGTTCAGGCTCTTTATCTCCTGGGAATGAGCAGTTCTTCTTCCAGAGGACTCTAATGCTCTGTGTTTGGTACTCTGCCTATTCCTGTAACTTAACAAGCTCATATGAAGATTTATGTAAGCAAATGGCATCTGCTACATGTCAAGATAAAATATGGGCCAACACTTTGATTTAAAGATGATGCCTCCTGCTGTGTAATGCTAAATAATGTCATGTGTCTAACATACCCATCAAAGCATGTGAGACACACCCTGTAATATGTTTTGATTTAATTTATGCTTATGGAGAAAAAATTTTTTCCTTGCTTGTCAGGGCTTTTTATTGTTACTGTTATTAAGAAGTTTCCTAGGCCAGCCTTTTCTTTAACTGAAGTGAATGCTCATTGTCCTGCTCTTGGATAAAAGCTATATCTGACTGCAAATTCTTCCTGCCTGTCAGTACCAAGATATCAAAAGTCAGGATAAGGCAAAGAAAGGAACAAGTTCATGATTTACATTTTGCTTGCTTTTCAGGGGAGGTGAAGGAGCACAAGGAAACCTTGGAGAAGATGGGGTGGCTGTTGACTGCCAAATTCAGTCTGCTTCTGGTGGTTCCTTAGAACACTCCTTCTCAGCTGTTTGCTTACCCCTTCAGAGTGCTGCTGTAATGCAGTGCAACACAGGTACCATTGTTCCTCTTATCTGTGGGATAAAGCTGTTTGAAAACTTCAAAACGAACACTGATTAAAAAAAAAACCAAACCAAACCTAAACCTCTCAGTAGAAGTGCACTTTGGGCAAAGAGATGCAGGTACATCCTCTGCCTGGATTTTACAATGCATGCTTTGATATATTGAATTATTCATGTAATTAACTCCACTGTAGGACACCACAGGGTTAAAAATTACCCTTTTACTTTGATCTTTAGACATTATTCTTTGTAATCAGGTGTACAAATGCACTTTCAGGAGCACAGAGGTAGTAATATCCTCTTGCCTATGCTATGACCCATGCAGGTGACCATGAACAGCCTGCTTAGCCAAGATCGGGTCCTGTACATGGTTTAGAAGCAAGTTATTTGTGGAAGAGAAACCTCTAGTACTGTGGTGACTTCCTTATCCCGACCAGGGAAACAATTCAAATATATATTTAACAAATTAGACTTGAATTACAGCTATGGCTGAAGAAGAAACTACAGCCAGAAGCAGAAAACTGAGGTTCCTATGCTGAAGCTTTGTTTTCAAATCCTCTCAATACCCACAGGCTCTGGAAGCTCCTGACAGTCCTGGAGACCTAACCTTGCATGGAACTGAGGAACCCTGTTTGTATCGTGGAGTTTTATTATATTGGAAAAGATTTTAAATACTTCTGTGTTTTGAACATCAAGACATCACCATTGTTCTGTCATTACAGAATAAGTGCTGATAAAAAAGGAGCATTCAAGTGAGCATTACAGATTTTATGACACACACCAAGCAGTACAGAACACCCATCCCATCAGGGCCATATTAATAGCAGGAATGATTACAAAATCAGTAATAACACACCATGTGAAACACAGAAATATGACTCTGCCATTGAGGAAGCACAGAGAATTGCACTGCAACTATGGTGTCAACAAAATGGAGCTGAACCTCGGTGTGACACAACTCTAAACCCAAACATTAAGAGATGGCTGAAGACTCAGATTCTTTCCCTAATTTTCCTCCTTTTGAACTGCATAAGGGCATAAAGAGCTCTTTGAGGCCCTGAGACCTGAAAGTTGAAGACTCCCTTAATGCAGACTCTATGACAACTATCAGATGTCTCCCTTCCAGAGGGAAAAATGCTAGGAGTGGTGATTTCAGAACCTGGGCACCAGCGGGAAGTGCTGGCTGGATAGGCAGAAGGAGCTCTTAGGAAAGGGGGGTTGGTGTACACTGGAGAAGTTTTCTCCAGGCTGATTTTTTGGGACTGACCACGGAGGGGAGTTTTCAATGATGGTTTAAAAGCACTGAAACCTTTCACCAAGGACTGCACAGTCTCTGTTTCACCTCTCAGAACCGTGGTCAGTTAGAATAATTTTCTTTAGTTCTTCGAGTAAAAAAGAAAAACAGTTTGCACCTGAATTTCCCCAATGAGTTATTTTTATTTCTGTGTAGAAATCAGCCATTAACTTCCTCGATAACTTTGAAAAAAGGAACCGTATTATTCATTATTATAATTTCTATGGGAGCCTCATGACTTGGGACAGCAGATCCCAATGGCTCCTTGGCACCCAAGGCACAGATGGATTTGTGTCATTGTGCAGTCTCTAATCACTGCTCCCATCTGATAGCTCTGATATTTTACAGCTCAGGTAGCAGCTTGACTGAAATAATTCAGTTTTATCCAGCAAGGACCAAAGACTTACAAATGTTCCCTTGCCTCTTGGTACCATAAATGAGCTAACTGTAATGACCAGACTTAGTGTTTCTCACTGACAAGCATAATCCTTACACGTGCACTCTAGCTTGCCCATCAAGTCAATCCCCATGAAAACCCAAGTTATATTTTCCCATCAATATCAGTGACATGATCAAATCTTCTCTGGTACTTATCTTTGCAATCAGGTTGTCATTCCCGAAATATCTCTCATACTTTCCCACAACAAAGACAATCAACAAAGAAGCTGGAAAAAAGTCACTTTTTGATGAGTTCAGATTTTCCTGTATCTTTTAAAGTTAGCTTATCCAGTAAAGCTGTAATTAATTCTTATATGTGATTATGTTTTTTCTTCTGATCCCAGCTTAAAGCCAAATCTGTGCAATAGGACCAGCCACATGAAAAATCCCTCAGCTATTCAACTAAAAACATACTAAATCCACATTTTAAAAGATGAAATTCAGAAACACGTAATGACTACTGCATGAACAGCCTAAGTACAGAAGTCCATTTCAACTCAAGCAGCTATAATTTACATGGCAAGTAACCTAATTACACTAAGCTTTTTAGTAATGTATTGTTCTATGACCTTTTTGATTGGACTAGGAAACATTAGCAGTCAGAATGTTAAATGCTTAATCACACTGGTGAGTGATAAGTGAGTCATTCTGAAAGATCATTAGAAATATCAGTGGAAAAACAGTAAAACACTTGAACTCTGAAAACCTTCTGATTCACACAAAAAACTGCTCAGCAAAATAGCTCAGATGTGAATACAGTAATTTGCTGCAAAGATCTTTTGTAAAATTCCAATTAAGTAAACATCTTAGGATTTGGTGACTGAACTGTGGTGTCTTTTAATTAATGCCATGAGTGGCAAGAAAATTAAAATACAGCTTTTGTTTTATACTTTGTACTAGAAGAAATATAAAATACAAAAAAATTGAAATACAATCACACCAGGACTCCAAAGTGTTTCTTAAGCAGAATATGTTTTTAACAGGCACATTAAAGTCCTAAAATAAATACAGAAACAGGCTGCAATGATATGGCTGGGCTGAGGATTTTATTGGCATGCCTTTACCACAGTTCTAGGACTGTTTAAGGATAACATCTCTCAGCTACTGTTTCCTCATGTTTTACATCTAAGTTTATATTTCACAAAATAAACACAAAATGTGAGTTTATCTTGTGAGGGGAATTATATGCAAGGAGGCTCATGGAGACTGGTGAAATCAAACCTCATTAGTATTTCCTGCCTTTGAACATAACTAATGACAGGGTTTCAAAGACTGACAGATCTCTGAATGAATGGCAACAATGGTCATTGTCATCTTGGGATGGTGCAGGAGCCATTTTGAACATTGTCCAAAGAGCAGGAAAAAAGTTTATACTTTTGCAGAGTGGACATGAAGACTGAGAGAAGCCTGTGTTAGGCCCTTGTCTCCAATTTTCTGCCCTGATTAATTACAAAGACTGCTAATTGTGTATTGATGTTAGTTAAAACCATTTGGCATTTGCTATCTGTCTAGTCATGTCAAAATAAAAAACTTTCCATGTAAATGTTGGGTCAAGGAAAGTAGCAGAGTGGGTTTCCCTCATTCATTTTTGTTTATAAATCCTTAAGCTATAAGTATTTGTATTTGTATCATATTGAATTGACTGTAATGGGTTAAGAAAAAAATTAGGAAAAAAAAAAAAGCAATTATAAAAATATGGAGTGGAAGTGGTAATTTCTAAGTGTCATTAATCTATGGTGATTCTGCCACAGTTTGTAAACAATGAAAGGATCTGATTTTCAGCAAGTTGGCTATTCATGTGGTGCACATCTCATTTCTGTTTACTGTTGTTACACATCAACACACAAGTGAGCAGCTGAATTTTGCCTTTCCTTCCCTGCCTGGCAATACTGACTTCCTTACCCAGAGCTTCTCACACATGGCACAGCCAGTGTCCCCTGCACTGACAGGACCCTCTCTGTGCCTTACAGTACACTGAATTTCAATTTCCAACTCACATTTATATATGCTGTGCCTTTTCATTCCCGCCATTACACAAACTGATTGATTGGATGATTGCTCCACAATGACTCACACATCTGGGAGCCCAACATCTGGATATGTTCCCATTTAGGGCATGCTCCCAAGAGACATCTTACACTGTCAGTGGTGAACTGTATTTGTCTCCCTCTAACCTACATCTTGAAATAGTCCAGAAGCTGCTTAGTCCCGGGGGTGGTACCTCAATAATTGCTTTACCTCCAGACTTAGGGTTTAATTTACTGTTAGTTCCATGAGTCTGAGTCAGTTAAATGAGCACTGAAGTACTATCACTGAAGCCACAGGTTTCTTCTTATCTACAAGATTCAGGGATCCACCACAGATACTTGTGGTGGCAGAGCAACACATGGATTTGGCCCATTTGACCCATGGATTTCAGACCTGCTGCAAGCCACACAGGAACATCATGTGTAAGAACTGATTTCTTTGCAGCTTAAGGGTCTTAAAGCCAATGTTTAATAGCCATTTTCCAATGGGACAGCAAAGCATAGCCTAGAGCTAAATGCCTTGCAAAATTAATGCACATAAGGCTTCAGCTAAATAACCAGGCTTGCTCTCAAATCAAAACTACCTTCTCTAATTCTCAGCATCCCTCAGACCATCATCCCACAATTTTCCTGCTTCCCCAGAGTACCTGAATGATGAGAATGTCTTTCTCCTTTTAATAAAAATGTTCATTTGGAGGTAAAATACTCTATTACTCCCTGTGCCATATATATTTGACCTTTTTAAAATTAGCTTGTGTTCTGACACTGCCCCAGGCCACTTGCACACATCCCTTCTGCTCTCTACCCTCTGCCAGGCAGAATTGACCCCAACACCCTCCTGCTACTGCTGATGCCATTTCTGCCACAAGCAGCCATTATGATTCCCTTTGGTGCCTTTGCCACTCTCCATGCAAACAAATCTTGCTTTGAGCAGAATCAAGGTATCTTTTCAGGCCTCCAGTTGAAGGTAGTTCCAGAAAGGAAGATGTGGCCTGTGCTGCTCCATGTGGAATGACAGTGTCTGGAAATTGAGACACAAGGGAGGGTTGGCATTTGCCAGCTGAAGTTCTGTGTTAGAAGCTCTTGGATGGAATCTGAAAATGATAATTGGTGACATAAAGAAAGAGTTCAACCCAGACACAGATCCAAGAAGGCACAGAGGCAACACAATGTGCACACGGTGTCTCACAATTAACAGCAAGGGGAGAGATTTCAACACAACTGCAGAGAGGTTCCAGCAGCTCATGTTGGCATAAGAATTCCCATTATCTGAGAGTAAATCAAGAAAACTGAGGCCCAAAACACTTGAATTTGGACAGCTGAGACAACTCAGAAAAGGTGTTGAGCTATGTCTCAGATAAAATGTAAGTACAAAACTGTAATAGAGCAAAGGAAGTATGAAGTGAATTCTGCTTAGATAATTATTTATTGATATTTTGGCAAGGAACCTGGGGGGGTTCAAATGTGTTGTCTCCCTACTGCAATGCAAGTCATCACAAGCAATCTGGAGGAGCTACATTTCTTAGTCTGTCTGGAGTATTCTGAAAGCATTATCTGTAAGGTATAAACTGCACTGGACTGCTCAACTGAAGCTCCTCCTCTACAGTTTGTTGCCCTGAATGCGAGGATAATCACATAAGTGCTTTCGGATAAATACCAACCTTATGTCAAGTAAATATTTTTCCCACAGGAAAACTGATTGAAGACAAAAGATATCATTGTTTTAAAGTAAGCCAGGTAAATTGAATAAGAGGATTTGAATTATATTTCATGTTTCACCAAGCCACAAATATTGAAATTCTGTTCCTTCAATTTCAAATATATGTCTCTCCAGATTAAGAGCAAGGATTACCATTTTCTACAGTTGACTGGATCATGCTAACAAGGGATACAAAAAATATGGAGTTCATCAACTTCTAAAGTAAAGTGAACAGAATATGTACGTATTGACAAAAATGTTGAAACACTATAAATAACTTCTTTTGATGCCTTTTTCTGGACATTTTCTCTGTGTGTGGTTGTATAAACATGCCTTAACTCTGAAGGATTATTGAATCATAAAGGGATCTGATTTTCAAATTATCTCTATTCATCAATTTTTTTTCTCCTAGATTCATCAGGGAATAAATTAGATAAACGAATTCTCTACCTGTTTTCCTGCTGTTTTTAAAAAATTCGTCATGGAGATAAACAGTTTGGTTGGGTATGTCCAAATTATGCCATGCCTCATAAGCACCTAAGGACAGAGCCAGACACTCAGATATCCACACTCCCTTTGGCACACCCCAGCAGAAGAGAAAGGGCCAAAAGTACTGTAAGCCCCCATTGTTTCCCCCTTGGAACAGGTGGGACCCCCAGGGGGTTCCCAGAATTGTCATGGGGGAGCTGTGAGAGGCTGTGAATTACAGCTGTTAGACCCCAGGGCCACACCTGCCTCTAACGGCTGGCAGCACAGCCCTTCCTGCCCTCCTTCCCCCAGGAATGGCACAAGGAATTTGCTGGCAAGGATGTGCTGCTGGAGTGGAGTGCAGCCAGGCCTTGGCCAGGAGCCTCCTCCGGCACACCTGACAGGACCGGACTGGGAAGGAGCTGGTGCTGGTGGGGAACGTTCCTGGTGACACTGGAGGAAGTCTTTCTCTTTAACAAACACTATATAATGTTTTCCCACACACCTTTTCTTCTCTTATTCTCCAGAATGTTTGAAAACACTCCCAGTTAGCTATAGCTTCCGAGTTTTGCATGTGCGTTCCCTCTTAGTCATTAATGGAAAGTCAAATAAAATTGGTTAAAACCAGACTCCTGTGAAACTTTAAAATTACTTGAAATGTAGATTTTTACCTTCTCCAGTTGCACAAACTGACAATAATTAACATGTATGTTGTCACAAATACTCGTGTTTCCCTGCTTTCTTCTATTAAATACCACATTCACAATGAAATCAGTATGTTTTGAATTCTGTATAATCTTACCTTTTCTGTAATTTCCAATACAATTTTCAGCAATCATCTTAAGAGAGATACAGATGTGAAATATAAAACTATAGTATATAACCCTCCTTCCTGGGACCAGCCTCAATTGTTTTTACTCATGTGCAGAACGCAATTCCATTTTTTAATATTTTTCAGACCAAAAGCAGTGAAACTTCTTCCTAAATATCACATGACCATCAGCATCTAAACAACACAAACAACAGCTGCAATAGTTGTATTTTACAGA
This sequence comes from Erpornis zantholeuca, assembly GCA_013400515.1. Lineage (NCBI taxonomy): Eukaryota > Metazoa > Chordata > Aves > Passeriformes > Timaliidae > Erpornis > Erpornis zantholeuca. The sequence continues at coordinate 436,312 of VZTN01028591.1, forward strand.
TAAGTGCTAAGTGGTTGTTTCCAACAGATTTTTTTTCCACTCTGTTACTTTTACACAGACTTCAGCATAAGCCCTTCCCAGGACACTCCAATACTTAATCAGAGATGACCTCTCCATGCCTTCTGGGGGGCACTAACATCTACATATGTCACTAAGCCTCCCCAGGGGTACTGCAGCTTCACAAGGACTTTCAGTATTCCTTTAACAGGCACTGAGCCAATCCCCAACCTCAGCAGTTGGGGTTTTCATAGAAACAAAGAACTGGAGAAGATCTCCTACATCTTTGAGTCAACTCCCCTGCTACTGCAAGCAACACATCCTACAATTTTGGTCAGAAACTCATCAGCTCACAGCAAGAAGAACAATGGTACAGATCTTAACTGGCCCTGATTCTGGGAGGAGCACCTCAAAGCAAACTCCAGCCATGCCACCACCGAGTCACTGGGATGGATTGTCTGTAACTGCGACTAATGTGTCCAAGGAACAACTGGATGTGGCACTCAGTGCTCTGGGCTGGGTGACAAGGCAGGGATCAGGCACAGGTTAAATTCTATGACCTTGGAGCTCTCTTCCAACCCACAGTAAGTCTGTGATTCTGTGCTCTGCCTAAAAAACCCTTCTCCCCACACAACTGCAGCTGCCTTAGACTGGAGCACTGGGGGATGATCTGCAGCTTGTGCTTCGTAAAAACTCTCGAAACAATCCTCCCCTCTGAAAAGAAGTTTTGCCTGAAAAGAACTGAACTGGGGCAGCAGAGAGATGTGGAAGCACAGAGCACAGTAACAGGAACATCATGCAGCAGCTTTACTGACAACTAGGGGAATGAGAAACAATCAGGAGCCTGGCTGTGCAGATGGAATTGTTATGGCAATGACCTGCCTTAGGATCCCAGATAATCTCCAGTAAAGGCATCAGCCTTCTGAACATCTTGCATTTAGTAAGCTTTGGGAAAACATGCTGAAGGCCAGCAGTGCTGCCCATCTCAATGTCAGCACTGTACCTGCTCACTTACAGTGCAGGGAGCCGAGGAACTTACACTGCACTTCACAGCTTCTCTAAATGCCAGCCAAGGTTATGTGCACAAAGCTGTTTGCTCTTTCCCTAACACATCAAAGGGTGTGTACAACGGAGACCAACACAGGACTTTTACCCTGGAGAAAGCAGGGAATGAAGAAGTGGGAGCCAGCATTATTCACTACTCCAGCCAAGGGTGTTATAATGTTGCAAACATCTGTTTCAGGATGATTGATAAAACATGATCGATCCAAGTGTGTAGGATGGGGAAAATGCACTGACATCAAACACATCAAAGGCAGTGCATCAGCTATCCTCCCTGTAGCCACAGACCACGAGATGGCCAGGAGAGCTTCTGATAAAAGGAGAGGTCACACAGCCTTCTCCCACCTCCCATTGCCAGGAAAGGACAAGACACAATTGGTCTAAATTTGTGGAATTAAATAAAAAACAGCGTGACAGCAAGAGTTGGTGAGCATATCAGGCATCACCTAAGTAAAGAACACTATCTCAATTTTTCCTTATATTCTCATAAGGTTTAGAGTATTTTCCACTTAAACATCTGGGGAAGCACCTTTTTTTCCTGAATTATACATAAATCTCTTTACACATAAATTGATATTTAAAAGACACACCAAAAAAACACAAAACCCCATTTTAGATCAAAATATGAACATGGAAGTATTTCTAGTTGAAGAAGCAGAAATCAACCCAAATAATTCTTGATGCAAAACTGAGGAGTGTTTAGTTACTTTTGAGACAAACAGAAACAGAAAACTATTTAGTAGTGCCAGTAGAGTTAGTGCTTATTTTGGCATATTTTACCATCTCAGTCAACCAAACAGAACCAATCCATTTTTTCAACAGCCACTGTCTTTTTATAATCTGTGCTGAGTCAGAGCTATTAAGAAGCTAAAACCAGCTTGTTTTACATGATATTTACATATCATTTACAATACATGATATTTATTGATTTCATCTGTCTGACAAGATCTGTTAGAAATACTAAATGAATAAAAATGAATGCACAAAATCTGTCAACATTAAAATATATTTTTAAAAATGCTTAGTACAAATATTTTAATGAAACAAGGCACTTTTCTGTACCCGTGGGAATTTATGGTAGAAAAAAACAAGTTTGATTGGATCTGATTCTTTAAAAGAAGATCAAGAATGTGGCTTTCTGCACTTTTTAAATTTGCAAAATAAAACGCAATTTAAAAAAAAAAAAAAAACTCAATTAAAAAGAAATATTTTAAAAACCCAGCATTCCAGTAAATGCCAAGAAGAAATAGGCTTATGTTCAGTCCTATGATAAAATAGACTTTAAATCATTTAATTCAAAATTGAGACATCATCAGGTTAAATAAAAGCTAGCCTACACTCTAAGTTAAAAAGCACCTACTCACATGTGGTGATGTCTACAAATAATTTGTGACTTTTGAGAGCAGACACAAATCCTCGTGAAGCTGTTCAGTGGACAGAGTCTGCTGCGGGGGTTCCACCCTTGCTGAACTCCTACCCTCCCTGTTTTCCTGTTCTCTTGTCTGTTCTGTACAACTCTGGAAGGACTGGGCCTGCTCTGTGTTTGGGACTTGCCACACTTTGACACAAGTGCACACAGAGGAGGTAAGTGAATGCACTGAGTTTGTAACTCACACACTTCCCTTTCCTTGCCCATGCCAAGCTGACTCCTCACACAAACCCCATGCAAGGTGGTTCAGCTTTTCCTCCTGCACTTACCTGGAACTGCACAAAGCTCAGTGTCGTGATCCTGGCTGGGAACTGACACACAGCCAAGCTATTTGCAAATCTGGATTAAACCTTGTGCAAGGTTTTTTAGCATGGGATGGATGATTCTTATTCAGCAACAAGACTGTTAGAATTAAAACACTGATGTTCTTATCATTAGTTTCACTTAACCCATCACCCCCTGGCTCATTCTATTGTGATAGAAATACTTAATCACTTAAAAATTACGGTGGATAATGTAAAATACACGTAGAGGTTCACCAAGGGGAACCTTTTAAGGTTCATTCAATACAATTCATTTCTTTCCCAATCTATCTTCTCTCTCTTGTCTTCATTCTGCACAATTTGTCAACATTTTTCTCCTAATTAGTCCTATTTAAGGATTTTGCAAGTACTTTGGCCTCAGCAATCCAGAATATCTGGAATTTATTAGATTAGGGAATTCCACTGGCTTTGATTTGATTTTTAAGGTAAGGCAGTAATCTAGTATTGCATTATTTTCCCATGCAGTATGACTTTGTGCCATCCAATATATACACTCATTTTGGGGAAAGAGACTTTCTTTTAAATTAATTTAACCTTTTAAAACAACACCTTTCAAAAGAATGTCTGCTTATGAGACACATTTGAAAGCATCACAGGCTAAACCACAACCAAAACAGTGGTGGATGGGAGCAGAAACGTATTTTAAGTCATGATATGACTTAGCAGGCCCTCACAATTGCAAGCCAAAATAAAACCTTTGTGTCAATTCAGATAAAGGATAATCCATAGAAAAAGAACAAGGATGATTGGCTGCATTTTGGCTTTAAGATATCCACATCATGAGGGAAAAGATTCTGTGTTGACTACAATTCAGCACATTTCCTACCATCAAAAAGCATCCTTATCTTCCTGATATGCACTTCCTAGAGACACCCATCTTTCTTATTTTTCCCTATGTAAGTTTACAAGTCTGGCAGTCCTGTATTCAGATAAGTTAGTATGTAAAAAATATCATTTGTTTAATTAGTTGGGAATGTTACATGTGCTCTTTATTGCAATACCACAGAGTTGGACTTGAAAAATGAGCTTTGATGCAACCAATTGCTGACTACATGTTAGTGCATCTCCATGATGTCACTGACATCAGTGTAGGAGAGGTTAGACAAAGCAAGTGTCTGTGTGCTCAGTAATTCAAAATGAAAGGCAAGCTTTCATTGGGTTTTTTGATTTTTGCTTTGCTTCTGGAAAGTTAATAAAAGTGACTCCCAGCAGCAACTATTTCTAGAGCTAGTAAGGTCTGTAACTTTGAACCCTTATGTGGTTGTGTAAGAATGTGCTAGTATTCAGGAAAATTAACCTGAAAATCCATTTTCCAAGATATGGAGGAAAGAATTCACTGAGCTTGAATAAAAGATACCAACAAGCATCTAAAACATTCTAAAATGTGCCTTAAGCAATATTTCCTTTCCTTTCTCTGATTAGTGATAACATTATCTTTCTACATAGTCCTCTACATTCTCCTACCCACTCCATGACTGAGAAGCCTGACAATCAGATACATCCAGCTGAGAGTTGTGGGTTCAGAGGGGTTTCTCCCAAATGCAGATGTTTCCTGAGGTTCTAAAAACAAGCAAAGAACTCCCAGGCTCTGCTTGCAGGATGTCCAACAAGCCAAGCCATTTAAAGTAAAAAAAGCTGTTTATTTCCTTGTTGCCTTCTTCTGCCTGATTTCAAGAGAAATACATCAGCCAGGACAACAGAAGGTGTCAGAACAGAACCTGTTGCCAGAATATGTCAGTTTAGATTCCCCATCTGCCATACATGGTTTTGTGCAAACTCTAGCTAATCAATTTCTTGTGCTTTAGTTACCTACAGGAATAATAGCATTACCCTGTCTCACAGGCCTATTTTTAAGAAAACAAACACCAAGAATATAAAACTGACAGCTATTTGTGGTAATGGAAGCTAAATACACTTTAAAATAGATAAATTTGCTATGCCACATTTGGTTTATTCAGCTTGCATATTAATCAGGGCAAAGAGAAGGTCTTGTTCCTTTTGGTAAAGTGCAATGCAAACACAGTTGTTATATACATGTTAGCTATTAATAAGAGATACTCTTAGATTCAGGACTGAAATGTGATTTTCCTGGCAGAATTTCCAGAGTTAGCATACTAGGAAAGGAGACATCCCTTTGGGGAGGAGCAAGTCACAGCTGGTTTGGTTGTCAGGCAGTTTAAATGGCAACGTTAGCAAAATGCTGCAAATGAATGAGCTTGCTAAAAGCAGGAGGTGGCTGGGAAAACCAAGATTCTGCTGGTTCCCCACTCCAGGAATTACACAGTCAGCCCCTGTAGGTAGGATAGGTATGGATAGCAATACACCCCAGTGACCCTAACTCCCACATTCAGCACTTTGGGGCATTCCTCATCCCCAAAACAGACCCTGCTGACCAGTCCTCAGCTGGAAACAAGCCAAAATCACTCCACAGATTCCAAAATATTTAGTTCAGCTTTGGTAAACTGCATGTGGGTTTTATGATGCCTCAGCAACTTCACTGCATGTTCAGTAGTCCCACTTTTTACACAGCCAACCACTGCTTGTGCTTGCATTTTTATTCAGTGTATTCTGGGGTTAAGAGTTATTTTTCATATTGATTATGTTACATGTTTTAGACCTAATACACTATTTTGTTGAAGCTCAATATAAGCTATGTAAGACTGTCTGACTCCAATAAACATCCCTCTTTTTGTTTGTTTGGGTTTTTTTTAAGGACACACTCTTCCTCAAAGGAAAGACAAAAAAAACAAAACTATCTTTTAAATTAAATTAAATGAGATCCAGCATGGTATTTAGAGATATATAGAGACATCCAGCAAAATGCTGAATTCATAATTTTTTGTAAGGTAAAAGTTGATGGAATAAATAAAAAAAACCTCTCTATCACTTCCCCATCCGGTCCTACCATCCTACCGAGGGCTAACACAAGGAATGAGGTATCTAGAATTCTGCTTCCAAAGGCTGCTGACTGCACCATAAGTTAGCCACTTTCTGAGCTTTCTGTTCGAACATGCCTTGTACACATGTGATGAATAACAAAATGAAACAAAGGTAAATTAAAAACATAACTAAAGAAGCATCAAGTAATCTTTTGCTGCCACAATGTACAGTGGCAAAACAAGAAAATTGCTTTTATGACTGTGCATCTTTTTGTTAAAGAGGAAGTTATATGTTTAATTTCACCAGTCCTGTGAATCATGACTTCCTTTCCAGCAGGTTCAGACACGTCTCTCTTCAGCATGGTCTGGGTGAGACCAGACAATTCCATACTTTTTTACCAGCAAAAAGTTGATCTTTAATCATAAAATGTCTGAACAGAATTAAGTCAATCTTTCTTTCTCATACCTGCTTCTTATCAATCAAATATGTCAAGCCACATAAGGAAGAACTTTAACTAACATAACCTAATTCTGAATATTGCATACTGGGTCACAGTGGCAACTTGCTCATGATGAATCCATTAAAGTGAAAGAAAAATCTCACCAAGACCTTGTTTCAGAAAAATCAAGAAGATTGCAAAGTGTTCTCAAAGTTTCCATCCACCAAGAGAGAGGCTTCGTCTGGAATATTATCCACCAGAAAACATTTCCTCAAGTCTTGTAAAATGAATTTGGAGGGTATTTTTCTGCTATAGGTGTTAGGTTAAAGAATACAGCAGCACTGAAGCCAGATCACATAAAATACAGTAACTGCTGATAACTTGTGAGCAAGTGGAGAAGGGGACACTGGATGTGGGTGCCAAACAGGGATGTGCCCATCTGTCCCTGGAGCCTGAAGAGGGTCAGCAGTGGGCACAGCATCCTGCACCCTGTGCCTGCTGCTCACTAAGAGATACCTCCCAGCCCTGGCTGACAAAAGCATGGAGCCCCAAGCATCGACATGCTCTGGAATTTACCAATGCCCAGTAACTCAGTGCACCAACACTCTTCAAAACCTCCTTTCTTTATACACTTCTATCTGAAAAATGACACTGCAATTAGTACATAATATTTTTTAAAAAAAGACCTCTTTCTCTTGGAATCTTGAACATTGCTGAAACAGGAATGAGAGGTTTTGGCACAGAATCTCCAACTCCCAGCCATGTAATTCCACCAAAAATTTTGCATATCACTCATAAGGGATATTCGTTTCTAAGGTGTGCTGTGGGGAATATGGCCTTTCACATTTCTAATTATTAGTGGGATTGTTCTTAATGAAAATATTAAAATTGGCAGTGATTCTAAGATGAGCAGAGATGACCAAAACCTGTATTTACCACCTTAATTCAAAATGGTAAACTGCATAGGATACAAAATAACAGCATGGGATCCATCACTCAATTACAGAGCTCCCATTAATTCAGGCAGATAATCTGAGATTTTCAGTTACTGTGGGAATTTTCAAAGTAATTAATGGGTTTTGGACAACATGACATCATTGCAATGAGTGACATTTGGTTGAACTTAATATGTCACTTAGCATTCAGTGCTAAGCAACCAAGCTCTCGGCATGGTGAATGTCTGAGACATGAGGTCAATGTCTAAAGTGTACATACAACACAATTACTTGGAGCCACCAGCCTCTGGTGCAAGTACACTCACTTTAGTTATTATTTCAGTAATTCTACTCTTTCAGAAAAAAACCTTGAAAATGGGCTTTCATACAAGCGTGTCCTCCATAGTTTATAGTTCTGCACTTGTTCTAAACATAAGCATCTCCCATTTATTATCCCCTGTGATATTTGCTGCTTAAGTACAGCAGTTTGGCCAGCAAATAATAAAGACAAAACAAGATAAATTGCTTTAACTTGGCTTCCAGTTATTTCATATTTAGTCTAACTAAGCTTTGAGATACCGATCAAGATGGATTTTCAGGAGCAAAATGCAGATCCAGAGCTGAGCTGATGTCAAAGTCCCACAATGAGGGACTGGGGACAGTGATTTAATCTCATTTGGTGAAGAATAATTTAAAAGTCTCCATAGTGAAATCATAATTCTGATTACAACACCAGAAAATCATTGCATTGAGAAGCAAGTCAGATGTACTTCAACTTAATATTCCAAATGAAGAGCTAACTTCAATGATTTCTCATTAAGACATTTGTTCACTTTCAGTCACTCTGTTCTCAGGCTTTCCTACATAGTGCTGCCTTATAAAACATCCATGAAATCTTACAGCTTTTCACCAAATAATTTTTTCCACTGACAGAATGTTGCTTCAGGAACTGGTCCCACCTTTTCCAGGAGTAATTTGGCAAAGCTCCCACCCTGACCAAATCTGACCTCTGACCGATTGCTTCAAAACCTACACACCCCAAATGGGAATAACTGTCCAAGACAGTAATGATGATCTCACCTGACAGAAAGGGAGTGATACAACTGAACTAGCAGCCGGAGAAGTGGAAACCCAAAATTGATCACTTTCTTCCTTGCCATGCTCCTTTTCTTTGCCAAACACACTCAAACAGGACGGATAATGTAAGAGATGACAGCCCCAACTGCAGAAGTTACAGACCAAAGTATGTGATTCATATATACTGCAGCTAGTTAAGGAGAGACATATTAAGTAATTCTGGAAGGAAAGCAGCACCTGTCAGTATCATTTTAGTGTTAATACAAGAAACCCATAGTTCTGCTTTAAACAACTGCCCCATAATTTGTGTCATATACCTTTCAGGCAGTTAGATGCACATTTTCAGCAACATGACCAAAAAATGGTAGATATTTTTAGCATTTGGTTATGATTAAATTATGCTTCAACTATCCAACATACCAGTACATGTCAACTCAATTCATGTTTAACCAACTGGCTAAGCTGTAGCTAATATAAATACATTTATATTTTAATGTTGTCAAAGAATATTGGAAGATCAAGTATTATTGACCACTATTGGATCCCATTACCTCCAGTTTGATCACAGTGTTTTTACCTAAAATTAGGTATACTGGCCAACATTCTTACTCAGTGGCAGCTATATGAACTTTGCACATAAAAATGTAAATATTAGTATCTGTGCATTCCTATGTTTTTTATCTTTACATGTGATCAAATCTGATCTACAGCCGAACCACTTTTAAGACATTAAGGAAACTTAAAAGCATGCAAAGAAGTGTCATGTTAGAAGACAAATTTATGCTCCAGTGAGCCTCAAGAACTTCATTGAACCTTCAGGTTTTAGGGATCTTTCATCAAAACGAATGTTTATGTTAAGCATGTGACCTATTCAGAGTGCAATTTTTCATCTTGTCAAAAAGTCTGCCCTTGACCTCTGAATTGCAGACAAAATTCTTAAGCCTAACATGGATCTTCAAACCAATTCTACTGAAATTTATTTCTTTAACATCAATTCAGTGAAAACCATGAATCTGCAAATTCGTGGGAGAAATGCATGACAAGGGGAAGAAAATCAGGACAACTCTCTTCCAAATCTGAAGCCAGCATATTTAGATTAAATGTTAAATGTATTTAAAGGAAATTTTCAAAAACCTCAAGATGGTATTTTCCTTATTGCCACTATATGAGAACTTCATATTCCACACACTCTACAGTTCCCATGTAGTGGAAGACTGATACTAATTAAAGTAAGAGTTGGATGTGTCCAAAGGATCAACTTTACTCCTAAGATTGTACCTATTTCTCACTTTTTTTTCCACAGAGTAGATGTTTTTCACAGTTAAATGTTTGTTTTGAAACTATTTTGGGCAGTGTTATAGCCCAGATAAAACTTGGAATAGTTATAATACTTAGACAAAACTAAAAGAGAATTTGGCTCTTTGTATCTTATTTCCACACTCCTAACTTCAGGCCTGTAAACATCTCCTGAAGCATCTTCTTAAACAGCTGAGATACGAACAAAATTCTTGCACTAATATAAAACACTGTATTAGCCACTTGGGACATTTTCAAAAGAATTTTGTATCCTAAAGCAACAAAGATTCAGATGAAACAACTTTTTTCCTCTTACTGCTTGTTGCACTCAGAATGCAGATACCAAGATGATACAAGGTGAGTAACTATGGAGGCACAAAGAGAATCCACCAACATTTTGTAGATATTAAGTTTTCAATTTATCAACTTCAGTTCAATCCAAATTTCAGGCTCTTCTCCTCCAGCCCCTCCTTGGGAGCTATTTTCACTGAGCTCAGTGGAATTGCACAGATAGGATATGACCCAAATGAGCATTCAGTTGTGCTCCAAAAAATGGGTAAAAAAAAGCCAAATGTTGTCATCCTCTTGTTGAGAACAGCTTAGCTCTCAGCTGAAAGAGAAGGAATCACATGGCTTCCAAAGCCATGGAGTAAGGAGGTATTTGAGTCAAGAATGACTGATTAATGTTTGTGTGGGGATTTTTTGTTTGTTTTGTAACACTTCCACTTACCAGCTTAAAACTGCTCTTTTAATAGATTACGAATTGCATTTAATCAGCCAACCCTCACTGGATGGGCCGAGCTGGAGTTACTGTTCACCTTTTAAACGTGCCCACCCTTAAGATGCTTCCAAAACACATTTGATCTGGTTGGACTCTGCAGGTCAAACTGCACGTGCCCTTGGGCACCCTGAGCAGAACACAGCACAGCCCCAGAACAAAAAAGGGACTGATGGCTCACTCAGAACCAGGTTTGGGCTCAGGACTTTGGGGACTCTTTCAGGCTCACTCAGTAAGGACCAGATATTCCCATGACTTGTCCCACACAGATCTGTGAACAATTTTGCTGCAAGTACTGCAAATGCTGTCTGGTATACTGGGAGCTTTTACAAACAGCCACCCATTTGATGAGTCTTCACATAGTTAGCAGCTAGCAGGGACATTTCTGCTACTCTTTAAAACATTATCAGATTGATTTTGCTCTCTTAGCCTTCCGGACACTGCAAAATTCTGATTGTGTGTTTGTTTTGCAGTCCAGTATTCTATGATTGATTCACCTGCCACAATCTCAGATATGGGAATATCACATTTGTCACTAATCCCAAAAACACAGAATTACAGAATATTCTGAGTTGGAAGTGACCCACAAGGATCATCTAGTCCAGCTCTTAAGTGAAAGGCCCATGCAAGGATTGAACCTACAACCCTGGCATTTTTAGGACAAAATGTTGAAACTCACAAAGGTTCTATAGTTTTAGGACTCATTTTAGCAAACTCAAATTTGCTAATATCATCTGCTCCATTTCTGAGGACACTTCTCTTAGAAACACTGGGGAAAACAGAGTTTCACTTTGGTAGCTCTTAAAGCTTTTGTTAATTTTGTTGGTAAACATTTAACACCTCAGTTGAAAGTATGCTCTGCAAACACACTGCAAACTGAGCTTATAAACCTGTTTTAATCAGCACAATATGAGCTCCCTCCATCACTGCACGCTGTGACTAGGGGAGGTAATGAGTCTCTACACTGAGTGGTCAGTGTGAGCTAAGCCTGTAGGGTAATACAGGTATTGGCTGTCCCTTTCTTCCCAATGATTGCAGACTTATAGTCTTGGGTTACACGGTTAGCTTCTAAAAAAACCTGAAATTAGAAAATGGTTGTTAAATTTTACTTCTAAACAACATATCTCTCATCTCTTCAAGAGTTTTTGGAATGTAATTTTTTTCCATTTCCACACAGAAAATCCAGAGGTCTGATTTCAAAGCCCTGATGCACCCTGGACTCTTTTCTGCTGAGAAATGAAAGCTGAAACACTTGTCCCGCTTTGCTTGATTTGGGTGGGTTTTCCCTGCAGTTGGCACCCGTGCATACACACCCAAGGCTGTTTGAGTCTCCCAGTTCAGCTCGGCGTGAGTCCGGGAGGTTCACCCCTGGCTGTCCACGGCTGCATCTCCCCGGAGAGGTTCACCCCTGGCTGTCCACGGCTCCATCTCCCCGGGGAGGTTCACCCCTGGCTGTCCACGGCTGCATCTCCCCGGGGAGGTTCACCCCTGGCTGTCCACGGCTCCATCTCCCCGGGGAGGTTCACCCTTGGCTGTCCACGGCTCCATCTCCCCGGGGAGGTTCACCCTTGGCTATCCACGGCTCCATCTCCCCGGGGAGGTTCACCCCTGGCTATCCACGGCTCCATCTCCCCGGGGAGGTTCACCCCTGGCTATCCACGGCTCCATCTCCCCGGGGAGCCGCTGGCCGCAGCGCTGGGCCGGGCAGCACGGGGCGGTGCGGGGAGGGCGCTGTGCCCGTGCCCGTCCTAGGCCGGGCTTAACTCGCCAGGATAAGCGGGACCAGCGCACTTTGCCTGGGCCAGTGGGGGCCCCTGGTGGCCCGCGAGAGAACGGCCCCGCGCTCCCGGACACGGCCGCGGCCGGGAAAGGGAACGGGAAAGGGAAGAGGAAAGCTCCGTGCGTTCCCAGCGGGAAAGGACAGGATGTCCCCTCCAAGGGGCAGGTGTGAAGGAGGCGGTCACGCATCCATAGCCACCTCCCCGCCCCTCACATGCATGTCCACCTCGGGGCACCCAGGGTGGCCACGGAGCTGCACGCTCACTCTGCGACCGGACGGTCCTGCTGGGATAAGAATACAATACAGGCTCTATTCTCACATCTTCGACTGCTTATAGATAATTCTCTAACAGAATTACAAGCACAATAAATTCTCGCTGGCTCACTGTAATATAATTTGGAAACTCAAGGCATTGCCTCTCGGTCTGTCCTGACTGGCAAAGCCCGTCAGGAGCTCGGGAGATTTCTAAAATTATGCTAACCAAAAAGTCAGCCACAGATTTAGAATACCACTTGTGAAAACATGTCTGGGTTTGGGATCACCATTCAGTAGCTGTTGAGCATAGCTGTGGCTGTGGCTGTCTACGACAAGCAGAGTGAAAATGAATAAGCACAGAATGACTGAAAATGTGTTATTTTTGCTGCGATGTGTCCATACCATCCCGTTTGATGTAATGGTCATTTCAAGGGCTTAGAATGAAGACAACAGGAAAATTTAAAACTATCAAGCCCAAGCCTCAGAATGTCCAAACAAAGTAAACTAGTTAGAAAACAAAGCTTGAACAAAACTGCCCAGAACAGTAACAGCAGCCAGAGATCCATCATAGATTTGTAAAAGGGATAAAACACAAGGGTCAGAAGAAGCTCATTTACATGTTGCACCAATTTTTGAGAAGCTCAACAGCTTTATTCTTAAAAGGCAGCCATAAACATCCCTTGTCTTTTCAAGGGGTTCCACTATAGATTTTACTGTTGCCAGTAGCAAGAGCAGCCAAAAAAGAACTAAAGCAACATGTATCATTTGTTTGCCTTTTGGATTCCATGGCATGTAACATTTTTGACTTGCTGTATTATATCATAATTTTCCTCTTGACTTCAGCTGTCAGCACGTCATGTTCTGATCCCCTTTCAAGCTTTCATGACAAAAGCCCCCCAGAGATTAATTCTTTTCATTCATCGGGTTCTACTTTAAAGTCTTCCATGCCTTGAGGGAAGGAGAGCAAACACTAGAGGGTCAGTAGGGAGTTAAACATTCTTTAACCATATGAAACGAATGTGCAGGCCTACTGGTTGTCATAGGCTGGTAGTGGGGAAAATTGATTAGCAAATGAAAGAGAAAAAATAGCTAACTAATTCTGCACATTTATCTGTGGAAGTTAACACTTGGAGCTACAGGCTTTCTCATAAAACACTCCTACAAGCTTTTCTGGCTTTAACTGCTTTCCACCAGTGCTTTGATTTTCAGCTAAGTGATTTCCACTTAAGTGAAAAACCTATCCATTTGTAGAAGCAGCAGGTGTTTGTTACTATTTTCCATGCCTTGACCTGCTGGATAGTTTCCTTTTGGCTTACCCACTGTAAATGCTTTAGAAGTCTAACGCTGCCGTGTGGCAGTAGAGACAGATGCACCACACTTATTGTAATCCAAAGCTGCAAAAGTTTTTTATTGTTCTCAGCTACTATTCTTATACCTCTTCACAATTACTGTGGCTTATTATGATTGGCTGCGTAGCAAACACTGACAGGGCTGTCTACAAAACAAGAACCATTCAAACAGCAACACAATTAGCTGTACAAGCAATTAGTTACATCTTATATGCGAGTCCCTCCCTGTACAATCTTGATATTCCATAACAAGGATATCTTCTCCTTGTGTCCAGAACATCTTCATTCGCTGATGATCCTTGTGGCTATTTCTGTAGCTTTCACTGTGACTGCAGTTTCTCACAGGTAGATTTTGACTGTTTTTAAGTCAACCTCTGTGAGACTGAGGCCTTCAGACCAGCTGTCAGCCTCATCAATTCCCACATTCCCGCAGTGATTAGTACATAGAAGAAAAAAAAGGAAGTAGGATCCAGGAGTTCTTACAGTTAAAATGTTAAGTTTTATGAAACAGACAATATTCTAACAATCAAATCCTACCTTAAATTTCTCTGAAGGTTTCACTTAGTGTGTGAAAGATTTCACACAGTTTCTTTGGGGAATGTAAACAAGCTACAGTAGCTCAGAGCAAGAAAACTCAAAGGAATATCCTTTACTGGCATTGCATTTTCCTTTCCAGATAACTGAAAATTGTAACAGTCTGTATTTTCAGTTGGTACAAGAACTCTTGTACCAACTGAAAGGTTTTTTTCAACACAGCAGGATTTAATTAATCTCTAAGAACTGGTACCATCAGGGAGTTCAGCTTCATGTTGGTTTCCACTTGATTTCCACTGAAGTTGGGTTTAGATAAGATCGTTGCTCTGATCTGAAGAATACTTGACTCTCCAAACTCTGTCTTGAAACATATGATCTGAAAGATATGTTCAATGTACAACAACTGAACATCCATTTCAAGATGAAATCTACTGAAAATGCATAAATATTGCATATAAATTAAGTTCCAAGCAAAACAAAGGAGTGAAAGTGAAAAAAAAAAAAAAACAAACGAAAAGGAAGCAAACTGAAAATAGAGATAATCCAAGCTGCATGCTTGGATTGGAAAATCAAACTTTTCCCCCACAGTATCTACCCGCACAGTAACTCAGCACAAATATAGTTACATGCTTTTTAGATTTAATGTATTTTGTTAAAAACATGCAAAACTGTTTTTGAACCTTTTCATGATGTTTTGGCATTTTCTAAGTGATCTTGGAGTGTAAGCTCTTGGGAAAACCAGTATCATCTTAGTTCCCACTTCACCTAAGGAGAGATGATTAAGGAATTCAAGCACCTAAAGCTGTAGTTATGTAGGCAGTGAGATTCTCAAAATTGCACAGGTTCCTAATTTTGACTATAAATTGGGTATCTTAGGTGGTGTTGAAAATCCTGGTAAGCCTGTAATATCCATTCTAGGTGACTTTAAAAGCTGTGCCTTCAAAACTGTGCTTAGTCTCCCACAGATACAATCCATGGACTTCACTCCCAGCAGGGCTGATCTGCTCTGCTGTGAGCTGCCGTTGGCTGAATTTGTCCCCAGCTTGTTTTATGAAAGCATTCATCTGTTACCACCATTTTCCTTTTGATGTATGCTTTGAGTGAGCCATTTCTGGCGGTTTGTGCAAACTTGCAAAACAAGAAATTCTTGAAGCAAACTGTAAACATTTACATACATGCAAGACTGGAAAGGCAATGGTTACAATAAATGCTGCCCTAGCTATCTGTATGGCAATGTGGATTTTTTTAAATAAAAATGACGGGTGATAATGACAATCAATTACTTTTTTTTCCTAAACCTGCCACTGAGCTCAGAAATATTAGAATAAGAATTCAAGCATGGATATAAGCATAACTTAGTAGGGTAATAAATGAAATGGAGCAGTTAAGAGGCTAAACTCTGGTCTTCATGCCAGCCCAGCCCATCAGAACAATTTGTCTGACATTAGGCACTTGTGCTGCTGCCTTTTCTGACAGCACATCAGACAGAAGAAAGAAGTGGCTTCCAGCCTTCTGACAGTGTCTTACAGCTCCTTGCCTGTTTTGTTGCTCAGCTGCAGGCAACCCTGCTGTACACTGAACATCACTTCAAGCCACAGGCAGAGGTACAGGAAGAGATGAGACAATCAGGGGGCACCAGTGTTATGGAGGCTCTTGCTCACAGGGGATGTGCACATCCTGCCATGCAGGGGAATGGGTGCTGGGCCATCACCCTGGGGGTTTCTGTGTTGTCTCTGCTGATGCTCTCTGCATGGCATTTTCAAATAAGAACAGCCCTGGTGACTGACACCAGTAAAATGTGTTTTGCTCCTGCAGGCTTCAGCTGTCTGATGCACAGCATTGAAGTGCTCCCAACTTACCTCATCTGAATATACAGCATGAACGCAGTCTATGATTCTACGAAAGCAAAGCTCTTTATTCAACTTGTCCTCATCGTTATTATAATGTATCCTTGTTCTGCTTTATACTCAGGTATCTTACCTTTCCCTCCTCCTGATGATTTGATTATCAAAAACAAGTACCACCCATGAAGAAGGAAGTTTTACCTTGAGATGCTGCTGGAATTGCCTCACATTTCAAACTCAGGAAAATAAATACCTTTAACCTTACAGTGTGTGTGACATTCCTTCTAATTATCTGAAGATGCCACAAAACTTCTGTATATTTGTTTTGAGAGTATTCCAGTTGAAAACTTGTACTGCACCAGCAAGCAGAGGGAATTAGAGCTAACCAGGGCTATGCATAGCTCAGCCATTGTGTGAATTTATATGTTCTGAAGTCATTGCAAAGTCCTCGCTGTATCTGAATGCACACTTAATTGCAAACAAATGAGTAGTTGTATGGGTGCCAAAGCCTAAATATGTGCTGCACTGAGGCTTCCTTTGTCAGGTGAATCCTGGTTTTATTGGCAGAGAGGGAAGCAAGTATATAAGTACAATTACTTTGCACAACAGAAGAAATAATCACAAACATATTAATATGAGTGCACAACAGCAGCGAGATGGTTTTCTAATTACTCCCTTATAGAAAGTCATATACCAATAAGAGCTAAATATAAACAAACAAAACACTTGTTTAATTGTCAGTACAGAACACATAGACGTGGAAATGCAACAGGACTCAAGTATGGTGTTCTCCTTCAATTAGAAGCTCACCAAAAATGGGCCCAAGTAACTTTTTCTATCCTTAGAAAATCCTTAAAATTTCAAGAAAGTTCACCTTGGCTAAGTCTTTATCTGTGAGGAAGTCTGTTCTGCCTGTGTATATTCATGTAAGTCAGAACCTTCTGTGCCCTCATGCACTTCAAACCTTAGAGGCTGCCTGTCACTTTATTTTGTTATTTATAAGGATTCCCGGACAAGAAAAAAAGATGGAGGTTCATTCCTTGGTTTGGAATAAATGATGAGCTAACCATTGTCAAAACCCTCCTGGTTCCTTCTGGGCAGAAAGGTCTGGCAGTGGATGTTTTAGTGTATTTTTAGATTCTGTTTGAACAGCTGACAAAGACAAAATAATTGACCACAGATGCAAAGCTAAAGAGAGGCAGAACTGAAAGAAGCAGTGAATGTCTGGAAAATGTCTAATGGGGATTGGAGGAGGATGGGCAGAATAGACAGAGTTTGATTCCTGGGACTGAATTTCACATGTATTTCATTGTTGTATGACTCAACTTCAGACTAGTTTTATTTCCACTTAACATCATGTGGAGTGCCGGAACTGTGATACTTGGTTCATTTTGAGTAATCCTGAACGTTGAAAGGTTCAAGCTCAAAGCCTTGAATGAATGCTTTAAGAAAACCAGACATTTTACATATGTGGACATAAGACATGTAAAGACATTTTTTCGAATTTAAGAGCAAGTCAAGCCAAGTGACACAATATCTATCAAGTGACCTCTCTTGGCCTACAGAGCACATGGAGAAGACACGTTCAAGACAGACGGACTTCATTTAGAAATGTTCAAATGAAATTACTGTGGTTACTTTTAAATTCCTCCTCTGCTGTAAGCATTCATAGAGGAATATTCATACAGTGATCTTCAGTTTTAATATACTTTCTGGCAGATCATAAATGAAACACATACTGCCTAAACATGTATAGGTTTCTAACAGCAGAAGAGCTTATACAGATTGCCTACAGCTGTCCTAACCACATGAAACAATTGAACAAGCTCCAGTAACCGTATTTTGCTGTAAATTCATTCATCAAATGTTAGATGTTAGGCCACAGATAAATAATGAACAGTTTGGCTGCATAACATTGTTGGTACAAGTTTTACCCTCTACAGCAATAAAACCCTGCCCATAAGAAGTACACAAGGAAATATCAGACTTGTTCTCATGTGCTGCTATTGAATTTCACAAATGAAGATAATGTTAGGAACAGATTGTTGAAGGAAATGCCTTTATGTGGACTGATTTTCCAGTCTTTGTTCAACCAAATGACAGGACCCATCAATGTCCATTAGAGCAGATATTAGCAAGTATATTGTCTATGCATGGGAATTTACATTATCATACTTAGCAGATAAGTTAACAGCTTGTTTTATTTGTAAATGTAAATTTAATCTGTGCAAGAATTTTAACTGTCTTTGTATAGAACTCTCTCAATTGTGTCAATTAGAAAAGCAATTACTGCGTCTGGGACTTGAAAACATTTCCAGTAATTCAACATTTTCAGAGTCTCCAGTCAAAACCAAGAACAAACTGAAAGCCAAATTTATTCTGATGTAATGGAAAAGGAAGATAAATCTGGTCTCAAGATTCCAGTTCATGCTTTGTGGAAGTCTGGAAGTTTCCCAACTCCTTTTTACTTATATTTGCTTATGATGTGGAACAGGATAATGGGTGGCTGTGGCTGTCACCTCTTTCACAAAGTCTTGGGAGCCATTCTTAATATCTGCCAAACATGTCACAGTGTTTCAGTGAGAGGTAGAATGAAATTCCATATTATTCTTGATTACTTTTCATGCCAACTTTCACACAGAATACATAAGGCACAGAATGCACTGGTTTACCCAGAGTCTGATTTACCATTTTTTCAGCAGGTAAATTCTATGGTTGTCAAGTTTCACAGTAATTTAACAGTCACCCCATGAGAAATGGTGTCTTGGGGTGATTTGATGATGTGTATCCCATGTCACCCGCTCTATGCCCAGAAATTAATTTTGTGCCTTTAAAACTGGGTGCAAGAGAAAAAGAGGCAGATGAACATTTTCAAAGCAATTTTGTGCTCCAAAGTCACTCTGGCTACTCCTCTCTGCGTTCTTCTGCAGTGGGGGGATAGCTGCTGCTGCTGCTGCTGCTGCTGTGGCTGCTGTTGCTGAGTGGAGGAAACACCCTTCCTTGCTTCCCAGCCAGTTTTCAGCTTTGCTTCTCCAGAGAGAGAGACAGAAAGTTAATTTTTATGTCCTTAGGACTTTGGCTTCTTCTTCTTCTTTCTGGAACTTGCAACAACACCAGAACAGAATCCGGGAGGTCCAGAGGGGCCTGTGCCAAAACCCCAGCTCCGAGGAGGAGGAGAGAGACCACGCCCACAGAGGGACTTAAAAATCTTCCAGGTTTCTCTCCACAATGAGAGATTTTATTATTTACCATTATTTTTCTTTCTTGTGTGTTTGTTAAATAAATAGTTTTGTTTCTTCTTCACTCTCCTGTGAGGAAATATTTCTTTTCCCAAACAAAGTGAGGAAAGGGTGACTACAAACTGCTTTCTATCAGAGGATATTTTCCCTTAATTTGTCTCAACCGATATAAATAATAAGTGGCACCCAACGTGTGGCTCAGAGGAAAGGGAAAAAACATGTACTAAATACATTTAAATACATTACTGTGTACTGGGGTAAAGTAGTTACTGTGTTGGTTGAGTTCATAACATCCTTCTGGCTTGAAGTACTAACGTCTTTTTGGTCCCTAGGCCTGTTTAAGTTATTAATGCCTTTCTGGTCCTTATGCCTATCCTCAAATTACTCCATTTTTGTCCCTAATACATAACTTTTACAGATCAAAGGCACGAATACAAATTTTTATTCTGCTATACTCAATGATAATGATTTATAAGAAGTTAACAGAAGTCCTGGCAGTTGTTCAAAGTGTGTATGACATGTAGTTTCTTTGTCCTAATCCCAGTCCTAACTTCAGTAGCCTGCTTTATAAGTTTAGTAGTAATTGCACCCAGTTTGTTAGAAGAAGAGGAGATGGAGTTTACCATCCTTTCATCTCCTTCCCCTTTAAATTTGATACATTATCTTTTGAGAATGTGGCGAAGACTCAGGAGACTTTGGCCACAAAAACATGCTTCTGCTTTATCAATGATGAAGAAAAATGATCAAGTTGAAACCCTGAAAGATATGGCCATGAAGCTCCGAACATATGCAGATACTGTACGTGGCCCAACACACGCAAGAATCACAACTGTGAAAACACGTATACAGAAATTAGAAAATAAGATAGAAAAATAAGATAGAAAAAATTAAAGAAGGCCTTCTCCGAATCTCGGCAGTATAGATAAAAGATTCTGTTATCAGATGCAGACGTGTCCCAGATAAAAAGAGGTACCCCCCAAGAAGTGAGCTGTGGTTGTTCCTGCGTGATAGTGGAAAAAACAGGAAAAAGTGAGGTAGACAACCCACTTCAGCTCTAGCAACACGAGTGGGTGAATTGAAAGAGTGCAAGACTATGAGAAGAAGTTCCACCAGAAAATAAGCAACTCCAGTTACCCATAGCTGAACTGCCAGATATGACGGAAAATAACATACCTAATCCCCTTGAAATAACCTCTAAAATATATACCCAAAGAAAGAAAGATAACCAAGACTAGAGAGGCCCTGTCTCTAGCCAGGTAGAAGCCAGAGAAAATCATGTTTCACATGTGTGGATTCACTAGCCTGGTACATCAGAACCACAAAAATATGATACCTTATTCGACACTAGGGCACAGTACACAACAATCCCATGGCAACGTATAGAGATGAAATCTGTTTCTATTGCTAGCGTAAGAAATGAATCACAAGATTTAACCCTGGGAGAAGCTGAAGTGAGCCTGACTAAAAATGAGTGGAAAAAACATCCCATTGTGACTGGCCCAGAAGCCACGTGCATTTTGAACATAAACTTCCTCCCACGCAGATATTTCAAAGACCCAAAAAGATCCAAGTAAGCGTTTAGAATAACTACTGCAGAGACAGGGGGCATTAAATGTTGTAGTTTCTGGCTTTCCAGTGGAGTGGCAAGCCACAAAGCAGTGCTAAAGAGCATTTCTGCCCAGCCCAGGTCGGCCCTCATGTTCCAAACCTTCCCTCTGAAGGCACAGGGCCCTCACCAGCCGGGGAGCCTCATGGCTACCTCTAGCATCTTGCTGCTCACAACAAACACAGCAGTAAAGGAGATGAGAAGGCCCTCTGCATGAAGAACACAGAAGGTCTTTATTCACATGATGGCAGGCAGGTTTCCAGAGGCAAAGGCAAAGGAAGGCAGGGGGTCTGTGTCAGGACCTGCTGGCCCCGTGGGTTTCCTGGCCCGGCGATCTTCCTTTTCAGTGTCCCATGTCAGGAAAAAATGAAGCAAGACTTCTTTCTGCTGCTTCAAGAATTGTTTATTTTTTCTTATCTAAGTTTCAGAAGCGCAGCCTCTGCTGCTGCTTCCAGGAGAACAATGGCTTCTGCTGCTCAGAGCAGGTATCTTATATACCTTTATCACTCAACCAACTGTGGGAAGAGAGGGACAGGCGGACGGAAGATCTCGCGATGTCACAGAAAGTAACAGGGTCTCTTCTCCCCTCCATCCCCTGAGATAACGATCACCCCAGGAATGCAACCCCTCCTAACCCCAGTAGTTTTCCACTCCCTACTAACCCTAGCTAGTCCCACTGCCCCCCATGACGTAGA
>VZTN01028593.1:1305-14353 GCA_013400515.1 Erpornis zantholeuca
AAAAAAAAAGAAAGAATGGGGAGCTTCTTAAACTCCAACAATACCTTAAATTCTAAATGGAGAGATGCATGTCCAAGAAAATATGATGTCTGAAGAAGCTAAGAAGCCTCCCTCACCAGCTACAGGACTGTCACTGTTGTGATTTTTTCAAAACAGAGAAAGCTGATTACTGGACAGGCTTACTTCGGTAACATCAAAATTCATTTCTTTGAAATCACAACTAAAATAATTCTATAACTGTTTTTAATGAACCTTTTAGATATAATTCAGATTATCTTTCCATAATGCTGGCATTCCATGAACTCCAAAACTGAAATATTTTCTAAATTATATGTGTGTGAACACAGGTAAGAATTTTAGCATAAATGTGGAGTTTTTTTCTCCCTATTTGTCAAACATTCTAAGTAATTTATTTTTCTGAAAGCGGTTCTAATTACAGAATATTTTTCATATATTAGAGATTTGTCTAGAGAAGATTAAAAAAATATTAAAGGAGGTCATTACATTATTTGATTAAGCAGCTGAAAAATTTCAGGCAACTTACAATAACACTTAATTTGCATCAAATTTCGGGGTATTTCGGAATCTTAGCCTGACACTTGGTCTACTGCCAAAACATATACTTCTGTTTACCTCTTCTTTTTCATTAAAAAATGCCTGTCAGTATAAGAACGTGGAATGTTAGGAACCAGAATTAATTGCAGAAAGCATTGCTCTATCTCACCATAGGCCCTACTAGGAACATCAAGTATGTTCTGCCTCTTATGAGAGTGACAAGGATGTTGTATTATTAATTGCTATCTTTGTTTCTTTAGTATACCTGACAATAGAAGTGATATTTGCAATTTAAGAATAGCAAGTCAAATTAATAACAGTAGTGGATTAATAGTGATTTGTCATTGGATTTGATTAAGCAAGGTACATTTAATTTAAGCTTCCAAAAAGCATTTTTGCTGAGGCAGAGATATATTCTTGTCATTTTCTCCACTCAAGGAGAATCTATTACTAAAATCTAGAATGCTTCTTTTATTAAAATGAGTTAATTAATATAAGACATTTATAATGATTAGATAAAGCCAGATCTTCTTTAGCTCTCATAAGATTGCACATAGATTTTTTTACAAAATATTAGACATGAGCAACTGATCATTCAAATTCTTTCATCCCATAAGAAATATGAAATTAATTCACCCCATGTTCAAAAGCTAGGTATGAAACTGGTATTATTAAAAACAATTTTATCAATAGTAAAAGCAATTATAATAATAAATTTTCCAGTCTGACTCCATTAAATTTAAAGGATACATTTAACTTTTCTTAGTAAAATAAACCAGACTATTCAAAAATCTTCAATGAGCAAAAAAAATCACACATTTTAATTTATTTTTATCTGGTTAAAAGAGACTCCTGGTATTCTAACCAAACATGTCCAATAAGATATAGTGATTTCTGGCAATAAAATAATTCTGAGAAGTAGAAGTTAGGTTTTACAAATTGAGATAAAAAAGACAGAAACAATAAATTCTTATGTAGCTATACCTCATGAATTGTACTTGCCAGGAAATTGAAATAACTGAAATGATCATTGCCCATGATCATAATTTACTAAGAGAGACTGAAGAACTGATCTATACTGTAGGAAATGTCTATTTACTGCTTCAAACCTTAGTAATGCCTGACTCAAAATAGGTGAAACTGACAATGATATTGCCTTTCCTTCTTCAAGTGTGGAATGGCTCAGGCCCACAGGAATGAAATTACTCATTCCTCTCATGCCTCTATGGATACAGCATTCCTCATGGCACCTTGGGCAGGGGAATGCCCTAAAAAAAATGCCCTGGAACCAAATTTATTTTCTTCGGTTATGGGCTTCCTAAACAGCAAATGAATGTGTTTCCATAAAAACTGGATATGCTCCAGACAACTGAATCTACAGAAAAAAATTCAGAATTTAGTTGTGAATGGTTTCATTAATTAATTTTACTTTAAATTTTTTTTTTTTCAACCTAGGCCCCGTCCTTCATTCTAAACTACCTATCACTAGCTTAAGATATCTTTGTCAGTAATTTCTTATGAGAAAATTCCTCTCTTTTTTCAGTATAAGTTATGAAGGGTAAAAGTTTATATGAAACTTAAAAAAAAAAATAAAGCTTGGCTATCTTTTACTGCAGTACACTTTCTAAACCTTTATCTTTTCTGTGGCTCTTCTGAACACTCTCAATCTTTTAATCCTCTTTTTGAATTCTGGGTGCCAGAGCTGGAAAAAAATACAGCTGAAATTATATAAATACCAAGTGCAACTCTTACTTTTGGCCATATTCTTCACTGGGAATCAAATGTTATGTGTGTAATGGAGTTCTTTTTTAGTCTGTTGGTTATCCTCCATGGTCTAAGTTTTTTCGCAGTCACTGCTTCCTAAGATGAAGGTGCCTGCATTGTGTGTATCCTTAGAATTCTTGGTTCCTACACCAGTCAGTTGGATGCAGTGATACACTTGCTGTTTGTATTAATCCTGCCTGTTTAGAAATTCAGATAGCTGTCATGTTTAATTGCCTACACCAATCCCAATCTTCTTCCCATATTCAAATTTCATCACTGACACTTCTTTGTTCCCTATCCAAGAAAAGGATAAAAAAAATGAATACCACCAAAGATATCATTGATTTCTGCAGAAAAAAGATAGAAACACATCCACCAGCTACTACCCAGAAGAACATTTTAAGATGTATCAGATGGTCTCCAAATAGTGGATTTAATG
The DNA here is from genome assembly GCA_013400515.1 of Erpornis zantholeuca. Taxonomy (NCBI): domain Eukaryota; kingdom Metazoa; phylum Chordata; class Aves; order Passeriformes; family Timaliidae; genus Erpornis; species Erpornis zantholeuca. Next base: position 4,064 of record VZTN01028593.1, read on the forward strand.
TTTTTGCTTTTTTAAATGCTTTTCCATGCAAATTTCAGTGCCTTAAAGCAGCTTAAAAATTTTTATAATCAAACTTGGAGCAAGTATTTATTAACAAAAAATGAAAGTTGATAAAATTATACTTCTCAGATCTCTATTAATCAGAACAAATTATTTTAAACATCTGTTAGTTGTTTGCTCTTCTTCAATCTGGTAATGATTGCTTGTTCACATCAGTATATTACTTAGCTTCATTATCAGGCATGTTATTTCTCTCCCTCTTAACAAAGATGGTTTCTTCTTGCTCCATTCCTGTTGATTTTCTCCCCTACTCTACAGTTTATGTACAGTAACACAGGAAGACTTGGAAGACTCAAATACTTGGGTACTGCTTATCTGCATTCACAGTCTTATAAAAAATACCTAAATCCAGTGTAACTGTTAATATAAAAGGTTTTGCTGTGTATAATAAAATAGAACCTGAAATAAGAACATATGTACACAGATGAGATTTTATAGGAGTCATTTTGCCTTTTTTACTTTATCAAAAAAATATACAGTAAACCCCAATTCCCATCTTCTGATTTGTATACATCACCTTCTCACACCCTGAATTAAAATCCATTAATTTAATTTTCCAGTCACGTAATTTTTCCAGGAAATGTTAGTAACACCAATTAATTTTAAATTCCATATTTACAAATAAACAGCTATAATTCTTATATTCTCCAGCCTCCTTGCGCATTAAGGAATTAAGATTTGCTTCTCTTTGTATTTCTAGTTGTATTATTCATAGCCTGGGTTTCTCCTAACACTTTGGTACTTTGACTTTTGGCTTAGTTTTATGTTCTTTTCTTCTTTCCTTTTAACCCTTGTATTTTCTGTCAATATATTAAATTGTCATAGCAGTCAGCATATTAGGTCATTGTGAACATTGGAGCAGATGGTCTATAAGTATCTGCAAATTTACACATATGTATCTATGATTCATTCACACTTCCAGAAATTAAAGAACACTTAGGAAAGCATTATAAAGATCCCTTTGTGACCTGCAGTTGATCTAAACCTTTCAAAATACTTGAGTTGTGTTTTCTTTTACTTTTTTTTTCAATGCAGAAACAGAAAATAAAATATCAAGCAGCTAGTAGTCATTCTTTTAAATACGTGAGGCATGCAGTTTTATGATCAGATCCAAAATTCTGGGGATTGGACACTGGATGCTATATGAAACTTTGGAGGATTGACAGAAGCAATTCTGTTTTTAAAAAATGAAATATACTTTGTAATAGAAAGGTCTTGATGTCAATGCTAATCAGCCAAACCATGCAAAATTTCCAGGAATTTAGTTAATAATTTGAATGAGTATGAAAATAATATTTTTTACTCTTGTGTGTGTGTGTAGTTTTCAAACAAAAAAAGCTCTGAGCTTGTACCTTAGACTTTCCCTCTTTCTTTTTCAAAGGTCGTCTGAGTATTATTTTCCTTGCCACAGTGTGTGATTTGTTGTGGGTTACAGAGACACATTTTAAGGACTTGTAAGAAGACAACCTTGTTCTAGCAGAGCAGAGAGGAGGAGAGGGAGAGCAGGGAAGCTCTGTAGTGTGTTGCCCACATGGGCATCTTAAAGGGAAACCCATCTTATACACCAGAAAAACCACACACAGAGTACTATTTAAAAGCACACCTAGAAACCAAAATATGAGCACACAAAAAATATCTCCACTAACAAAGTGTCATGGCTGGTCAGCTACCGTGAAAGCATATTGGCAGCATCTAGAAGATAGGGTCATGTGTTATGAAGAAATATTTTCACATATCTATTAACACCAGCACTGCTCCCTCTTAAAGAGACAAATCGTTAGTGACAGGTCTGTCTTTTTCACCATTTAAACTCATGTTGGTTTTCTTCATTCCCAGAATGTTTGACTGCTTTATTTCAAAGATTTCAGTGATTTGGACCTATACACTGTTCTAAGGAAAGTGTGCTGAATAGAATTTATGAAGTTCTACTACAGTTGATTACCACAGCCACTTTAAAAGTCAGTCAGTCTATTTTTCATACATGAGAGAGAATTATTAGCACTAGCCTAACTAGTTCAGGTGTTCCACAGGATATTCTACTTGGCTGTGCTACAAAATGTGGCCTCTGAACAGCAACCACTTTAAAAGTAATTCATATTTAATAACAATTGACATAAAATGAAAAGTAGCTAATTTATTATTTTTAAGCTTTTCTTCTAGTATATAAAACCCTATATTTTATTATAATATTCGTGCAGACTGAATTAAGTGCATATCACCTCAGGTCAGATAGAAAAAGGCTGTATAACTCATCACCTAACACAAATGTTTTACAATACTGTAAAGATTAAAAATAAGGTGCAATTTGAACATTTGCTCATTGTTTAACAAAAAGTATTTTCACATATTTATATTCACAAAGATTTATTTAGTGCATAAGTCCCTTTTGCTACAATACCATCCAGCCTTTTGTTGAGGAAACTTTCCTGGCTGACCATGCAGGAGCCACTCTGACAGTCTCACTTGCACCACCTGAACTAGGACCGGGGTGCCTTCAAAAAGGGCTGCTGCAGCGAGATGATGGATGCCTCACTTGGCTCCCTAGAGACACCACACCGTCAGAGGAAACACTGGAACCTGCTCTAGAAAAGTTTAGATTATTGTTTGTCTATTTGAGTTTCTGCCCTGAAAATAACTGGCATAGACAACTCAACAGTCCACAGGACTTAAATCTGAAGAACTATTGCAAAAGAGATGTATTACATCTCCTGTGAGGAAGTCTCTGAAGGTTTCATTATCTAAATTTGTGCTTGGTTTGAGGGAAGAAACAAGACATGATTAAATAAAAACGATTGAATTAATTACTCTTCAGCTTCTTCAAAGAATAAAGAGAATCACCTATAGTGACACCACTTCGATTTGTTTACAATGTTTCAACATCAGCCACAGATGTGAATTACAAGGAAATCTGAGACAAGAAAATTGTGACATTTGAGCACAAAGGATGAGTAAGAAGCAAGGAGTAGACTAAAGATGTAGTTTGGTTTGTTTGTAAATCTTCACATGTAGTTTTATTAATTCATGTGGTTCTGGAAAGAATGAAGGAAACATACATTATGTTCTACTGGAAGGGTGAATATCTCCTCTATTTCATGTAATTTCCCAAAGAAGATTGTTAAACCCACTAAACTAATTTAAATAGAATCAAATTCAATCAAAAATCTAAATTTCAGTCACAGTCTCAACTCCCAAGTCTGCTTAGAAAGCTGGCTGGATTTTTCTACAACAAACAGATTCCTGCACAATATGTAAATCTTGATGAAATAAAAAGTTCTATTGAAAGTATGTTTGGGACTGTGCTTAGTTTGCTAGTAAATGCAGAGATGTAATTCTGATGGGGATTTATGCATGTCTTTGTTGTGAATAGTTGTTTGGTTGTTTTGGGTTTTTTTCCATAGATTAATTTCTTCTTAAATACATGGTTTTGCTTCTTCACAAAAACATCCTAATCTTTACCCACCTGTTTGTGCAACAACCTTTTTTCTAACATTCCTAATTTTGTTCTTAATGATCCCTGTAGGTAAAAAATTATGTGTTTAAAAGTCACATCTGAAATGAAAAGCTGCAGAAGGAAAGAAGGAAAGCAGCTATTTGAAACTCCAGCACTTGTATTTGTATGTGACAGTATGCTTACGTGCAAAAGAAGCCTGCACTCGTACGAGTGCTACAGAAGTTCATTTCCATCACATTTAGTTTATTCATTCTGTTTCAGTCTGAAGGAACAAATTCATTCTGATCATTTCATCTATGGCTGAGAAAATTGAACTCTAACAGATTGCAGTCCCAGAAGAAATTGCTTGGTGTTAGAGCTGCAAGTAATTGTTAAACTCCCACATGCCTCAGGGGAGAAAGCATGTCCTTGATTAGAAAAACAAGGAGGGGGAGGGTGGGAATGGGGGAAAGTGTGCTTGTAGTTTCTGGGTATGATGGCATTCTGTTTGAAAGGCTCTGGACAACTAAATCATATTTTCTATTTTTAACTAGAAAAATATTTCATATTTAAAGTAAAAATTAATATTCAGGGTGGATTTTTTTTTCTATTGAAAAGTATCCTTATTCCATTTAAAAGACACTCTTAATGAAAACTGAGCTACTAGTAAGCAGATAAACATTCAGCATTAAGACACCTACTTCTATTCATTCTTATTCTCATTGAGTTATGTACTTCTGACAATTCAGCAGGGAAGACATGTTTAGTTGTTCTACCCTAAAAATATATATTGCTGAAAATTCAACCCATGGTAGCAAGAATATTTTAATTGCAAAGAACATGATTATTGAAACTTATGTGAAGGTGAACATTTTTCAACGTTTCCAATGATATTCCAAGTAAGACTCATTTACACACCAACCATCATGAATGACAGAAAGAGACTTGCAAAGGCCTAAATTACTTCAAGACTCAACATTTACATGGCATCTTTCTTTGGACACAAAATTCTAAATTATGTATATACTGTGACCACAGTGATTTTTAAATACTTACTTAAAGGCTATTTAGTGTTCATTTTGAAATATGGAAACAGTGCAATTATACTAGATACCTAGAAATCTTCATCACTATTGAACGGTATAGAGCATAAATACTCTTGAATGTTCAGATTTTGACAATGTAAGTGAAGGACATGAGTAGAAGAGGAAGGAAATTTCTGGGCTAGAGTTCCTAGTTAGAAGCTTAGAAATCTTCAAATAATAACAGGTGAAGTTTCTTGCAGAAATAAGGAAGATTTTTTTTCCCCTAGATCAATAAATCTTAGGAGCATTGAGAAGCTGATATCTGGTAGTCCTCAGAGGTACCTCAGGTTTAATTTCAGGAAACCTAGAATATGTATTCCTAAATTTTCCTGTAGTAAATAGAGCTTCTGACTCAGACTTGTTTGGGTCAATTAACTATCACATTCATCTAAGCAGCAAGAATTTCAAGCCATCAGGTTTTCAAACTTGACACAGGGCTTCTGTTTTTCTTAATATCTAATGGGCAGGAGAGCCCTTTTGCATCAGGAAAGCCTGATTTCTTTTCTTACATTCAAGGAAAGACTGTTTTTCAAGCCACAGTTAGAAGACAAAGTGAACACACACAAGAAGGAATCACAGAATTTCCATTCTCAGAGAAAAGCTTCACAGATTAATACAGATACAAGGTATTTATAATTTATTCTCTCCCTAGCCTGCTCACATCATGACTCACATTCAGAAAAGTGACTGCATTTCATACTTCCCAGTAACCTGGTGGAAAGGTTTTTTTCCAGCAGAGCAACAAGAAATGGACTAAACCTCAAGAAGTCCATTGAAAGCAAAAAGTCTAGACATCCCCTTACCAAGACTGCATAGTAGTTTAAAATAATTTTTTAGAGAAAAAACCCGCACTAATTCTTTTGTTACATTTACCCATATAAAGAATTTTCTGAGTCAATTTAGTTAATTGAAATATCTTGCTTTTATCAGCTCATTTCATGTAATTCCTTCCTTCCTTTATCTTTTATTCCTGGAATGTACATTATAGCTTTTAGTTTGGAGGCACAGATGCAGATTCCTGTTAGGAAAAGGAAAGTAAAAGTTTCCCCTTTCTGAAACCTATGTTGCTGAACTACTGAATATAAGGGAAACATCAAATTTTTCTCTTCTAGTTTTGCAAATATTTGTTTCTTTTGATGCTTTAATCAGATCAGGATATTAAAGGTAATCAAACTAAGAAGACAGAATATTTAATAACATAGGAAAACTATTGCTAGCAACTTTCCTCATTAATTTCTTAGGATGCAGGCCAAATTTTAAAAAGTTTTCATTTTTGGTATCCTAAGATATCTGATGCGATTTTCAGAAGAAAACTGTTAGCAAGTCAAGCACCACATAACTAGTCTCTAATATCTCCCAAAAGTATAGAGTGAGATTGCATTGATCCATTTTAGCATAGCAAAAAAGACTGATCTAAAAAACTTTAATTATAGCTACTGCAGTAAGGAAATCAATAACATCTTCATTTGCAAATAGCTGAAAGTATTCAAAGGTTTTTCATTATTCTTGGGTACACAGCACAGTACATCTATTCCCAGCATTTTTTCAAGCATTAAGTCTCTTTACAGAGATAAGGAAAGAGAACCACAGGTGAGAAATATCATTTGTTTACTGTACTTTTTTTCTTTTCTCCAAATCTATCAACCATGTAAAACCAGTGGAATTATCTAAAGTAAATCAAGTAGTAAACAAGCAAACCCAACCTCTTTCTAACCATTATGCTATTGGTAAACAAATAAAAAATATGTTAAATCACCAATAAACTGCTTGGGTTCATTAAGACAACAAAAACCCCAACTTTTGAAGTCACATCATCACATTGAAAACTAACCTCTTGCATTATCATTCAAAACAAATCTTAATGAATGTGTGTTGCCTTCCCTACCATTTAGAAGTATTAACCATGTTATGAAACCGCTTCAGAAATGCCATTTACTTTCTCAGGTATAAGTCCAATAAAAAATCTGTAAATTTATGTTCTTGAAACTGACTGTGGTCTGAGTTGTTATAACTACATTCTATTGTCTATAGCCTTTGAAATGCCAGCCAGTATAGCTACAAAAATATTGACAGCCTATGCATGCATACGTTTATAACTAGATGTACATATCTTGCTAAAATCCAAGAAAAATATAGGTTTCTGATTTAAAAATTTAATAAAATGACTGCAATTATAATTTGATTCTTTGGGTATTTAATAATAACACAAGCAAAACACCAACAGCTCTTTGAATTTCATTATTTCAACTCCAAACTTCATTTACAAAATTATTTCAGAATTGTTTAAGTCTATTTTCAGTACCTGCTGATACACAACCACATTTCTGAAATCCAAGAAAACTGTTTTACGGTAAAAGTAAAGAGGTTCTCTAAATTTTTAATTCCTAATCCAGAATTTTGCATGTTAAGATTTTCCTTATGACTTTCTCAAATTCTGAAGATCTTCAGTCTGTTACCCTTGAGAAACAAAAGAACAGTCATTCACTTTAACAGGATTTAACATCAGATATTATTTTCAATAGAATTGATAGATAGATATGACAGATATTCTTTACAATAGAATTTGTAAAGAACTAACACTTAATAAAATAATCCAGCTAACATTCATGGAAAAAATGTTTAAAAAGCAATTCTCACTAAACATATGGAACTTTAAATGTATCAAATAAAATAATTTAATAAATATTTTTATAAAAGAACTAATCCTATTTTTCTGCTTAACTACAATGAGTCCTACTTTATTTCAGTATATACTGAAGTGTGAATTGGTTACTAATTTCATTGTAAGGTTTGGGCCATACTTTTATTACAGATTCACATTGATGTTACTCAGAAAATAGTATCCCAGTGAGACTTTTGCTTAAATAATTACTCTAGAATTTAATCTTCATTTGATATAATAATGTGTTAATGTATTATCAAGAAAAGAAAGGAAGACCATTTCTATTTAACTGAAAAATCCCCCATACCATCACACCACATCAACAGCTGTTGAATCCATTTCCAAATGGTGTCTTTCTTTCACCAACCCCCAACAAAATAAAAACTCAAAAATAGATATGGTAACCAGTGGAGGAAATATAAAAATGACTTTTCAAGGTTTTCAAGCTTCCCATACGCAAAGAAGTTCCAAAACAGTAAGCACTACAGTATAGAAACAGAGAGGCTTCACTGAAAAAGGAGATTGAACTGATGCTCTTCAATTTGTCTGGGATGCAGAAATGCTACTGGCACATTCTGAAAGGTTTTCTAGATTAGTTTTAGGCAACAAAAATTGTCTCAACTTCTATCCTAACAAGCAACAAAAGACTTTCTAGACTTTTTCCCATTCTTATTCAAAATGCATATCGAGACAAAATGCCATCAAGTTGTGAAACACCTTTTTATTATTTTGTAGGAAGTTATGTTTTTGATATGGAGAAGCTTTGTTTGGTATTTTGTCTCCTTGCTCTGTAATGTGCTTTTGGCCCTATATGTCATTTTTATCACTCATAAATACTATTTCCTTTATATTACATTTACATTAATCATACGTAGTACAGCAGCTTTTGCAAATACTGTGAAAAACTGTGTTTTAATTTGATATGCTCTTAAACAAATGTCAGTAATATAGGGCTAATTCTTTCAGCGAGACTAGTAAGGAAAATTATTTATTCATAAGGTATCACACAAAATTCATTAGCACAGCTGTTACCGCCTGCACAAAGAATTCCAAATGAACATGATGAGTTATAAATTTAAATTAAAATTGATTATTAATGCAAATCTTAATAACTGCAGAAACACGACTGTGTAAAGTCATGACATTGTGTACAGTATATTTCTCTCATGTGTTATATTAAAGGATATATTTATGGATAGTGCCAAACTGTATCTATGGAGGAATATAAGAAATGAGCCCAAACTCACACATATCATTAGTGGCCAAAGCAGCCACTTACTGAACCCACCTGTTAGTGTATATTTTCTGCCAGGAGGAGCAGCCTTGTTTAGCACTCTTGCCAGGGCACTTTTGGAACATGTGAATTATGTTTCTCTGCCTTCATTTTCATTGGCAGTTCAGCTAATGCCTGTAACGTTGTTAATATATTTACTTAAATGCTTAATATCTCAAATAATCTGTCCATTTCCAAAAGTGATAACCATACTGACAGACAGGTGATGTGTTAGTCTGCTTAAATACATTTTGTTAATGTGGATATATACTTTTCAATCTGTATTACAAATGCCATTTGTTAAGTTACACTTATAAGAGCATAATTAAAATTTACATACTCAGCTGAAACCCTACTGGAATACTAAATCTTGTCTCTAATTAGAGCATCCTTTGACACACTTATTAATTACATATTATGTTTCAAACTCTTCCAGAAATTACAGTGAGGAGAAAAAGTACAATGCAAGAACAGAGTGACTGCAGTTAGAATGCATGGGTTTTATATCTTTTCTCTTATTTTGTTACTGAGGCTGTTATACTTGCCAATCATGGAGATACTGAGTTCTACTTAAAAGTTGCTTTATGATCTGTAGGCCTACATTTAAGTTTTACTATTAGGATATATGTCATGTTTTTGAACCAACATGTGAATGTTCAAGGCTAGGTGTTTAATTCATCTCAATTATAGCTATAAGGTCATGTACATACTCATGTACGTGACCTTTATTTTAACTCCAATAAGTCTTAACAAATATTTATTTAGTCTCCAGGAAAAAAAAAAAAAAAATTAAGCTCAAATAACAGCATGTCTTTCTCATTTACATTTGTAGGTCCAGCAAATCCCCCTACTGAAGCAACACCAGAAAAGCAGAAACAATTAATTAGATAAAATTCTGTGCAAAGCTGAAAAAATCAAGACATTCCTGAAATTATCAAACTGTTCTATCTGAAAGAAAAAAACTACTCCTCCTGTTACTGAGTATCTCAAATGGGAAGTTAAACAGCTAATCTTGTCTCTTGAACATAAATGGTCAATTAAAATTCTAGTTTTTAACTAGAAGACAGAATTGCACATAACCTTGTGGCTAGTTGACAGGAATCAGTTTCAAGGGAAGCATACACTGCCAGCTCAAAAGAACAAGACATTTTCTTGACTGCTAAATGACACAGAATTATTTGTTTTTTGAATAAATATTTGTGATGAACAGTACTTATTTAGATAGCAGACTGGAAAAACTCAAATTCAGCAAAAGTGTACAGAAAATACATTTGAAGCACGAAATTTAGAAAGGCCAGTTCTTTTTGAAAAGTAACCAGGAATTTTGACAAATATGGTACAACTGCGCCATATGAGGATGTATGAGAAGTCAGATATGAACTGGAATAAGCAAAGGAAGAAATGAGATAAAGGGAGGAGTGGCATATATGTGGAAAAGTAGGGGGAGGAGAAAAAAAGTTGAGTGTGTTATTGAGATAGAATGACAATAATAAAGATGTGAAAAAGGATTAAAATAATTTCTTACAAATGAGTAAAAGCTATATGACTATGCAGGCATGTAAAATATCTCCAGATCCAAAAAAAGGAGGTAAGCATAAGCAATTTTCAGATTTTGTCACTTGCAAATTACATGAATCGTCTCAGAAAAGTGTTGATGAGAAATCTGTGCTACACAAGAATGTAATTCTTTGTAAATCACATGTTTTACAGAAATAAAGGTTAGGACCAGATCTACTTTTATATATATGTATGTGTGTGTGTATATATATATATATATATT
>VZTN01028593.1:14416-27084 GCA_013400515.1 Erpornis zantholeuca
GCCTAGAGCTACTTTTTCTGATTGTTTCTGACTCAAAAGTAGGTTGTCAAAAGGATATAAAATAGTTCTGAAATAAAATACTCAGAAATATAAAACCAAAGCCAAGTTCAGGTAGCCAAAGCTCAGTAAATTAAAAGCAATGCATTACAGTTTGATATGCAACCGTTAGATCAGAAAAATATTTCCAGAAAATCTCAAATTTGAAGAGGTAGAAATTAAATGGTCACCCTGTTGAAAGCCATTAGGTCATCAAATCATTGTTCACTTTTTATTAAATAGGTTTGCATATTTTTTCCTGTTCAGCTAATAATAGAAAGGCTATCCCTTCACCATCTCTCAAGTTCCTCAGGAACAAGTTTGATATAACCTGTTCAATTGTGCAACTGTTAAACCAACTTTTTCATTGTCCATACACCTTGCATTTCAAGCATCAAATGAATGAGAACAGTGCAGTTCTTCCGTCAAATGAATGAGAAAAATGAAGTTCTTCCATCACTTGAGTTCCTCTTGGTCATCCGTCTCCTCACCTGGCAATATGTATGAACAGCTTCCTAAAATTTCCTAAAATGCAAAAGTTGTTTTTATTTTTACATCACCATTTTAAGACTGCTAAATAATAGAATTTAGAGCACTTGTAATTCTGTTGGCAGGAGAGTAAAAAATTCGGAAGTTGGGAAGTTCATTTTGGCTATAACTTGTACTATCTACATATTATATGGCATGCTCAAAATACCAGATAGGAGATGGGGTTTTATTGGATTATATTTTCCTTTGTTAATGCCATCTGGATATTCAAAGTGGGCTTTCTCATGCTGATACTAAACAAGAACTTAAATTTGGTCTAAATATTGTACTTCTTATAATTGCTTTTTTTTTTTTTCACTGAGGAGAGCACTGGCCTTATCCAAACTTATTAACCAATTTCACATAACGCTCCTGCAGTCTTTAATGCTTATGCTCAGTGGGGTAGAATCTATTCCAAATACTCATGAATTTTACTATATAAAGAAAGAAAATCATGTTTAAGAGCAGGATCCTCAATATCATAAAGAAGACATCATGGTAAGGAAAAAAGGTGAAACGTTGAATCACATCAGATGATCTAATTAGAGCATGGAATTTTGCTGAAAAATGCATCAGAACAGAAGTTTTATAACGAGGATATTAAATGGAAAGAAGAAAAAACTATCTTTACATATAAAGTAGAATAATATTTCAAAGGAAAAATATATTTTCCCAGTCTTTCAAGGAACTCATTTTTTGCTTCTCACATTAACTTTAAACTTGTTTGAACACCTTAGGCTGTTCTAAACTGAATAAAAATCAAATTAGTTTAGGGTTAAGCTACTTGCCTTAAATGACATGTTTAAAGATTAGATGATGTTGAAGAGGTTTCAGTCTTTCAACTGAAATAAATACTACTGATATTGTTCCTGAGAAATCTGAATAGTACGCAACAGGATATTTGAATCTTAAAATATACTTCTGCCTCTAAAATCTTTGTGATACAAACATGTGTCAGAATCAGAAAAAAAATAAATAAAAGGAAAACCAAGAACAACCCAAGAATTCATCTTGCTACATGGAAGCCTCTTGCTGATTACAAAGAAGGTGGAAAATTGAAAACAAGAAAATACATAGTCATCTGTAAGGCTTCCACATTTCCTGGATGAAATTTCTGCATCCTTCACATCTAAAATATTTTGATATTCCAAGATTTTGGGAAGTTACAATTCTTCTAATAAGTATTTTGAAACAGTATCATTTGCCACCTTGTCATCCATGACTCTTATGCACTTCTATAGTTTTAGTGCAACTCTAAATCTAATTTCTTAAATCTTTAACCCTACATTTCCAGGTTTTGAGGAAGACATTTGATTAGACTATTTTTTCTCCTTATTTGCCAAAATAGACAAGATTTTGGATTAAAAATAAACATACAAATCTACAATTTTTCAATTTAAGCAACTACCCTGTCAGCAATGGCCTTGGGAGTATGTTTAAAATTAATCTTAAATGTTAGCCCTCACAAAGCTAAGGATTGAAGGGAAACAACGTTAACAATATAGAGAAATAATAGAATCAAGATACAAATTAAAATTATTAATAAACAAAAATTTATGATAAAGTAATATTGACATTTAAAGTGGAAGGAAATTGAAATGGACACCTTGTAATTTAAGTCTTGAAGCAAAGGATAAAAAACAGTGAAACAGAAGCCTGGCAAAATATTAGAAGGAATACTAATAAGAGAAAAATAATGTTTGCATAAGAAAGTTCACTAATTAACTAATGAAGGTATCTACTTCTTCTATTTGATGTTATTTTTCTTATGTTATCCAATATTCCAGAGGAGATAGAAAAGCTAAAACATCACAAATCTTTTATCTATTGCATAGGAATATCACCAAAGGAAACCAAAGTGAATTCACTCTAACCACAGTGAAATCAGAGGGGGAAGGAGGAGAGAAGAGAGCAATGTTTTTGTCTAGAGCCCATACAGAAAGGATTCCTTGTCCTTGTTTGCGTACAGATATGACAAGACATTCAATCTCAGGAAAGCTTCCACAATTTCCACAGTTACTTTTTAAATTAAAGCAGCTCTATTTTAATGAAAGGATGTATATTCACTAACCTGACATTGTTCCATTTTATTTAATAGTTCTCAACTAGTCCTCTTACATAAATCACATATAAGATAACATAAAGGCAGTGAAAACATGATCTAAATTTCTATTAGCACAATCGCCCTACTTGACCAAATTTTCATCTAAAAGTTGCAAACAGAAAATCATATGTAGTACAGAAAATACAGAATAAGACTTTATTAATACTATGTCACCTCCAAAATACTCATTTCTCTTCTTACACACTGCATGGAAATAACCTTTAATATCCCCAAAGCTATCAGCCTTGCAGTTTACAAAGAATGATTCTTTTTACATAAATAAAAAGCTAACTGCTACTTGCTTAAACATATCTTGCATATACCAAAACAAAATCAAAAGCAGTCAAAGGAATTATTCAGGTAGGCTAATCTATCTGAAATTATATCAGGAATAGGCAAAGTAAGTAAAACACTGCTGGCAAAGTACCCTTTGTTTAAGATTCCTACCAGGTCCTCTTTGAAAAGTTCTTTTTAACATGTCCTGGATTGTTTTTTTATTTCATATTTATATTTCAAAATTAACTACTCTTGGAAAATCACATGAAATTAGAGATATAACTGATTTTAAAAACATGTTTTTATAGAAACAGCCAAACACTCCGGCAAAAGTATGCTTATCACAAAAGACCAGTGGAGTGTAGTAGCTAGTTAAGTGGAAAGAAATAAAGTCTTTCAGATAATGAGTTACTTACCTCAGAGGCTGAGTTTTTTCAATGATGAGGTAAAAAAATAAATCTTGAATAATAGGAACTTATTCATATGCTTCCAAGAGTTATCTTTTTCACAGCATGTATTCCCTCTATTTTCAATCTTTAGTCCATCATTTTGTAGACTTCCATAACATGCATATTTTCATTAGATACTTATTATGACTTTGGTTACTAGTCATACTAATAGTCTACGTTGTACCTCTATTGCTAAATTAAAAAATAGAGCTGAGTCTTTCTCTTCACATAAGTAGTCCTCTGCATCTTCACAGCCACACTTATGAGCATATGCAACAAGTCCTACTTCCGTGTTGATAAAATATTAATTGTGATAAAATTATCATTAGAGCACATCTGCAGCTCTCTCAGTGAGAAGTGATCATCACTTGAAAATACGGAACCTGCGGTGTCATTGAAAACTATAATCAGAAAATAAATTGCTATTTTTCCTTTTATTTCCTTTTTTTCACTTGAAAGCATTTGTAATGAATTGAGTCATGACTGACTCATGCATTCTCTCTGGAAATAAATACACTGGTAAAAAACAACTATAAAGGACAGAAACAGAAGTTACGGGATCTGTAGACAAAACCCATATTTTATTTGGAGCTTGTCTTAAGATGCCAAGTGCCTTAAAAGGAATCAGAGAAGTATAGAATCAAAAAATCCTTAAGAATTATAGAAATGAAAAGATATCTAAGATCATTGAGTCAACCATTATCATAGCACTGCCCGCAGGTGGCGTCTCATGACAACCATGTCCTCAAGTGACACAGCTAGACAGTTTTTTAACACTTCTAGGGGAGATCATTCCCTGGGAAGCCTGTTCCAGTGCTCAATGACTCTTTTAGTGAAGAAAGGAGGTCTACCATTCAACCTTCTTCTCTCCAGGCTAAACAGCTCCAGCTTTCTCAGCCTGTCTTCATAAGGGAGGTGCTTCAGCCCTCTGATCAACTTCATGGCCTTCCTCTGGACTTGCTCCAAAATTGATATCCTTCTTCCCTTGGGAACACCAGAACCATATGCAGTACAGCAGGTGAGGTCTCACAAGAGCAGAGTAGAGGGACAGAATCATCGCCTTGGACCTTCTGGCCATGCTCCTTTTGATACAACCCAGGATTCCAATGGCTTCCTGGGCTGTGAGTGCGCACTGGTGGCTCATGTTGAGTTTATCATCAATCATCACCCCCAAGTCTTTCTCTGCAAGGCTGCTTTCAATCACTTCTCTGCTCAGCCTATGGTGTGCCTGGGATTGCCACGCCCCAGGTGTAGGACGTGGCACTTGGCCTAGCTGAACTTCTTGGAGTTCACCTGGGCTCACTTCTTAATCACAAGGTCCCTCTGGGCGGCATCCCTTCCCCACAGTGCATCGGCTGCACCACATAGCTTGGTGTCACCAGTGAACTTGCTGAAGGTGTGCTTGATCCCACTGTCCATGTTGCCAACAAAGATGTCAAACAATATTATCCCCACTCCACTCTTCACTGGTCTCACCTTGGACAATGAGCCATTGATCACAACTCTTTGTGTATGGCCATCCAGCCAGTTCTTTATCCACTGAGTGATCCATCCATGAAATCCACATCTTATAAATTTGCAAACTAATGCAATATTTATCTGGCAGAAGGTTAAGTTCTCTTCTTCCCCAAGGCATACCATCAAATCAATTATTTATTTTATACCTCTGATTTTGCTTGAGTGCATGGTATTCTTGTCACAGGAGTCAAGGAACTTGTGAAAAAGCAGGACTGATACATCAATATCACATCATTCCTGACCAAGGCCTTTGTTGCAAATAACCCTATACGCTCATGTACCGTATATGCATACAGAATTCATATGCACTCCTGTTTTAGAAATATCCTATGCAGCTTCTCCTTCCTCTTCTTTTCCACACGGCTATTATTAACCTTAGAGAACAAACATGATTCCTGTAGCTTTTGGATTTTTATTCTTATTCAAAGATTTTAGAACTTTTGGGGCTGATGTATTTATGTTTGTTTTGGGTTTTTTAGCAGTGAAACTATTTATTATTTATGCTTATAACTTAAATAATATACAGTAAACATGTACAAAATCTAATGCAGTATTTAGCTAGTTTATTAGAATGTTAATCCACAAAGGCCCTCATCTGAAACTATGATATTAATCATTACAACAAATGTTAGTTTTTGTTGTTAATAATCTTTTATTAATTAATAATTTAAATGAGCATATAATGTTTTATTTACAAATTCTAACAAAAATAGCAGTGATTTGCTCTGTCCACCCTTCTTCAAATGGTTTTAACTATGTGAACTAAAACAAATTATGACCAATTGACTAGCTCAATTTATGTGGACAGAAACATATGAATGTTAAAATAACTGTTGTGAAGAAAAACAAGGTCTTGACAGATCATGTGCCATAGAAGCAGGATAGTTTGGGTTGGAAGGAGTCTTTAAAGACATCTATTCCAATCCCTCTGCAATGCATAAGGACATCTTCAACTGGATCAGGCTGCTCAGAGCCCTGTCAAACCTGACCTTGAATGTTTCTAGGGATGGTATATCTACTACTTCTCTGGGCAATCTGTGGCAGTGTTTCATCACTTGCTCTGTAAGAAATTTATTCCTTATATCTAGTCTTCATCTATTCTCTATTAGTTTAAAACCATTATCCCTTTTCCTGTCATTACAGGCTCTCATAAGCCTCCTTTAAGCACTGAAAGGCTGCATTAAGGTCCTCCCAGGCCTCTTCTCTGACCTGAACAGCCCCAAATCTTTCAGCCATTTCATCAGGGGAGAGGTGCTCCATCCCCCTCATCGTCCTCATGGCCCTCTTTTGGACCTGATCCAATAGATCCATGTCTTTCCTTTACCAGAGACCCCAGAGTTGGATGCAGTGCTCCAGAAGGGGTCTCACATGGCCAGAGTAGAGTGCCAGGATCCCCTCCCTCAACCTGATCATGCTTCCTTGGATGCAGCCCAGCATATGGTTGGCTTTCTGGGCTATGAGTGCACATTGCCATCTCATGTTTGCATTTATATCATTCTCAGTAGGGGCACTCTCCATCCTTTCAAACCCCAAGATGTATTTATATTCAGAGGTGCACTGGCCCAGGTTCAGCACCTGTATATAGTCTACAATTTACAACTAGAAATGTGGGGATTCAGAAAATAAATTTACTGACTAAGGAATATTATTACAAACTGAGGGACTGGTATTTTAAAATATCTGGTCTACTGAGCCTGAAGTAATTAAAAAATAAGGTTAGATGATTATGAGTGGGTTTGTCTAGCATTGTGTTTTAGGACATACAATTTGACAATGCACTGAAAAATTGGATCACTGGTTTACAAATTTTCTGTGAAAATTTGAGTTCTTTCTGTGCTGAAGTTCATTATGTTAATTCCAACATTTAAAATCAGAAAAATATGACAATAATGTACATCTCCATCAATAACAAAGCATCTAACAAATTCATATTCATGGAAGGAACATTTTCAGACAACATATTCATTGGTTTAACAGCCTTTAATACAGATGTTCTTGAAATCTTTTTAGTTCTACTGTACATCTGAAAATACTAAGTGTTGATCCAGGTGTTCTCTGAAAGTCCTAAGAATTTTCATGTTTGCATTGATTAATTCAGTCTCTAAAGGAGATAATCACAATTTGTTTTGCAGTTAATCATGTTCTGTTAAAACTGTATCTGCATTAAATTAATGGCAATTCTTATATAAATCATAGTATGTAAATACCTTCTCAACTAGTATCACTGCAAAATGGAATTATACAATTGATTTTTCAATCTGACAGATTAGTAGAACACAGTTCAAACAAACTCTAATTGAGGCCAAGAGTGGAATGAATCTATTCAACCATCAAGAGTAAAACAAAATACTGATTTAGTTTAACAGCAAATTAACAAGCTAGGGGACCTGTCTGCAGATCACATTTCATATAAGATTAATTCCTGGTGCTCCAGAATGGATTGAAACATGCAATTATATTAATTAACAGCAATTTTGCCCCCTGCCAGGATTCAAGGGTGGGAAAGTTACTTTATGAAATTATTACTCTCAAGAGAATCTATGAAAGTAAATTCAAAGAGGAGGAAGTACATAAAGAATCTGCTCACTGTAGAAATTCAGGGCTCTTTGCCACTTGACTGACAGTGCATACAAATGATATCTGCCCATGCCACTTCACAGTGTTTATTAAAAATCACTGCTGCACTCACATTTTTAAAAGAGACAGGATAAATCAAGAACATAAAATCATACATAATTTCCACTACATTTAATGTTACAAATATTATCTAGGTATAATTTTTAAATAGACATATTCTAAATATAATCAAGATAGGCAACTAAGTTGCAATTATCAAAATATAAAAGACACAGAAAAACTCACAAAAATTATGTGGAACTGGATAAAATTCCTATTTCCATGAAAAGTATTGGGAATTTCCTTCTGAATCATAAGCTTGGTGTTTCATATTTTCCTAGCAGCCTCTACTTTAATATATTTTATTTTTGCGCATTAGAAGCCAAAGAATAGGTAGTATTTTGGAAAAAAGATCATACTAAGAATTCATATTAAAGTAATATATTTTTTAATTTCAATTTGTATGTGTGTGCACATGTGTGTTTGTGTGTGTGTGTGTGTGTGTGTGTGTTTAGCTCTGTCTGACAGAGAAAAGGAAAAGAAATACTTTTGGAGGGAAGAAAGTAAGGCAGGGCAGGAAATGAAATTACAAATACAAATATTTCTAATTTTCCTACTGCAAGGAAATCTACTTTCTGACATTTTTCACATAACACTGCATTTAAATCTTTTATTTGCCTTTATGTTTGGAAGTTTCCTGCACATAAGTGTGTGTGAAGATAATTTTGAAAACGAAATTCAGACATAAAGAATCCACTCAGATAAGGTAAGCTCAAATTTTGTGTGTTCCATCACATCAGAAAAATGATAATATTTGATATAGAAAATCAAATGGATCCATTCTGTATGTACAGTGTTCGTAAAATACATTTTGCAAGTGAAACTTCCCAAACAGAAATAAGAGTAAAATTAAAGCCTCCATAAACACACTAGGAGAAAATGAAAAGTATTTTTTTGGGGGAGGGGAATGGTCATGAGGGGAGTGGGGAGAGTAAGAGAATGATGGTTTTGGTGTTAGTGGTGGAGAGGGTTAGTGAAACACAGATATGCATTATTTATGCTTCCTGCCTCTTAGCCAAAGCCTCTTTGGAATATTGAGAGTTTTTTAAGTGTAAGTGTGATTCTCACAGGAAGCTGTACCTTTCTCTCACATAGCAGAGGAGAAGCACTATTAAAATAATTGAAACTTACAGTTTGTGCATTTACTAGCTCTCCTATTATTCACAGTACATATCCTCCCAAAAAATCCATCATCATACAGTTCTTACTAACCTCAGAGTTGGTAAAATGTACTTTAACTGGGTATTAAAGAAAGAAATCCATCACATTGAAACAACACGGATCAAAACAAACTAGATACAGTATATTTTATCTCTGGAATACCAAAAGAATATTTTTTGATAAGTTTTATCTGAACTTCAGCAATAGGCTTGAAAGCCTCTACTGAGACCAAGGTCCAAAACTGATATAGAATTGAATTTTTCACTATAATCAATAACAAGACTCCGACAAAGACTGAGAAAGTCACTTCAAACTCTTAAATAAAAGATCCTATAATCATAATGAATACATTTAACTTAAGATTCTTGAAAACTGCCAGGAAAGAAAAAGGTTTTATTGTTTTTTTTGGTCTGCTGAGCTCCATCTCAAAGTTCTACAGACTTTTTAAATTTTATTTCCACATTTTTCTATCTTTTCTATTCAGTAAATGAAAGTAGAATAAAAGATAGTGCATATTAGAATCTGTTCTTGATGTATTATCTTTCAGCACTTCTATGATCCTAGATGATATGACGGTTACAGATGCGCAGTATTAAAGTCATATATAGACTAGGGGTTTTTTTGGATTGTACTTGTTTTATGTCATTTGACATATTTGTAAAACTTTTAAAAGAATGAAGAATTCATCACTTAATTGCAGTTTGAATTAATTTTTCTTCTCTTAATAAATACCGCATTTATACGTGGCTTTCCTCTTCACAGGCAATGAGGAATTAAGAATTAAAAGTATATTATCATAACAAAAGTCAAAACTGGAAATCAAGTCTCAGAGATTTTAAAAGTATAATAAGAGAAGAAAAATACTACCTACATCTCATATCATATTTTCTAATTTGAACATGGCATACATTTATAACACTTTTTCAACATTTTCAGAAGGAAATGCATCAAAAGACTGTGAGCTAACAAACATAATGGCAAGTATTAACAGTAACTCAAAATATCTACAGTCAACTTTCCTACACACAGAGAATTTTTATTTTCAAAACAGAATGTAATATTAAATCAACAACTCGTGGAATGACTCAGCTTTAGCTCACTGTCTTCTGAACTTTGGAAGCTTTTCAAAAGTATTTCTAAGTCACGCAAGCTTTGCATCAGGCTGGATGTTACTACTGAGTTTTTACTCATTTGGGATATCAAAAATAAAAAAAATTACTATAAGTTATTGAAGCAAATCTATCCAAAGGATTGATAAGTGATGAAGTAACTCCTATTGATCCATTATATATAGATGTATATTGTATTTTTTTTCCCACTTTGTCCAGAGGCTGAAGGATCAGGAAGAGGCTTACACTTGTGTAAACCCAAAGACCACTATCACAAAATCTGCAAATCAGCAGGATTTCCTTGGTGCTTTCATTTGCCCATGACATAAATAAAAATAAAAAACATAACAAGATCTTTTTTACACAAACCTTGTAGAAAGTAGGCTGTATAATATTTTTACCCTCAGTATAACATACTATGGTCCTGAGGCAACAATGTGAATTCAGTACACAGAATAACCACATAAATTATTTTTTAATGTTAATGAAAGTAACTGTTTTTTAATGCAAAAGTACAATTTAATTCCAGCTGAGAAGAGGGCCTCAGTGTGATTACAGTGGAGTATGATTAACAAATTTTGGCAGAAAAGAGATGTCTTATTATTATTTTGTCACCACATAGTAGAGTGTAAAGACTATTAAAAAATTCATTCTTTGATGTAAAGTTGTCTTTTTTTACCTTTCCTTTAAGCAAATTTGCTAACTTTTTAATTTGATTTCTTAATAAGAGGTTAAGAAAGAGGCAACCATGTAAAGTTAAGATGAAAGTCAAGTCTACTCCCTGTTATAGAGTTCATAAGTGTAGATTTATGCATTTCTGTCTCTTTTTAGCCAGTTAGACTCCATGAAAAATAATATAAAACCAACTTTTCCCAACTTTTGCAAAGTTATTCAATATTTGAAAACTGTATATTCACTATACACTCTTCTTTTTTTACCTAACCAGGAAAACCTCCCTGGTATTATGTTTCGATTTAGGTGAATATAACAAATTCAGGTGAATGCCATGTATCACATATTTACCACCAGTATCCTTGCTGTATTTGATTCAGAAAAAAACTCTAGAAATACGAGAAAAAAATAAATGGTACTTCATAGCTTTTTTCTCTATATTGTTTTTTTGTTCCAATTTAAATATGAGGGAAAAGAAGTGTTGGAATTAAAAGCCAGCCTGTTGTTACAAAGAAAAAGACAATATGTAAAGTGTGTGGTGAATATTAATTTATATTAGTTTATATTCATATTAGCCAAAGATCAAAGTAAGTATAAAGTACCTAAATCTAATTATAGCAGGTACTTCAGAAAGAAATTGTCGAGGCATAGTGTACGTCACATAAGTACTTTTGAAATAAATATTTAAGAAGCAATAACATTTTAATTAGAACTAAACAGTCATATTTACACTCACCTCACTAAAATAACAACAGGAAAAAAGTCTGTAAGTGGTGCCTTAAATTCAAGTTTTTTACATATCAGGAACCAAAACAGAGACTTTGTCATTAAGTTAGTCAATATCTAAATGAGGTTGTTGCTAATCAAATTAATGACCTTTCTTGTAGACAAATTTTAATGCACCAGGGAAACTCTTGGAGAAATAGAAATCTAATAGCTCCATGTGATATAGTGGTGAGCTCTCTGATGAACATCTCTTCATGCTTTTCTTTTCAGAAAATAATTTTATTAAACTATGTCAGTTTAAAAATAAGTTTTGTTGCCATGCTGAGGGTCCCAAATTGAAATACATGACATATGCAAACTGACTGAAAGCATACAGTTCCAAGATTCAATTCAAGAAACATGAGGATGTGGAGCTACTTGTTCTCAAAAGGTTGATACTTGAGGGATGGCCAGAGGCAAAAAAGAAGCTTCATGCTTAATTCATCATTGCTGGTCTGTTTGTGATTAACTGATGGTTGTTGGCAGTTAAGAAAGAAAACAGTGATTTAAAGCTTCAGGAGGAAAGAAAAAAACCTTTATAACTTTCTTGAAGGACATTAGAGTATTGAATGATTTCAATAAGTAAGCTCATTAAAAGTGAAGGACTTTTTCTCCACCATAAGCAAATCAAATAAACAAATTGGTGCTATGATTTGAGAGTATTCAGACAGTCAGGTGTATTGACTGAAATAGTCCAGAGAACCATTATACCCTCAGCAAGCACTAAAATAAATCTAGCTGAACAGCATTGACTATTTTTGTTTCTTGGGAAAAAAATTGTGTAAGATTTGATGGGACAGTATACAGAGATCCTTGATCTAAGAGTTACAAAACTGTTACATTGACATGGTATTGCACAGTAGAAAGCAATTTATTTTTTTTATCACATAGAAGAATATTCTTCTAGAAAATTTCTCACAAAGGAAGAAAAAAAAATCTTAGAAAAGTCAAAGTTGATTTTTCAGTAGGTGAAATTTAAAAACTAAAGATACAAAGATAGATTAGGAGGAAGATATAAAAGTTACATTGAAAATTGGGGGACATAAGAATTAATAGATAATCTGTCAATAATTATGCTCGTATATAAAATATATCAGAACATAATCACTACAACCATCTATATGGTATATGGTGAAGTTGTTTCCAAATGAGGNTTGTTTCCAAATGAGGAAAGATACCCAGTACAAGAGAGACAAGTATGTAAAAGAATTACTAAGCTGCCCTATCTGAAAGTAATGAAACTGTACTTTCTTGCACTGTCTTCTCAGCTATAGCAGCCACGTGATTAGTAGACATGTTGGGCACTATAATCAAAGCAATTAACTGTGCAACTGATGATTAGCAGCATTGATAAACTGCTTTGAATTCTTGGAA
>VZTN01028599.1:0-32509 GCA_013400515.1 Erpornis zantholeuca
GTGGGATGGGGGAGAGAACTGGAGAAGTAAAAGTGAGTGAACTGATGGGTTGAGAGAGCCAGTTCAATAGGGAAATCAAAA
The DNA here is from genome assembly GCA_013400515.1 of Erpornis zantholeuca. Classification (NCBI taxonomy): domain Eukaryota; kingdom Metazoa; phylum Chordata; class Aves; order Passeriformes; family Timaliidae; genus Erpornis; species Erpornis zantholeuca. The sequence goes on from VZTN01028599.1 coordinate 82, forward strand.
GGTGCATGCACAAGCAAAGCAAATCAAGGGATTTATTCACCACTTTCCATGGGCAGGCCATCCCCAGCACAGAAGGCCACCAACACACAGAGCTGAGACTTGGGAAGACAAATGCCATCATTCTGAACATTCCCTCCTTCCTCCTTCTTCCCCTGGCTTTATATGCTGAGCATGCCACTGTATGGAATGGGATACCCCTGTGGTCTTTTGTGGGCAGCTGTCCCGGCTGTGTTCCCTCCCCGCTCCTTGTGCCCCCCCCCGGGCTCCTCGCGGGTGGGACGCAGTGAGGAGCAGAAAAGGCCTTCGCACTGTGAGCACTGCTCAGGGAGAGCTAAAACGTCCCGGTGTTACCAACACTGTTTCCAGCGAATCCAAAACACAGCCCCATACTAGTGCTTTGAAGAAAATAAATGCCACCCCAGACAAAACCAGCACAGCTGTGCTCTGTGTGTCTGCTGCACTGTGCTGTTGTAGCTGACACTGTGAACTCCAGCCGCAGTTGTTTGATGTCAGTTATTGTCCCTTCATTGTACCTTAACTAAGTGTAATTGGGTACTACCAAACTGAGGCGGGAAGGCCCTGTGNTGCCAGCCCGGGCCGCTCGCACAGCCCCGCCGGGCTGCCAGAGCTGCGGCATCTCCAGCCGCGCGCAGGCACTTCACTCGCTGAAGCCGTGGCATTTTAAACCATCTCAGATAAGCTTCTAGAGGCATCCTTTTAAGAGAGCCCATAACAGAATATAATGTTTCCATCAGGCTCTTGCCTTGGCAACAACCTGCAAGCCGTAAAGCGAGTTTAATTCTCTAAGAGGAAGACTGGTGACAGCTATCATTTCGCTGTGTACTGTAATATATGAGATTCTGCCCTTAAAACCCGGGAGCTGGCATTTGTCTGGTCTGATTGCAAATAATGAGATAGATCACGATGGATTTCAGTTCCTCATCCGTGTTTGATCAGCACAAAGGTAAGTCACCTGCTACTAATTTCAAAATCCTCTGGTCCTCCGATGCATCCCATGCAAATGTACTGAGATTACCTGACAGAATGAATAACCTAAATTTTTGGGAAAGATCAGGTTTATTTTGATTTCATGTAAAGGAATTTATTCCATCAGTTTTACACTGGATGGATATTTCAGTCTATTGCTACAGTGATTTCTAAAATTTAATTTTCAGCAGAATAGCAACAGCGTCTGGCTACTCTTATGCTTAGCACTGAGAGATGTATTATAAATATTTATTTTTATATTGCGTGTTGATCTTCTTATGGTTATAGACATTAAAAACAGTTGCAGTAGTACCAAACAGAACAGTTTAAAATGGAGTAAAAAATTTAAGATAGCTGGTTTTCATAAGTCTACACTAAAAGGACTAGAAGCTGACAAGTGAAATACTTTGCTTTAGGAAATCAGCTGTAGAGGTGAGTATTGCCATAATTGTAAATTTAAGATATCACTAAAATCCCCAACATAAAGATTTTCTACATCACAATGTTGCTATGGAAATACAGATGTCTCTTTGTTGTTTATTTTGAAGTTAAATGTTAAATTTCACATGTTTTTTTGCCAATACAAGCTTTTATGTCTTATGGCTGAATCCACTACAACTGTAGCAGCATTCCTTTTATGTTCCCAAAGCAGAACATTGTCATTGCTTGATTATGCATGTTGCAACAAATTTCTCTTTTAAGTTGGCTTACCAAAAACTACGTGTGCAGTGGCCACAGTTTGCAGTGCAGACCTGCAAAATATCCAAGCTGACCTGGCCATGCTGGCCCCACAATGAAGGGGCTGAGTGTGGAACAAAGATGAAAGCAGGAGGAAGACAAGATACTGCCCTCAGGCAGCCAGGTGCCACAGGTTGTAATTTCATGCTTGCCTACACTTCTCTGGTGAGCCCAAAGTGAATGTAGCCCATATAAAGTGGTGGGTTTATGGCTGCCTTTCAGCCATAGTAGCACTCAAAGCCTGGGCAAGTCTTGGGAGCACTGCTTTACACCAACCCAGCTGGGACACCCACATAGTGGGGGACAAGTGGAGGTAAAACTGAGTGACGAGAGAGAAAAAACTACTACCAGTAAGCATAAAGGAGAAAGGGAAGTGCAGAGGTAGAAGGGTGATCTGTACTCCAGGAATAGAGACAGGTACTCCAAAATGATGTGTGAATGACATAAGGAGCACTTTTCCCAACAGGACCGAGGTGTGGGGCTGACTGAGCTTCTGCAGCTCCAAACAGCCATTCCAACCTGTGCTTCTGCAGCACTATGAGTATGCTCTGTGCCACATGCCAACCCAGCAGGGGAGGCAGAGGGGAAACCCTGCGTGCCATTGGGATGGCTGCCAGGGAACCAATGGAAGTGGTGCCAGGAAAGGGGCTGGAATATCACCAGGGCTGAGGAAGGCAAAGCCAAGTCTCCAGATGGTTTAGGGGGCAGAAAGCAGAGAGACTGCGGACCCAAACCGGTTTATCCAGAAAGAAGGGAGAGAGCTGTGAGGCAACATCTGCCTGTACCTCCCCTTGCTCCTAATCTGCACCCCCTCCTGCTACAAGGCCACTCTCCACACTGACCCATCCTAATTCCTGTCCAGCATCATCTGCAGCCCACGTCACACTCCACCTACATCAACTCCCCAGCCAGAAGGTCTCTTCACTATAAATTCATCATCGCTGCTTCACCAGCACTGCAGGAATTGCCCACTCATTAGGTGAATTGTGAGTTACTGCTTGCCTTCCCTGCTAGCTGCGTGGGAGGTGGGTGGGGAGCAGGAGCACAAAACTCACAGTAATGGGATACTGAGCTCATTGGTTACCATGTAAAGAATGGTCTATTCAAAACTTACAGTGTATAATGAATTTTGTCTAAATACCATTTTAATGGTATATTGGTCTTGACATATTATTGATTTAAGCAGGCATAATTTTTTTAGCAGGAGAAGGGAAATGTTTTTCATTGCAGCAATTTATGACAATGGAAGAATACAAACTATCTTTCAAATGCACTAAATTACCCTCTGTTGGTCCAAAAAAATAATTCAGGTCTCCCCACAAACCCTTTTTTCTCCATTCCACACATCAGAAGACTCTCCCCACTACAAATAAAAATAAAACCCCAGCATTCCAAGCTTGAAAATCATACTGTCTCTTTGCAACATGTCTTATGGTACTGCTTAATAATATATTATAATACTTACAATAGTAACTGCAGTGTGGGACTTACAGAAAGCAAGCAGCACCAGAAACCCCTTCCCTCCTAGTACTGCTCGGTGCCATTTAAGTAAGTGTGTTATGTTCCTGGCTTCAAATGTTTACGAATTAAACAGAGAAGACAGACAAAGGCCTGTACTGGTGCCTGCAGAGCCAGGCACATACGGAGATTATTATTGTGCTAAATTCTCAATCAAAACACAATAGTAGAGAGTAAGTTACAGTTTTCAAAAACTGCACTCATCCACCTCCCACTGACCCTCGACACTGACATACTGAAAACAAATAAACTACCCAGTATTGTGTCCTGACAGCAAGATGTAGGAAATCACGTATGACCTTTGGCTAGTAGTGGAGACAAAATGGATTATGGGAGAGAGGGTAGTAAATTATATGCATTTGTAAAATATATTTACAAAAAATATTTCTTCTTCACAGTGAACACGAATTGTTGTGTTTGCTGACTTTTGTTTCAAACTGCAAGGAGCAACAAGTGCCAGAGAGCGTTTCTGCCTGGCTCCAGGTCCACGTGTTCCAAGCCTTCCTTCTGAAGGCTGGCCACAGGGCCCTCACCAGCTGGAGAAGCCTCATGGCTCGCTCAGGCACCTTGCTCTCCACAACCACGCAGCAGCAAAGGGGATGGAGAAGAGGCCTCCCCGCAAGGAGAGCATGGAAGATCTTTATTCACATGGTGTTACACAGCTCCAGGGGCGAAGGCGAGGGAAAGGCAGAGGGTCTGGAGTTTTATGGGGACTGGGGGAGGGGCAGAGTTGGGGTCCCTCAGGGACAAATAGGAGGAGTCTGAGAGAGTGGCCAGGATCTAGCAGGGAAAAGGGTAAAAGGGTAAACTCTCCAGCTTTTACAAATTTAAAAGGATTTTAGGAGAACAACGTAGAATTCAAAACAACATAATGCAAAGCAGTAACATCGGTGCAGGCTGAGCTCTCGGACTGCAGCCATCCGACACTGCAGTGTTTCTCTGTTGGGGCTGCCAAGGGGTTTGCTGACCTGCTCACTGGGTTCTCGCTGCTGCTGCATTGGTGCTTGCTGTAGCTGCTTCATGCCACGCCGTGTTCCCCGCCAGGTCTGCAGCCCAGCAGTGAGCAGGACCCTGCCCGGCCCCAGGCAACCAGGAGCGCAGCTCTGCCCCCCACCGCCGGGACAGACACGGCTCTGCCGGACAGGCCACAGCCCACGCCTGCTGTGGCTTCAGGGACACGGCTCCGCTCCTTGCCCCCCTCCCCCGGGGCTGAGAGGGAAGGAGAGGGTCTCACAGCCACGGGCACACCTACTGACCCAGGGGAAAAGGGGGAGAAAGGGGAGGGGGCCCACGCCAGCAGTGACACAGGGAGACGGGTTTTGGCGAGCCCAGAAAAATTTCAAGGGGGAAGAAGAGGAAGGACAGCATGGTGAGCTCGAGCACGCGGACAGCCACCGCCATCTTTGCAAACCACATGGAGCCAGCTCGGCAGAGGTTTACGGGTTCCCGGCAGGGGTTTGGAGGGAGCCTGGGCTGGAGTGATCAATTCCAACTCGGGAAGGGACAGAGGAAAAGCACGGTCTCTCCTGAGGAATAAAAGGAGGAACAAAGCAGCTGGGGGAGGGGGTGCCACCACGACGTGCTGAGCTCCAGATAACTAAGTAAAACAAAAAAAAGATTAGTTCCATTTGTCTTTCACACGCAAGAATGAGGGACAGCTAATCTTAAAGGAAAACCTTCTCTCAAAACTGGGGGTACAAAACTTCAATCTTCTTTTGTTAAGAATGGATTTTTTCTTGCTGAGGCTTATGCATGAGGCATGAACTCCTTCACCTCAACAAGAACTCACCCCTAACTCCCCACCCACCTCGAGGCGAAAAGAATTAAACAAGAATAAATTACCCCCATACCAGGCCTACCAGGCCATCCACAGCTCGCCTCACCACAGGGGCTTTCCAGCAGGCTCCCCACAGGGCTTACCAGCAGAGACGATCAAAATAAAGCTCTCAGGGTGGTCTGCTGCAGTTCAGTCAGCCTCTTTGGGAAGTGTGACTCCCTTCCAGTGGCTACCGGCTGCCTCGTCAATCTTCTTGCTGCACGAGCTTCTCTTCAGGGAAGTGGCTTTCCCAAGGCAACTTCTGCCCTGCCGCTGTAGCTGCTGGGGGATGCTCTTTGGGGCACTCCTAGGTCAGAGCCTCCACGTTGGGCAGCCATTTGTTGCATTTGCTGGCTTTTGTTTCAAGCTGCAAGGAGCAACCAGTGCCACAGAGCGTTTCTGCCTGGCCCAGGGTGGGGTCCACGTGCTCCAAGCCTTCCTTCTGAAAGCATGGTCACAGGGCCCTCACTGGCCGGAGAAGCCTCATGGCTAGCCCAGGCACCTTGCTCTCCACAAACACACAGCAGCAAAGGGGATGGAGAAGAGGCCTCCACAAGGAGAGCCCAGAAAGTCTTTATTCACATGGTGTTACACAGCTCTCCGGGGGCAAAGGAGAGGAAAGGCAGAGGGTGTGGAGTTTTATGGGGACTGGGGAAGGGGCGGAGTGGGGGTCCCTCGGAGACCAGTAGGAGGAGTGCGAGGGAGAGGCCAGGATTTAGCCAGGAAAAGGGTAAAAGGGGGTGGGGGAGCACCACAATGAATTACCCTATTTTCCTGTCTTGAGTTTTTAATATCTTGTGGTTTAGCAAGCCCTAAATCAGCCATTGTCAAGAGCATGTACACCAAGCTCCAGCAAATTTATTTAGAACTTAAAAATCCAATGCTCTAGAAAGCGTGCACTTATATGCCTCTAATGTGTGCTTTGTAAAACAACATGTCAGCCAACATCACAAATTGTGTAAAACACGCATTCTTCATAATGCGGTCAGAGGAGAATTAATGTCATGAGAAGCACAATTTAATTGCTCTGAATCCTGTGATCATTCTGCATCTCTCTTTGTGTATCCCCTTTTCTGACCAAAAGAAAACTACTTTGCCTTGAAGAAATGATGCACCCTTAAAACACTGCAGCTTATTTCAGATAGATTGGTGTTTAACTTTGATTGTTTCTGAGGATTTTATCACCACCCTGTATGTCATTTAGTCTTTTCTTCCAGACCTTTCTATACCACTACTGCAGCCTGCAGTTTCTCCCCTGTCTTTCTCTATACACAAGCTCTTATGGATCTTCTGCCTTTCTGAATCTGACTGGCAGCTTACTTTACCCAATAGCACAGCAATTCTCAAAAATAAAATGTAAAGTATATTTGAAATGGGACCATTTCACCGGCATTTATAGAACTGCAAGATAATAATGGAGTAACTCTAGCACATTAGAAGATGAAGAGTCAGGCATTTCGCTGTTCAGAATCCCTTTATGCCACATGGTGTTTGTGCCCCAGCCACAACCAAGCCCCCAGCAGAGTAAGCTCACACAGCTGGGGACACAAGCACTCAGTACTTCACTGTTGCCTCCTGCAAAATGCCCACTCTGAACCATTCCTCTTTTGCCTAGGAAGATGTCTTCAAATATAAATGTCCTGCTAGCTTTGTGCCCATACTTCATTCCTTGACAGGGTAAGCTGGAGGAAGATGAAGCGGTCATTTTGTTCACCTGGAGCCAAGTGCATCCAGCACAAATGACATCCAAGCTCTCCTGGCATTTTCTCTTCCCTGTTATGTGAAGCATCAGATGACCATTTATCTGTCTTCCTTCTCACTCCCCATCCACAATCATACAGGTCATGTTAAAGACACCCCACTTGAAATTGTGTCACCCTACAGGAATGGAATTTGTGTCAGTCTTCTTTATTCAAGTGCACAACATCCATTCCTCCTTTCCCAGGCTCCCTCACCAGCAGGGAGCCTGTTCCACCTGCCTCTCCTTGCTCTGGCAGCTAGGACTCATGGGTCCCAACCCATGAATTCACACCTGGTGTGAATCTTTGTGGCTTCATGCCCCCATCCTCTCACCCAAATGGAGCCAGTGTTCTGCAAGAAGAGGGCAGGGACAAAATTCCATCCATCCATCCATCCATCCATCCATCCATCCATCCATCCATCCATCCATCCAGAGTTTCACTTCCTCTCCTCATACGAAAGGGTAATTGCTCTGTGGAAAGCAGACCGAGTCTGGCACAAGCAAAGAGGAGGTCTCTTGGTTTTATCTAGAGGAAGAAAGGCAGGGATACTCAGAGACCCACATGAAGGAGTGCACCCTTGTTCTCATCTTCCTGTCATTGCACCCTCCAGGTAAGCAACTGCTCTGCTCAGGAGATGGAGTTTCCACTTTTGTGGCTGGTTTTCTCTGCTCCTGACTCACAACAGGAATACTTAACAGTACTTAAAAAGCAAAAAAAGAGTACAAAATTTACATATATAATGCATCAAAGGAGGCGAGGGCCCCTTTGATTCACTGTCTGCCTGAGTACATCTAAAGGTTTCTTTCCCAGTGCCAGCAGCATCTTCTCTGTAAAATACCCACACAAAACCTGCACAGCTGTACACAGCAGCAGTGAGAGGAGCTGTGTCAATGTTCAGGGCTGGCACCTCCTGTAGGCACCTCTGAAGGCTGGTACCTTCAGAGACTGGACAAGAGGAGCAACACAAGCGATCAACCACTCAGACCTGAGCTCGTCATTAACATGTTTTTCTGAGTGTACCAACTGTGAAAGGCATCTTCAGGTCTGACATAATAAGGAAATATTAACTGGACTGGTGGTAAAGTCCCTTCTTGATGATGACTCTCCAGAGGCAATAACTCCTCATCTCCTTGGATCTCCCAGGCCCACAGGACAGGCTTTCTGAGCCAAATGAACAGTTGCATCAGCAATAGATCCCTCAACAGAATAAAAATCAAGTAAACTTTCTTATTCACAAATTTTGTGAAGTGCATAATTTAAAATACGAGTTAGAAGAAAGAAAATAAATTAGATTCTCTTTAGTTGAAGAGCAATGGAGAAGGAATCTCTGACAAAGGCAGATTTAACATCAGCTTTTTAATTTTCCCAAGCCCACAAACAGAGTTCCAGCTTTGACAGACTAACCTATTCCAGGGTAAGAGCAGACTGTGTTTCCATGGCAGCCAAATTTTGAAGTCCAGAGTGCTGATTGCACCCAGTGAGAGAAGATCATGTGGCGAATTAGGCAAGGCTGTAAAGCCTAGCATAGAGCTCACACAGGTTCATCTGAGACAACATCTGATCACAATGTGAGTATTGTGGCTAATACTTTACAATAATATTTAAAGATCTTTTATCACTCAAAAAATACAATTAATGTTTAAAATGTAATTTCTGTGTTACAAATAATGTAATATTTGATTATGATAATAGCTTTATACTAACTTTTCAAACACTCTTTAAACTATCTCTCTTTTTTCTGCACAGCTTACAGAGTCATGCTATCTCCAGAAGTTTGACAGTACAGATAAGCCACCAGTCACTTAATCTGTCTTTCCTTTGATCAACTCCTTAGTGTGATTTAAGCATTTTCTCCAGCTAACAAGGTAGTGCAGTAGCTGGACAAGTAATATGTTCTAAAGCTCTGACCCTGTCCTGGTTTAGCCTGGAATAGAGTTAATTTTCTTCTTAGCAGCCAATACAGTGCTGTATTTTGCATTTAGTATGTGACTAATGTTGACAACACAGTGCAGTTTTAGTTGTTCCTAGTTAGTGCTCACCCTAAATCCAGGACATTTCAGTGTCTGCAGCAATCAGGTGTACAAAGGCTGGGGGAGCATGGCCAGGAGAGCTGACCCAAACTAGCCAAAGGAACATTCCATACACAGACCAGCATGGCCAGGGTATGAACCGGGGGGAGCTGCAGGATGACAGGCTGGGCATCGGTCAGCAGGTGGCAAGCAACTTGTGTATCACTTGGTTTTCTTGGGTTTTATTAATCTCTCTCTCTCCTTTTATTACAATATTAATAATGTGGTTGTTGTTGCTGTTGTGATGATGATAATGATGATGATGGTGATGATGATAATGATGATGATGATGTGTTATTTCAATTATTAAACTGTTCTTTTCTCACCCCACCAGTTTTACCATTTTCTGATTCCTTTCCACCACACAGGGGTCAAGGCAGTGATTGAGTATTGGGGGCATCTAGGGTTAGACCCCAACAGACCCTCAGCCATTGTGAACAGTACAGCTCAGTGCAGCTGTACTTCTTTTTGAGTTAACAGGGATCAGAAACACGAGACTGTTTCTGACCAACAATAAATATCTAGAGCATTTTACCATTACATCAGATTTGACTCTGCACCAAAAAATCTGCTTTTTGACTCCTAGAGTTAAGAGGTAAATAGTCCACTTGAAGCATGTGGAGCATGGGATGACCAGTCTGAAAGGAAGTGAAAAGCAAAGAAGCAAAGAGAACATAGCTATTATTTCTTTAGAAAGAGAAATATGAGGAATGTTCCGGAACAGGTCCTGCAAGGCATCTGCTTTAAATAATAACTCATATTGTAACTGCCAAAGAAAATAAATCTCTCCTGGGTTCCAAGCAATAGTCCACTTTTCCTTTTTGCAAGAATTATCAACACAAACCACTGCTGCCAGAAATTTACTCTCCCAAGAAGAGAATTCCCTTGGACATTGCAGGGAAGCGAAAAGCCTCTGTCTTCTGACTGGTGCAAGGATAACACTGAAACTGAAAACACCTGGGTCCTGATTTCATCCTATCTCATAAAAAAGAAGCCAGAAATATTATGAGCTAGTTCAGTTATTGCATGTTTTTCTCAAGTCATGTTACGTTAGTATGATTTCTTAAAAGAAGTGGAAACTTCCCAGAATTTTTCTTAAGTCCTTTAAGTGTCTATGTTGGAAAGTTTTTGGAAGAAGTTATGATGAAAAGCAAGTTTCAGATGACTAACAAAAACCACAGTGCTGTTTAGATACACTTTGCTCCACCCCAGGTTACACAGTCATTTAAACTCAGTGAGACAAGTGCCAAAATTTTCAGTGTTTATCACTTGTACTTGCTCTCTGTTTACTCATGGACATGCTCCTTCTTTGCAGCTGATGCAGCAGAAGAGATCGACTTGGCTGTGGTTTACCAAGCAGCAGCTAATGGCGATGTGAACACCCTGACTGCAGTGATCCGAGAGGATCCTTCCATCCTGGAGTCTTGTGATAGAGAGGGTAAATTAAGGCCGAGTTTGTTCTCAGGAGATCTATTGCTTCAGCTTGCAATTAAACTTTCCATTTATTTGTGATGAATTTTGTGTTCAACTCATTATATTTAGTAGCAGAATATGGGAAATTCAAATTGTTCTTTGGAACATCCACTGGAAATGCACAGTTGGGATAACTCCTTCCCCCTATAATTGTAAGATATTTTTATATGATTACAAATAAGCTGTTTTGTTATAATTAGAGAGTACTTTACCATTAATTTAGTTTATCTTATTTAGGGAGATGCTGAGAAACTGCTGGCATTTCAGGGGAGGAAAAAGAATATTTTTACCAATGCCAAATGACATACACTCTGCACATCTCTAAAGCAGAGGTTATAGTAGGTGTACAGTCACAGTTTGAATGGTTTTGTCAAGTAATTTTTTGCCAAAGGGTTGGTTGTGCAATGTGTAATGATCTAAACAATCTGTTTTGTCTGTCAGGCTGTGCTCATTTTGTGTTCAAGTTACTATTTAATGTTATTACAAATTATTATATATTGGCTGGGTTTTTTATGCATCTGTTTCCTTAGTGAATAAGAACCACAGACCTCTGGAGGCTGTTCTCAAGGATGACTTTTTTTTGGTCAGAAGTATTTTTTTTAATTGCAGTTTCGTATAAAGCCATTTTTTAATTCTTAAAAAATTCTTTTTAATTGCAGTGTTCTTATATGAACACTGTATTTTCTAATCTTTAACAGCTTTTACCAAGCTACCAAATTTTCTTACACTTTAGACAAGCCATTCTGTTATCTTTAAAACATCTGCTGATTAGTAGGGAGAATTTACTGAAGACAAGATGCTCCAAGTCCTGTTCATTAATGGGTGAGAGACTAGGTATAAAAGGTGGGTGGAGTAGGTGGAGATGGACCGGTCAGGAAACAGAAGCATTCAGCTCCAGAATTAACTTGTTTCCTAGGTTGTCCATGCAAATGTAACTAAAGACCAGTTTTGCAACACAAAACATACAGCTCATATACTGCACCTATGTCAGGCCCTGCATGACCTCAGGTTGAGTAGCACATTTACTCAGCAACCTCATTGAGTCCTGTAAGAATAATTATTCAACTATATATGAAGTTTCTAATAGTCTTATAGTTTCCAATACTCATGTTTATTCCCAGCCTAGTAACTTTAAGTGGCTTTATCAGATTCTGCAGGAAAATCTCATGCTGTTTTTCAGCAGTAAACAGAATGGAAGGAAGAATAATCAATTAAATGATACTATACTTCATGAAGAAATTTGAGTGTTAGCTTTAAATGTAGATTTCAGGGGTTTTTCAAAGCAGAAAATTTTTGAAGGGTATTAAAAAATGTTCATAAAAAACAGGAAATAAAATATCCTAGAGCAAATCCAGACTTCAAATTAAGTTGTTCTCTGCATAAAGGGCCAACTCACACTTTTATACCTTTGCAAGGGACACTGCTTTATTGCTAAGTCTTTTGAATACACATACAGAATGAAGCTGGGGTTTGAGAAAATTAGACAAGCATCATCTGGCTACTAGTCATTCTAAGAATATCAGCCTCCAAAATGGTGTACAAAGCCAAGAGTTCATTTTGGGAACTTGTCAGCAGAAAAGCACTTTTCCCTCCAGAAGCAGAGTTAGTGAGGCAAAGTTTTTGCTAATATAGTCATGCTCTTTTTAAAATCAGTGGTCACTGACTGGCATAGCAGTTACTTCCTGCCTAAAAAAAAGCTGAGTACAACTATTGGATAGTGGTCAGAGAAAGGATTTGCCAGTGTTAACATTGGAAAATAAGAAACTATATCTTATAGACATGGCAAAACGAAATTGTAAAATAAATTTGGCTTTTTTCCCCAGGCTGCACACCTTTGATGCATGCTGTGTCAGGACGCCAGGTTGACACAGTGAAGCTTCTGTTGAAGATGGGAGCCAATATTAATACTCAAGATGCTTGTGGACGTACCAGTCTGTCTCTAGCAACTTATTTGGTACTAAGACTTGGGGGACAAGGCTGGAGGAAGGGAGTAAATGTGCAGACCAAATAAGATTTCTACTTAAAATACAGAAAAGAAAAAAGTGCAAAACATTTAGACAAGGGTGGAATTGGTTTTGATACTTTGATGCAAAGCTAGAGCAATGATTGTTACAAGAGGATGAGGACTCCTGTCAGAGACTCCTATCAGAGTGTCCTTTCTCTTTTGGCTTGTCAAATCAGTGCATGATATGAGGCTCTCACAAGAAAATCTCTTTTTTTCTGTGCACTGGAAAATCCCCTCTTGTTCTTAAAAGGCAGATTGACTTCTCCCCCTTGCATAGTCAGCATTAGATATTTATGCTCAGGTGAGGATCAGCAGGCATGTGTTCCTGCACATGAACCAGGGCATTGCTTCTTTTCACTGTGGTGCTGGACTTCGGATGGCCAGGTCGAGAACTGAAGTTCAAGGTGCTGCAGGTGCTGGTGCACTTGCTCAGATCGTAAACAATCCAATCCCCTGATCAACCTACATGCAAGTGACAGGAGGGGCAGACATCCCACGGAGACATTTGGGAAGGGAGTTGTGCTTCAGAATCCGTCTGAAACAACAAGAATGGTCCTCTTCTTCTTAGTCTTCTACTCCTTGCATGAGGTAATTCAGATGGCAGAGAGAGAATGGGGCAAGTTAGCCAAGCAGACTGGGCTTCCATTATTAATCAGACAGAAAGGAAGAAGGAGTGTCCAGCCATGCTGCATAGCATGACTTAAGCTGGATGATTGCCAGCCCTTTTAAACAGACACTGTGGCAGCCTAATTAAATGACATCCCTTGCACCTAGTTTCTTCCTGAAAAATCAGGAAAAAAGCAATGTTCCTCCTTAGCTATGCAATATTCAGCCAGAAAATAAGTGTAGAAAATAACAAAACAGGCAGTCCCATCCAGTGCAAGGAGCATACCCCACTTACTTGAGAAAAAACATTTCCTCTGCAAGATATTTTTTTTAAATCCCATAATAAGTGTCATGCTCCTTTTTCCCTTCCTCTTTTCCCAGAGGGGAAAAAATATTCTTTGGAAAAAAAGAAATGACTGGAAAAGATTGAAACCATCCAGGCTTCTAAGTTTCCATTTCTGTTTCTGTGAGGGATATAACCAGAGGTCCCCAGAGAATTCAGCTGTGATGTCTGTCCAAACAAATGAATTCAGGAGAGTTGCACAGTCAAGACTGTGTGTGGGACTTGGTGGCCTCGTAGTTCCACCAGGAGCTGCAACAGGGATGTTCTGATTCCACCATTCCACACATTTTCCCCCAGAAATGCTCACAATGCCAATCCAAAATAGCTCATGTGGAAGGGAATGGTCTTTATCAATTGCCTGCTGAGGTTTCAACAAAACAGTTAAATTCGTGCTTGATTTTGTTCAGATTTAAGTATAGGCTGAAAGATTTATGCAGTCACAACCAGACTGTTTACTTGCTTTTATGTTGAGGTGATCAATAGAAGGTTTTAGTCCAAGAACTGATTCATCCCAGCTGTTTTGATGCTATTTTCAGTCTAACCTTGCCACTAATACAAACTTCTGCAACAATATTTATAAGACCACACTCAAAGGCTTTTTAGCATTGATTTGCCATCCCTGCTGAAATCTCACAAACCAAATGGGATTGAGTGCTCATGTTCTTGATTTAATCTAGCATGATTGAATGCACATGTAAGACTATGTGTAGCTTTTGCTAGTGATACAGGAATTAGCAGGTTTTTAATCACTGTTAGTGCTTGCCACAGCTGCAGAAAAAAAAATACTGCTTAAATGAAACACCTTTTCAGAGAAATGAACAACCAAGGTAGTTTGGGACCCAAACTGCGAAGGGGAACTGCTCTCAGTGCAGCAAAACCTCTACTGAGGAAAAAGTCCAGTTCCTCTGCTGGCAAAAATGGCTGCAGTCACATGTGAATGCCAGCACCAACAAGAAAAGATCTGGCCTTACAAATTTCACTTTCCTCTTTGATAGGCTCTAATTTCTTTTTAGGGCTGGCTGGAAGGCTGTATCAGCCTGCTCAGGAACGGTGCTAAGCAGAACATACCTGACAAAAATGGGAGGTTGCCACTGCACGCTGCCACTGCAGAGCCTGATGTGAGGTATGTGCCTGGCTCCCACAGCTTTTGCTAGTTGAATCTCACAGGTAGCCAGCAACCCAGGGAGAGCCCACAGCAGGAGTAATAGTTGTGACAGCTACACTTGTGACCTGCATCTTTGTTTAGTGGTTATCATGAAGAGGGTAAAACAGGTGGTTGTCATGGTTATCATGAAGGAGGAAAAACATTGCACAATACTTGTGTACCAGAGATTGATGGCCAGGTAAAGTGAGGAGCCTGGTTTAAGATTGCAATATCTGGAAAAGGAAAAATAAATATAACAGAGGTTGAAGCCCTGTGTTTCCCCTGCCCAACTACCTTTCTGTCATCTACTTGCATGAAATATTACAAGACTTCTTCTCTGGACTTCTCCTCTGAGTAGCATGGCAAATGTGAGAAAAGTTTTCCACAAGACAACCTCTCTGAAAACCCCTCGCATAAAGGGGAAGTTAAGGATTGGTGGTCTGGCTCATTTTTAACTACTTTTACTGAAGGTAGAGGAACAGCTGCAGAGTGTCTTCACAAGAATTCATAAGAAAGATTCACTTTTTCTGATTCCAGCCTATGACAATAGGAAAGTTTAATAAATTTTGATTTGTACATTCGAATAAATTCACTCAAAAAACTCCCCTAAGTAAATCATGCCTGAAGGTATAGGAACACATTAGAAAGAGGTAAAACTTTCAGTACATGCAATATATTATGTGACTTAATCACTGAGTCTATGATTTTGTTGCTGTAATCATATCAGACCAGCCCAGACATCTGGCCATTTCTGTTGATCTTGTTTTCCAGCCTTTTTTTTATAACTTTATTCATTTTCCATTTCCATTGTCTTTGCTTCTCATGCATCATTGAAGAGACTAATTAGAGATTTCTGAAAAAAAAGGTCATTATCATTAAACAAAGCCAACACAGAAAGACAATGTTTGTACAGCACCACACATGTTGCTACTCGAAAGGGAACACTAATCTACTATACCAGGAGCACACTGGGCCTCCTGAATGTTTTTTACGTTCTCTATGGATACAGGCAGACCTTTCTTAGCTCTGCACTGTTTTCCTCTCTCTTCCCACTGGGTTTGCCTCAGGCCCAGACACAGGCCTGGCGCACTGAGGGGGAGGTTTTCTGTCATGGTTATTGTTACTCCCTCAAATCCTATGTCATTGCCTAAAGAGAATGAGCAATGGCCAGTTATTAAATGCTTTTGCAGCTAAATTTAAAAGCTGGAAGTCCACTCCTACGACCTCACGTGCTGGAGGTAGCATGGAAAGACAGAGACAGTTCATTTATTGATTTGATAATTGATTTATGTGCTCCAGTGCTTTCTGCAGAGCATAACAGGCTAAGTGGAAGGAGAATCTGTTCCTGGTCTATGTCTTTTAAGAGTAGATATCAGAGAAACCTCAGCTGCATGGTTGGATATCTACATATTGATATGGTAGCACTTACGTTGCCATAATGGTCTAATGATGGAACTGAGTCAAAGTTTCTTAGTGATAAAGATTCTAGTCAAATAATTAGATTTCTTTCACATACAGTGGTTTCATTCATCATATTTGGAGTTGAACCACAGAGCCCTGTATCAGATTATAAAATTATCTGATAAATGGGTTTTACAAGCATGCTATGGTTATCACACTTTCTTTTTCCTCGATAGTCAATATTTCCCAAGACCTGTTTTCAGACACTGAATTTTTTAATTCATAAATAATAACTAAATAACCACAGAATCTTTCTTCATTTTTACAAACTTTTACCAAACCAATCACAACAATCCTAGTGTCATCCTTTTCAGAGTTTCTATAATATGACTCCATTTAGAAAAGGAGGTGTAACACCTATTTTCTAGAAGAATTTGTATCCATACGCAAATGGATTTGAAATCAAAGCAAAATCCCTATCCTGGGATCTGCCCAATCATTATCATCTTCATTCTACTTTATAAAAACTCTAAATTTGGACTCTCGATACCTGAGGAACATGTTACTTATAGATAAGATTTTCACCTGCAGAATTGCCAAAATCATCCCTAAGCAACTGTCAGTAGCTTCTTTTGAATAATTTACATATCTTGTTCTTTATTACTGGTAAGGAAGAACAAATTTGACATGCAGCATTCTCAGCTTAATCTAATGTACACACCTGAGCACAGTTCAATCCAGAAAATACACTGGAAGTGGTTGAAGATAAAAAGCAGAGAAAGATTTTCATTCAGTCACCTCTGTACGGGAATAAATGCAGGATTTTATACATTTGTTTCTTCATTATATTTATCAGATTTTCTTCCTTATTCTTTGTCATATTTTACTTTCCTTGCTAAACAGCGTGTCTTCTTAATGTCCATGTTCTGAAGGTTTATAGCAAATTCTCACTTTCAGATGAGCCACGGGTTTGCACAATGATCCACTGAGGATACATCCTTCCTTTTGCTAGAATCATAAGAACTGTACGTTCGTGTTAGAATTGGCTTTGTTACAGCATGTGACTGGATAGTGTTTTTCATTTCCATGGTCCTGCCATGGTCATCATCCAAACACTTTGCATCCTACTATAAAACACAGCCATCTTTACCAAACCTATAGTTATTCCAGAATATCTTCACAAGATACCAAAAGGAAAAGAAAATCGAAATCCACAAAGTGTTAAAAATATTATTCTACTTGAGTAATATTTCATTCATACTTTATTGTTCCCTCCACCAGAGGGGAGTGTTTGTAGTACAATGTTCTGTAAAATGTGAACACATGCATTGCTATATTTTATGCCATAATAACAACCCTACTTCAGCAGACATACTGTAAGGCTTTGTAAAATATTGGGGTTTGTGGTTAAACATCCAGCAATCATGCTTATACACTTATACACAAGCAAGCATGATTATATATTGTGTACACTACATCACATTACTGTGAGAGTTAAATAGAGTGAAAAATCCTTACAGAAGCTGGCATTTCTCTTGCTTTAGAACATTATGAAATAGGTTGACAGTGAATTGCTAAGCTACCAGAAACTGCACACATGTATAGTATTATACATTCTTATTCTAGCCTGGCAATCAGCATAAGAGTTACTCCAAGTGGATCTTCTTTTCATTCCAAGCTCTAAACTTCTGTTGTTACTGTAAGCCATAAAGTCCTATTTGTTTTTCTCATATGACAAAGCTCAGACCTTAGATGCTGACCTGTGCTCATCACTAATACTGTTTTTTCATGAAATTGCACGTTTTTAAAAAAACTGTCGGTTTTTCAGATTTAGTCAGGAGTACAGCACACTGATTATATCATTGCTTCTACAGGCTTCTGAGCGTGCTTCTGCAGCAGTCAAATCTTAGTGAAATTAATCATCAGGACAATGAGGTGAGTGAGCTTGTGCTACAAGTCACAGTCCCTGGAACTGAGGGCAGAGAAACCATTCAATTTTACGATGAGACTTTGCACTATCAAAAATTTCTATAATGCTTTTGCTGAACTCTTTGAAGTATTCTCATTTTTCCTTCTATATGCTATGCACCTATAGGCTAGTAAACCTCTGTATCCAGCCAGCTATGAGGTACCTTGAATCCATCTCTTAAATCATTAGTCAAGACAATAATTGCCCTTGATTCTTCTGAAGGTAGACCAAATCTTCACCTTTACCAGTCATAAGTGTTCAAGGCACAGATGGATAGAGCTCTGAGCAACTTGGTCTAATGGAAGGTGTCTCTGCCCATGGCAGGCAGGTTGGAACCAGATAATCTTTAAGTACCCTTCCAACCCAAGTCATTATATGATTCTATGATTCCTTGATCCTTGATCAGAGAGCTGGCATTACACAGAAGAGTCATGGAAGCTCAAAAATTTATGCTGTTGTCTTCCACATGAAATCATGTCCTGCATGTATATGTAGTATACATAGGAGAGTGTTAACTTCCCACATGTGTTTTTCTCCAAACAGAGAAGCCAAGACACAAGAGAGATTCTGAGCGTCTTTTAATTTGTTTCTCTTCATTCTAAAAGTTGCTCAAGGATGTGTCTCTCTTCCACAGTGCCAGAATGCCCAGAAAGCAGTCAATTTGTCCTCTTCCTTATCTGCCGAAAGGTTGCAGACCCTGCTCATAACACCTTAAACCAGATACATGCTTTGTGTTGGTGTACAACTGTGTTGCTAATAAATTGCATGGAACTGTGGATAATCATTCCATAATATTTTCCTGTAATGCATTGCTACATTTAGTTTGGAACTTTTAGTCATTTGTCATTTGGCGCTGACAATTTGTTCAAGTGTCAGTACTAACCCCTGAATACTCATGTTTTCTGAAAAATGTGGATCCTTATAAATGATTGCAACTAATAGAGCTGTTCTATTGGCATAAGTAAAACACTTCTGTTTTTCCATTTGACAATTGAGAAACACATCCTGATGAATGCATGAACACGTAAGCAGTAAGAAATACATCTGGAGGTTTCATAGCTTCCACAACCGTGTCTTTCTGTGGGTTTATTAGTGAAGCCTGTGAGATGACAATGTGAAGAAACATGCCCTGTAAAAGCCTTGAATCTTAGCAAAACAAGTGTCACACTATATTTCTCACAGGCATTTCTTCGGTTTTGTCCTTTTATATCCCGTTCTGCTCCTTATTTTTTATGAATGTGCAATTCTTTGCCTGTCTCACCTCTAAGACTGTGTTCTGCTGGCCTGCAGCTTTGACACTTCTGATATCACTCTCATGCTTCCACTCACAAATAGTAGTGTATCTACCAACAGATGCCACTCCAGGGTGGTAGCACTATGCACAAATAGTGTGGGCTAGGCAGCCAGTGCCTGCTGCTGAAAGCACACACACATGTGAGCTGCTGCTGCTACAAACAGCTCAATGCCCTTTGCTCATGGGCGCTCCGAAAGGACATGTGGAATGTACCAAGTATCAGAAAGGAAATGGAGAAGAAAACAGGAAGCTCTGTCTGAATCCTTGGTGCAGCCACATGGCTACAAGAGTAAATTGAAAAAATACACACAAGAAAAGGAACAGGAAAAGGACTACAGAGATAGCAATAGTTTTAGAGCAACTTTCTTACGTGGGCAGGCTAACTAGAACAAACTAACTATAACAGGACTTTCAGCTTGGCAACTACTTCAGAGGGATGATATAAAGTCATGGTGTCATAAATTGCATGGAAATTAAAAGAGAATTATTATTAACTGATCTGGGGTTCTTGCATATGAAAGTATGCGGACATCCACAAAAATTATCGGGCAATGGTTTCAAAGAAAATGAAAATAAATAATTTTTCAGAAAATGCCTCATTACCCTTTAAAGGGCTGGATGTCATAGGAAGTCTTTAGTCTGATTACCAAATATTAGGTGGCAGTATACTGTCAAGCCTTGTTTCTTACATTTTTGCACTAAGCATCTGCTACTGACCTGTCTGAGTTTTGTCACTGTACTATAGAGATCTTTGACAACTATCCACAGTTTTACACTCTTATGTTACAGCTGTTTCTCCTGGCTACCACAGTAGAAACAGAAAGAACGTTAATTTTTGAAAGTTTTTTTTTTTTGGCCATACCAACAGACTGAGAAAGGATGGCAGAAAGAAACTGTAGTCGTAGTTTCTCCTTCTTCAGTGATTTTCCTACTCTCCAGAACTAGTGATGAGTATTCATTTCACAGCTGGAAATCACTTATCTGAAGCCTCACAGATAATGTGTATCCATCAACAGTAGTAAGTCGCCAGTGTCTACTGACACCAATGGCAGACCTCCCAATTATTTCAGTTGGTGCAGGAGTTTACCCTCAGTTTTGGTTTCACAAAACCGAAACCCCCATGATTAAGCTTTGCAAACCCTAAGTAAAACCAATACTGCTATCATTCAGCTGCTCTGTTTCGTTATCACCCATACTCAAGCCACATGGGAACTTAAAAGTCTTACAAGATACTTGATGAGTGAGAGAAATGAATGTTAAGGCATTCAACCTTTTAGTTAGAAAATCACTGCAAACAACTTCCACTTTAATGCACTGATAAGCTGTCTGCAACCCATAGTTTACCTGGGTTGTTACCATCTGGCTTTATGGGGTTCTATTTCAAGCTTTAATTGCTTTTCCACTCAACCTTTTTTTTTTTTTTTAATGCTTTTTATCCTTTTGGAAATCAGGCAAGACCCTTGAAATGCATTTTTTCTGGTAAGAGAGAAAACAACACTTGCCCGAAGTAAAATGTTACCGCACCTGAAAAACACTAGCAATTTGCTAGAAACACAATAAATGAGTAAATTTATACAGAAAATCTTAATTATCATGGATATAGGGTAAAATATGGATGTGTGTAACAATGCTGAAGGTGCAAATATAGGCCATGAATTCTCTGATCTAGAACTGACTGGATGCAGCTAAGATGGAATGAAAATGCGTTTTCTCCCTGAAGAGTAAATATAAAAGGTTTATACTATAACTTTTTTGTGGACATCATTCTATCAGTTCTTTAGGTTGCTGACTAGTGCCAGCTGCAATACTAGCTTATGATATTTATTTTGGATCAAAGATAAGGTCAAACATAAACATCATGCTGTCTAATGCCAAAGCACCAGTCTAAACCAGGCTTTTCTCACAGGATCCGAGCTGAGCAGTGAGGAACTATACCCCAGCCATCATGTCCCTGACCACAGGTTATTTATAACAGGCTATAGGCACATATGGAGGAAGCATTTTTATTTGTATCCATTTTCTGTAATAATTCCAAAAAGCTAATTTCTTGGTTCCCCCTGATGACTCCACTAATTCAGAAATTGCTAATATTTCAAATCAAGGTGAAGAGGGAATAATTTGTCCCCCCTGAATGGTTTAAGGGCTGCCTAGCTTATCTACAGAGTCTTGAAGGGTGCTCCTGTGAGTGATAGTAATTTGCCCTCTGGGTTTGTGGCTTACAGGGAATGACTTCACTCCACTGGGCTGCATTCCACAACAGGCCCCAGCACACCCAGACTCTGCTGCACAAGGGAGCAGACCCAACTCTGGTGGACAAGGACTTCAAAACAGCTCTGCACTGGGCAGTACAGGTGAGCATCACCATGGTCCCACTGAGATGTTTATTGAGCTGGGTTGGCTATTGTGGTGTCCTAAATACTCCTCAGGAAATAGTTTGGGCCGTGGAACGAGAAAATTGGATGCTAAGAATGCCCACTAAGCCCCAGCATTCTACTAGTGGGTATGGGTCAAGGATCTAGCATCTTCTTTGGAGACCAAGGCATACTTAATACAGGCTTTGCCCTGTTGCCCTAAAGATTTCATTTATGTCAGTGGGACTACGAGTATATTTCATGTTGAGCTCATGCCTAATTTTTTTTTCACTAATTCAGGGTTGCAGAAACCAGCAGCTTAAATAGTCTTGCCAAAGGCCTTTGGGAATAAAATCATGTAAACATCAGTGAAAACACATTTAAAGAGATAACAGCTGTGAAATAATTAACTGAAGGGTTGAGACCCTACTTCTCTGGAGCCTGGGGAAGACAGAGAGCTAAACATATTTTCTGTTGAGCTGTACATTCCTATCTCATATGCAAAAAAACGTTGTCAAATACTGAAGGCTTCATTAGAGAAACAAACCATACAGGTTTCATGTGACATTAAAAACTGCATTATGTAATTGTTAGTAAGTAATCTAAAACACAGCATAATTTACTGGTTTTCCTAGTTCACTGCAGAAAACTGCCCAGATGAAATGGCATATTTTTACTTGCTCGCTTGCCATAGCAACTTCCAGTATCATGTTCAAATCCTGTGCACAACAGATAAGCCAAAACAGAATTCACACAAAAATCCAGGAACATTTTCATACAATGACCAAGTATTTTCATTCTTATCTTTTGGTCTGAGTTTACTCTTCTTAAAAGAAGTGTCAACAAAGAAATCTAAAAGCTCTGAACTGCCATATACTACATTTCTTATGGGGTAAGGACATCTTAGCAAATAATCTGTTTTTGGCAACCACAGCCTCACAAAGATGGTTAGCATATAATAGGCCTAACTTTTTTTTTTCTGAAGTGGAGGTATATTTTGACCTCTACAACTGGTATTCTTTCAAAAGTTTTATTCTTCTTTAATCCTAATCAGTCTTAAACTGGACTTGTTATTTGCCTTAGGAGACTAAGGGTACCTACTCTTCTGTCTGTTGTGCATTTTTACCAGGCTTATTCCAGTTCTGGCTGCTTCCTGAAATCTCTGAAACTCTTGCCAACTCCTGCAGGATATCCAGTGGTCTGTATCATAGCTCTGGGGACAAAACTGTCCGACAAAGAGAAAGACAACAGTGACTCCTCTTTAAAACCTTCAGAGTGTCCCTCCTTTAAGCTTTCCCTGATTCTGTATTTTGTACGTTTTATTATTTAATTCCACTGTTAACTCCCACCTCCACCCTTCTCTCACAAATGTGCAGAATAACTCTTGAGGAGTGGGGAGATGGAAACTGCACACAACCTACTTGGCCTCAGGTGGGGGAAATTTACAAATACCCTCTTTGCCTTTAGGCTGCTCCTGGAAATGAAGAGGAAGTGTGCAGAATGACACACACACCCCTTTTTCCCTTATTGTGGGATTTCTGCCATGAAACCTTATAAATTGCTTCTTCCATCCACATACTTCTCCACATTTTAGGTCCAAAAGGGGCAGCTGAAATATCAGAGCATGAAACAGATCTGTTCACATCTTTCTTACTCAAGAAAGAAAACTCTTGGCCAAGAAAAAAACCACTTTCAGCCAGTGCTCTCTGCTGTCCTTTTAGGCCCAGGAAATTTAGATACTGTGGACAGGCATGACTTTCTCTGCTATGACAGAGAACAGAACAACAGCTCTGCTGTATGGGATGATCATTATGTCTAATAGCCTCCTCCATGACTACTGGAAAGGGAATATTTTTCCTTTAAGAATTGTATAAATATCTTCAGAGAACAAGAGACTCACAGAGCTCAAGCAGTACAGCTGTAGGGGTTATTTTTGGCTGAATAGGGCCCTATGTTTAATTTCTCTTTTTTTAAATGCAGTAAGGGGAAGAGCAGACACTGTACAGAAACTTGTTTCAGAAGTTGCAGGAAAGAGGCAGTTTGTGCACACTGGGCTGAAACACAGAGTAGGACCATATGAAAACCACTGCCCACCCTTCAAAACCAGATTCTTGGGCATGGGGCATTTTTCATATGAAATTGTAGTTCCATATTGGTGCTGTCAAAGACTGTATGTTGTGGGTTTGTGTTCCATCAGGCATCATGGAATGATCAGTCCCATCCATGTACGCAGAAGACCTTGCCCACGCCAAGGTCTGCTTTTTTGAAAAGCTCAAACATCCTGCTATTCAAGTTCACATCTTAAGTGCAAAAGTATCAGTGTCAAAAACACTGATAATTACTGTTGGGGGTGAGATTGCTCATACCACAGTTTTTACACATGCAATATTTCTAAGTGCTGGTGCAGACAGGCCTACTAGAAGTGTCTCAGGAGGCATTTCTCTCCTTTCACGGCTGCTAGCATTAATTACTGTAGTGGAAAGGAAACACACCTTTGAAATTATAAACTGTTAACTGATACTGGGGTGAAGGGTAAAGCCATTCTAACAACTGTAGATAATGATATTATTGAAATCCTAGTAAAATCTAGTATATACCATATGGCATGCACTATCATACTGCACAGTATGATATACTATAAAAGTATTATTAGTAGAAACAGCTTGGGAAGGTTTGTAATCTTGCTGTGTTCCCTTGCCAGTTGTCACAGAATTTTCTCTGTCTCTTTCTCAAAGACTCTGGCATTGTCATATGATTATGTGAAGATATCAGCTTTCAGTTAAAGGATAAACAAAAACCCAGATTTTTTTTTTAAAAACTGAGGAAGAACAAACTGGTAGGAATAAAAAGAAAGCAACTATAAAGAAGCTATTAAAAATAATATTCTGCCATTGAGATCTATGTTTATGATTTTCTAATAGGCTGATTTGGAGTGCAGAGTTTTAAAAGATTAGAAGCCAGCGTATTTGTTCCATAGCAACAATGCAGTTGTTTCATTCCCCTGTTTCCTGAGAAGATCGTAATACCTGAATATATAAAACAGACTGTCAAAGAAATGCAAAAGTAATATTAATTTGTGTTTGGCTGACCAAGCATTGCAGTCTCTGTGTAATTACTTGGAAGGTGAAAGCACACTTAAATGTCAGGATCTCTGGGAAGGAATGTCTCTGTTGCTGCAGGGTATGTTGAGGACAGAGCTGGCTATGCAGCCAGAGCAGAGGGAAGGGCCAGGGAAGGAAGTGGTGGCTCAGAATCTCTCCCAAGGGATCACTGCTCTCCTCCTCTCTGCCCCACACCCCATTTTTTCATGTGGGTTACATACAGTGGAAGAATTCCAGGAGACTTCCAAAGACTTCTTAAAACTCAGTGCATGTTTCTCTACTGCAGATATGTCTGTTGTTGGACTGGTCAGAAAAAGTGCATTTGCTAGGCATGGTTCACAGTCTAGTTGGTTTCAAGGCAGATTTCTTTCCCTGCAAAATTGTAATACTTTTCTCCTTGTTAAATGCTGTTTTCTAGGGATGGCTTGAAAGGAAGAGTAGTGATTTCCTTTTTTATGTTACTAGCTTTAAAAATTATTTTGACTGTTAACAAACAAGTCAGAAAGATATTCAATTTTCATTTCTTAAGTATACACTTAAAAAATCTCCTTCTTGTGTAAATATTGTCATTACAGCAATGGTATGGCTTTTGCTTATGGAGGCTGGAACATTGCATAGGAGGAGGGATCTAGGGATCTACAGAGCTATCAAGTTGCAAAATAGGACAGAAGAGAGTTTGCAAATAGTTTTGAGTAAGAAATAAACCTGCTTTAATACCAAATAGGCTTTTTCCATTAAGTGCCCTAAATATTTATGACACTGTCTGCAACAGTGAATTAAATGTTCTTGAGTCTTGGCTCTGGCGGTGAGGTGAACAGTCATGGGACAATTTGTGTCCCTACTGCTAAACTCTCTTATTCTCCAAAACAGGATGGTCACACAGAGACTGGGACCCATGCAAGTTCCAGGAACTGGTAGGGAAAGTATTAGTTGACCCAGGCCTAAACCACAACAGGGAGGATTTTAAGAATTACATGGGACAGACAAGCAAGTTCTAGTGCTGAGGGATCTTCCCAAGTACTACATACATTTTTTTAATATAGCTGCAGCCTATCTCTTCACTTTCAGTTATCACAGAATAAGCTAAGTTGGAAAAGACTCACGAGGATCATTGAGTCCAACTCCTGGGTCTGCACAGGACACCCCAAGAGTCACATAATGTGCCCAAGAGCATTGTCCAAACACTTCTTGAACTCTGTCAGACTTGTTGGTGCTGGGACCACTTCCCTTGGGGAGCCTGTTCCAGTGCCCAGCCACCCTCTGGATGAAGAACTTTTCCTTAATATCCAGTCCAAACCTCTCCTGATACAATTTCAGGCCATTCCTTGGGTCATGTCACTGGTCACATAGAAGAGATCAGTGCCTGCCCCTCCACTTCCCCTCACGAGAAAGTTGCAGACTGCAATGAGGTTTCCCCTCAGTCTCTTCTTCTCCAGGCTGAATAGACCAACTGACCTCAGTCGCGTCTCACACAACTTCCCCTCAAGGCCTTTCATTTTCTTTGTTACCCTCCTTTGCATGCTCTCTTATAGTGTAATAATTTTTTTACACTGTGGCACCCAAAGCTGTCCCCAGCACTCGAGGTGAGGCTGCCCCAGTGCAGAGCAGAGGGGACAATCCCCTCCCTTGCCCAGCTGGTGATGCTGTGCCTGATGTCCCCCAGGACACACTTGGCCCTCCTGGCTGCCAGGGCACTGCTGGCTCGTGTTCAACTTGCCATTGACCAGGACCCCCAGGGCCCTTTCCATGGCCCTGCTCTCCAGCCTCTCATTCCCCAGTCTGTCTGTACATCCAGGCCTGCCCCATCCCAGGTGCAGAATCTGGAACTAGCCCTTTTTGAATTTCATATGGTTGGTGATTGTCCATCTCTCTAATTAGTCAGGGTCTTTCTGCAGGGCCTCCCTACCCTGGAGGGAGTCAGCATCTCCTCCCAGTTTTGTATCATCATCTACAAATTTTCAGTATTGTATAAAGTATATTGAGTATAAAAACTCACCAGTACAACCAGATCATCAGAAAAACTGCCTTTACTGAGATAATAGACTGTCGCTCGAGAGCACAAACAGACAGACACACACACACAGGTTGAGGTGTCGGAAGAAGAAGGAAGTTTTATTTTTCACAGCTTTTATACAATTCTTTGAGACCTTGTGGATTGGATCTTCTCCTATCCATCTCCATTGGTTCGGACAGAAGCCCATCAAAACCTTGTTAATCATGAATGGAATGAAAAACAAGAAAGACAGTTAGAAAAACACATCTTGTTTGTGCAGGATTTCGTGGGAACTCGAGAGTAACTTTTCAAAACAACCAGAACAGTTCTGACTCCAAATCAGAAGGCTTAATTTCAGGGTGACAATAGACTGTTAAAAAATAAGACCTTCAAGTATGAACATGCCATAGACAATGTAATTGTTCATGCCAATCAAATTTCTGAGGTAATCAATTGAAGAACTCCCACAGAGCTTAGCAGGAATTTGTCTTGGGCAAAGCCTGTAGGTAAGTACAGAATAATTGCCAGACCTCTTCCCAGCACATCGTCTGTGTGTAACTCTACAGAGGGTGCCAGAATATGAGTAATGTACATGCAACCCACTTCTTGCATATCAATGCATGACTGAGCTCCTATGCCTGACAAAAGGAACTTGAAGACAAATGTTTCCATTTCTCTAGGAGAATAAATCCTTATTCTACTGCAGATTTTAAAAAGTACTTCTTTTCCAAAGCATGTAATCAGCTCATTTGGAGAAATCAGTCCTTACAACAATGCAATAGCAGGGGAAAGTTGCCAAGTGATTTTAGTCATAGTCATAGTCATTTACACAGTAAATCATATGCACTTAGACTCCAAGTGAAAATAAATTCCCAGAGAGACTTGGCCTGTGTTTCATGCAGTGTTTTGTTTGAGCAAAGACTGGGTTTGAACAAAGAGTGGCAGGGACATATGACAGCCAGAGTCATGACTCCATGACTGCTTTTGTCATTTGGTACCTTTTTCCAACACACTTTAAGGCTGCTAAAAGGACAAATATTTTAAAAACATCATGTCCCCTAGCTGTACCAGAGGTAGAAATGCTCTGAGGACCACAGGACAAAGTTTCCTGTACAACACCACATTCTCTTTCTAAGAGTACCACAAAGTCAAGCCAAGCTGGGTCACTCTGACTCTGCAGAGATGCTGCCTTAGTGGGTGTGTGAAGATGCAGCACTCAGGTTAGGTGAAGACAAATGAGCTTCTCTCTGAGTTGACTGAGTCTCACCAACATAACTACAGTGGCGTCAGTGGAGCTGTTGTTCATTTGTATTGGTTTGCCATCAGAAACACACCCTGTGAAGTGCCTGGGCTGTATTCAGGGAATCTCTGCCACAGCTTCCTTGGCAGGATGAAGGATGAAGATCATATTATTAATTGTTTCTTTCCTCATCACAGAGGCCAGTTTTCCATGTCCTCTCAGTGCAGAGAAACCACAGGGTGCTCTGAATTTTTGCTCACTTCTCCATTGCCAATTTCAGCCATAGCAGCCAAGACATGACAGCAGTCAAGGTAGAGTGAGTGTTTCCATTCCTTAGCTTTCTCTAGTCTTGGATGCAGAGAGAGAGGTGCTGGAAGTCACCAGCACCCTATATGGCAGAAAGCTCCAATGTGTGCAGAACTCTTGAGCAACTCAAACTGCCAATTTAATGACATTTCTCACTATACTGTTTGCTGCAGACTAGAAGCCACATTGTCTCTCTTGCCTTTGAGTTTGGCATTCTCCATCCTTAAAACAGCAGACATTGCACCTACAACAAGATAGGCATATGTTGTTCTAATACTGCCTTAATATCTGATTCCAACCTGACATGTCCTCATGGCTGATGCAACATTTGTCTTGGTAGATTCTTGGATGAAATTCTAAATTGTTTTACAGTAAAAGTAATGATGTGATACACTGCTACAGTGCTCTGCATGTGAATACGAGGAAAATGGCACTTCAGTGAAATTAACCACATAAGGGAAAAAATTATGTTGGAAGATGTCCTGGGTGAATATACTTCAACCCAGGGCAGAAGAATATCTGAGTTTTGATGGTATAGCTGTAACTAAACACACAGTTTCTGCCAGAATAGCCTTGAGTTAAAGATCAAGGCTTTTCAAGATCCAGTCCAGAGATCCATGTGGAAAAGAATATGGAATGGCTTCTGCTTTTGGTAAATACTGAATTTTGGAATAAAGAAAAGGGTTTAAAAGTCGCTTTGAAAGGAAAGATGTATTTGCCAAGATAATAGTTTCAATGGGACTTATAAAGGAAAATGTACACAGACAATTTATTTGTTCAAATTTTGCTATGGGTTGCTCGAAAAATACTTTAAATGTCTCATGTTTCCTTATTTCAGCAAAGGAGAAAAAGATCTTGTTTCGTTTGGCTGGTTTATTTTCCAGTGGACCTGCTGGTGTTACAGTTGATTTCAGATTAAAGCATTCTGTGTCTGTTTGTGAAGGATAAGAGGAAAGACAAAAGGGATTGGATTTTCTAACACAAAATTCAAACAGCACCCAATGATGCACATAGATGGTTTGCAAGAGGAAGCTGGAAATACTTATGTAAATGTAATTTATTTTGCTTTTTTATAATAGTGAGTTACCTTCCAGAGTAGTGCAATGGTAATAGTATTTGTTTGTTGCTGCAGAAAGGAGTGAAATAATGCTTAAAATCTCAAGCCACTCAGGGGTGGAGCAGAAGACATCAAAGAAGAGGTTGAAGCTCTGGGTTCATAGTTGTGGAATTGAAAGATGAGAGAATGTAAAAGAGGAGAAAACATAGGCAGACCTAAAATGCAATTCTAATGATAAGAAGCAATATCATGAGCTTCTGGTGAGGAATTTACATCCAGGAAAGCCATAGATATAGATATAGATAGAGATAGAGATAGAGATAGAGATAGAGATAGAGATAGAGATAGAGATAGAGATAGAGATAGAAATAGAGATAGAGATAGAGATGTAGATATAGATATAGATATAGATATAGGTATAGATATAGATATAGATATAGATAGATATAGGAAGGCTTTAAATTGCATGCTAATGCAAACAGACAGGAAATATAGGAAAACAAATACAACATAACCACGTAACCTCCAGAGGTATTTACTTGGAAGAAAAATACTTTATCCAGATTTTGTAAGAACAGTTAAGTTGTCCACAGCTTGTTCTTCTCCCCTTCCCACCTCTCCATTACTGATGGCAGGCTTAGCAAACTCCTCTTTGGCACCACATTGTCTAGTTTACTAGAGTGTTCTGAGGAGGGGAAAAAATTAACCCTCTATACAGTGAAGTGAACAAAATAAAATTTCTCAATGTTTATGATTGAAGACCTGGCAGAACGAAATGCAATGTTGTGGTAGAATGTCGTGTAAGTGACAACAAACTTTCTAAGTAAAATTATTGTTCTACTTCTCAGTTGGACATAGAAAGGGTTAAAGGGTAAGAACCATGGCTTGTAGTAACGAGGATAAATTGAGCAGACATAACTGAAAGAAGTGTCAAAACCAGTAAAGTGTCCCAGAGGTTTAGGATTCTCCTTGTGGTACTTGATTCAGTAGATACTTCCTGAATTTTCTTATTTGGAAATCACTGAGAGACGCAACTCTCAGAAGTCTGACTTTATTAACCAACCTATAGAAACAGAAGTTGTAATCAAGTGTGAGAGCTAAATACCCTGTTAGTGAATTGGCTGTTTGCCACTGTCTGAAAACGACACAAATTTCAGACAAAAATTTGCATAAAGCATTAAGAGAGCTTTTCTTACAGAGGCTCATGGATCCAGGCTTTACCACATTCCTTCTTCATAAAGAAAGTTTGATTGAGATGAGTGATCTAAGGAAGAAAATTGCACTGATGAGAATCAATAATGTCTG
The DNA here is from genome assembly GCA_013400515.1 of Erpornis zantholeuca. NCBI lineage: Eukaryota > Metazoa > Chordata > Aves > Passeriformes > Timaliidae > Erpornis > Erpornis zantholeuca. The sequence continues at coordinate 30,540 of VZTN01028599.1, forward strand.
GAAGCAGATAAAAGTGTAAGATGGGACAAAAGTGTCACAAAAACTGGGGAGGGCCTGCAAAACTGTAGAAACACATAGCAAAAATGACTGAGAATGTTTGAATCTCTGCTGAAAAGGATTTGAATACAAAAAGGGAAGATGAAATTTAGTGATGCGTACAGTAAGGTTACAAAAACACATAATTTTCCTATGGTAAATTTACCAGAGAACATCCTGGTCTAACAATAGCATTGTGGTAAATTTACCACAGGAACACTACATTTTTGGCGACCACAGCCCAAAGCTATCAATCTAAGAATAAGGGCACTGTAAGCATTTTAGGAGAATTTTGAGCGCAATTTAAAAGAGCCAAGATGAATTTAAAGATAAGAAAGCATTCCTGAGAAGAGAGAACTGCAAAGTCGCCGAGCAGTTGCCCAGAGATCTCATTCAGGAGAAGGTTCAAATATTAGGAAATATTCTTTGATTAGTTAGAAAATGGAAGTAACAATTTGATTGAATTGTTCAAATGAGGCAGAATTTTTGTAGCCATCTTCAAAGCAATTAATGCTTCCTCAGATAAGAAGCTATTAGGTATAGTATGTTTGAATGTCAATGAATCAGTTTAATCCCATGTAGTAAAACGCAAAAATACTGGAAAAGTGACAAAATTAAGTTCAGCATATGACACAGAAGCCTGGCTAAGCATGTGGCAAATACAGCGATCATTAAAAGTCCAATTCTTTGTTCCTTTCTGGTTTGAGCAGTACATGCAAGTTTAATCACATTGAATGACATCAATAGCAAAATTTTTATAAGCACAACCTGCTATTGTAGACCCAGAATCCAGTCCAAGATATCCCAGAGGGGCAGAATAAGGAGAGATGCCATCAAAATCAACCAGGGACTTCTATCCCACATCATATATTCTCTATCAGCCACATTCAAGACAGTTCGAATAATCTTTGGAGGTGAATACCTCATAGACAGTCCAGCCAGGGATGTATCATAAGAATGTTTTTATTTGTTCCATAAAGAGGTGTTGAAATATATAACCTGCAGCTAGAATTAAATTAAAGGGACATCAACTACTTAATGGGTGAGGATGAAATTCAAAATTATTTTGATAAATTGTAGGAATTAACTGAAATTAAAAAAATAAAACTCGACACAGAATTATGAAAAATTATAGGGTTTTGTGCAGAATTAAGAGTAGTAGACTAGTAGATTACAAAAGTGAGTAGGGGTTTAAGTTATGGTGCTGATATAAATCAAGCAAACATCTTTCTGGGATGTATTAACAGAAGTATTGTATATGTGGGCTACAGGAAGTCCTACTCAATGTCAGGAGAGAAGCCTCTGCTGGATAATTGTGTTGTTTGGAGTGCCATGGTTGAAAAAAACTGTAGACAAACTGGAAACAGGCCAAAAGCAAGAACCAAGTAGGATAAGTGGGTTGGAAAACTTGACCTGCACAGGGAGGTTGAAATGGTTTGTTTAGTCTAGAAAATGAAAGATTGGTGGGAGACAGAACAGTCTGTAAAAGCATAAAATGCCAGTAAGAACAGTGAGAAATTTCTTACATGAATGCTAAGAGTTGTGCAAGAACATTGAGGGACCAAAACTGTTAGCTGCAGGGTGTGAAATTTGGATTTAGCAAGACAGTGTAAAACTGGAGGAAAAGTAGAGTCACTAGAACGTGAATACAGAAGTAGTAAGACACTAATGTTAACTACTTTTTATATCAAAACTGACTTAGAGAAGGATGGTAACAGATAAATATTTACTGTGGTAGTACTAGACCTGTATGTAATAGACTTCTAAGTTTAGTTAGCCCTTAATGTGACTTGAGATTTCACTGATGCTAATGATGAAAATATGTAACTAGGGCTTATACTAGTATGGAGGATATTGGTATTTGGTATAGGGACTGGACAATAAAAACAACTATTCAGAGGACCTCAGTATTCCTGGATGTGAAGATCAACACT
>VZTN01028601.1:3278-14748 GCA_013400515.1 Erpornis zantholeuca
GGTATGTTGCCATATGACAAGTCTGAATTCTGTTGTGGAAACTGAGAACGTATAGCAAAACCTTTGTCTAAAACTTTAATAAAGATAAGCAAAGGGAGAATAAGTAGAATTGAACTAGTTGAATTGTATTCTTTACTTCTTTTACAACACTTGATTAGCTTCTTTTATTAGACACCTTGATTGTCTAAATTTAATACTTAACAGGCTAATTGATGATATGTCTTCTCTTCCACCCCAGGGCTGTCTTCCAGTGTAGACTTTTGCCTCCGGGATGCTCCAAAAGCTGTGCTTTCATATCTATTTGATTTAACTCCTCTGCAGGCAACTCAGATCAGAAAATGTTACCGAGTAGAAACGAAGTAACTTCTCTCCCCCCAAAATAATTTTTTACTGACCACTACCCTAGAAAGAAAACTTTGAGCACATTAGCACTCCAAAGATCATGGTAAGGCTGGAAACAGACTTGCTGCTATCTACGCCCAAAATAGGAAACCTGTCCAGGACAATAAAAATGTTTACTTTCATGCCATACATCATCATCCCAAACATGGTGCACACACTAAAGAAGAGCCCATGTGCCAGGCCAGAAGTACTTTTTTGTCACAATCGTGTGATTTGAAATTGATAATGATTTTATTCCTGTCCTTGCTTGACCCCGAGGATAAGCAGAGTAAACATGGTGCCTGCCTGCCATTCTTGATCTTTTCCAGTACTTGCAGTTGATCAAAGTGCAGTTGATCAAAGCCAAGTCTTATTCTTTTCATGCCTTATTTGAAATGGCCTGCTAACAATCATTTCTGATGCTAAATAAGGTTCACTGAGGAGAAAATTGCAGTACCTGTTTCTCTGCCAATGTTTCATGCTTTTTTCCCCACTGTTTTACTTCCTATTCCTATTTGCAGTACGGTGTCACTAAAACAGCTGTGAGTAGTCAGTATTTTACATAGAATAAGACTCTAAACTATCTCATCCTTTCATAAAGTTTTTCACTGGTAGCAAATATCTATGTTCATGTACATAATATAAAAACCCACACTGCATTAAACACTGAGATCCTCTTCCCCTCCTTCCTCTTCTTTCTGTCACTTTCTTTCTTTGCAAGTAAGAAGCACTTAGGTCATGTAAACTCAAAGTTTGGGAGGGCAGACCTTGCAGTAAGTACAAGCTAACATTGCTGGACATAGCAATTCTGTCCCTCTTTTTGACACACCACCATCTGATAAAGACTTATCCAAAGAATTTCTTAAGAAAATTACTGCATTTTGTTATTTCAGTGAGTTGTGCCTGGTACCTGTAGATAATACTTAGATTAATGAAAATCTCAAAGTATAGAAATAAGAAGCTAGAACTTTGCCCTTTTGCTTAGAAGTTTGATTAAGAAAACTTTCTAGTCAGGAAAGGTAGTGCTAGGAAACGAAAACGGCTCTGGTTTGTTATATCAAAAAGTTCTGGTTCATTTCTGACTCTCAAGCCTACATGTGGGGGTTTTCTGGCAAACCTGAAAACACTTTCAGCCTGTCATATTCACAGCTGCTGTTAGCTTTCAAATAGGTTATTAACTAGGCTATCGTATTGTGAATCAGAAGCTTAAATTGTCAGGAGTGCATTTAACTGCCAGTCTTCATACTTTTTTTAAGGAAGTACCTCAATAACTTGGCTTATTCATTAACACACAGAACACTTATTAAAAGAAATGGGAGGTGTTACCTCTTTCCACTGGCATGAGGGGTGAAATTACTTTCACCCTCCTCCCATGCTGAGAAAATGACAAAGCTGCCAGCTCCCCATGTTATCTTGCTGCTTACTAATACAAAGTAATTAATGAATTCAGAGTTCCACAGTTGGAGATGGATGATTCAAATATTCAAAAACCCACCAGCTACAGTTGCATTCCTATCCCATTCTGCCTTAGCAGCACAGGAAAGCTTTTTAGCTCTGTGAGAAAACACACATTTTCCCTGTTCCTTAAACACAGAAGGATAATTATACATGCAAGACACTTGCAAGTGATGATTCCTTCACACAGCCCTTCAGATTGGAAGATAAGGGCTTCACTTTAATCCCCTCAGCAAAGACTATCCCACACATGAAATTGCAGGTCAGTGGCACAGAAAACAGATTTTAATAAAACAAGGCACCAGGAGGAGCAATTAATCAGCCATGACTGGATGATTAGATGGGAGTTAATAAGCTCATGATGCAATTTAGCTAGAATGTTGCCTGACTGATGGGTATCTCCAGACAACATTTTCCTGAAAAATGAAGTTGTCAAATACTGGAGTAGAGGTTTGAAATTAATTTTTTTCATATTATAGAAACAGTTCAGCTTTGAATTCACACACAACATGTGCAACCAAATGCTTTCACCCTCCTAATAAAGTCTGACATGGATTTATGACTGCACAAATCTGAAAAACTCCTAGCCTTAATTACAATGCTTCACCACAATATTACTGAGACTTTTAAACAAAAGCTACTTCTTTGATGGCTATTTTCTTCGTATGTTCATGAGTTATTTCTGTCTCCATTTCAGTGCTTCTCTAATGTAATTGGACTGGGGGAGAGGGGAGGGCAAAGTGAAGATTGTGATATTTGGAAGAAAATACAGGCACTCTAGAAGTAATGTTATTAAGGAAGGGAAGAAAAGTTGGATATTAGTGTCCATAAGCAGACTGCATACTAGTCAATCAGTTCTGCTCCAAAGTTAAGATCTCCTGTTAGGAATGAGACAACAATAGACAAAAACAATGAGTCTCACAAGACTGGAAAAATACGCAGGAGACCAAAAAATAACAGCATAAGTAAAGGAAATAACAGCTATCAAAAGAAATAAAATAACAAAAAACCCCAAGAAAAATGTTATATCGATGCAAAAGAAACTGATATTTGTCTTTTATTGTTGTACTCTAAAATCAGTGCAAAAATCAGTCAGGTTTGTATTAGAAAGATAATTAATTCCATAGCAGTCTATTTATTTGGTTACGCCAAGCTGCAGAACAAATGAAACTTTTAGCTAAGCATTTCCTCACAGATTGAAGTCTTCACCTAGACACGAGTGAATGTTATGTGTTTGCATCATAACTGCTCTAAATATAGGCAGAATAAGCATGTAAGAAAGAATTTAGAAAATGCTTCCTACTCTACTGTATTTAAACCAACAGCTCCATTTGTAGAGTTCAAATCCTCAAGAGATTTCCATGTCAAGTTACATGGAAAGCCCCTAAACACTGTCCTGTCTTATCCATAAAGGTTTCAAAGAGTGGCCTGTGGTAAAAGACATTGTGAATAAGATGCTAGGGTGAAAACAGGAAGAATAAGATCAGAGAAAAATGTTTTCTGTTTCATGAAACAAAACTATTTTTGTACTTCACTGATAAATTATATCAAACACGAATGATCAATTTTAACCACAAAGATCCACAAATCTGTTTATTTCATTAGTCTCTTGCTTAAGCTTTTAGATCCTCATGTTAAGGCATTATTTTTCATTACTTTTTTACATCAAACCAATAAAATCTTGAAGTCATCTATCAAAATGATGAGAATTTTACTGGGAAAAGCTGGAAAAGTCATTGGAATTTCAGAAGAAGTCTCAGTAGAAAGCATATTGCATGTTCTATTTCATCTCTCAGCCATGGCATACATGAGCTGAGAAAGGACTCAGGTAAGAGTCAGACATCTGAGTTACAAAAAGGTTGTCCAGTCTCAAAACCAAGCAAGTCTGTGTTTAAACTGTTATTTCCACACAAGTGTTTCAGTTCCCTAAAACAAACTTTCATTTTATACTTTGCAGCTTCTTGGAATACTCAGAGAGCCACAAGAAGCACTGGAGTCTCATACTTCTTGCAGTAATACCAAGAAAGCATACAGAAAGAGAATTTTGGTCTTCTGGGCAGAGGTAAATGCTGGCTGCCTAATACGCTCTGCTGAAGATCTCCAAACCCACCAACAAGTTGTTTCCTTAGGACAAAGGTTTTGTATCTCCCTAAGTAATGTACCTAAAAAATAGTGACATATGGCTGAGGAGAGAGAATAAGAAACCCCACTTGAAATTTATTGGAACAGCCAAAGGATTTCATCAGTTACTGACATTATTAAAATCCAGGCAAATGCACAAATTCTTTTGAAGAAGCTGAGCTATACCCAGTAAATAATTTATATTTTAACAAACAAACACCACCTGGAAATGGAATTTTACAGGAAGACCAAAATGCATTAATACCCAGGTAACTAAAATAGTCTGCTGCCAAATGACCTACATATACACTAGACTATGTCAATTTACCACATTAAATAATCACCACTAAGAAAAAACAGGATTGCCAAATTTGTCGCTTTTCCTCTGCTATTTGTGTATCGCTATCTTGTGACTCATCTCAATATTTTTTTAAATAGAAACCTCTTTCAAAAAAAGTGAGCGTTCTGCATATTTGTCAACAGACTGTCAGCTATCAAAGGCTGCTTCAGCAGTGGAAGCTGCATGTGCCACCACAATTACAAGCACATTCCACTCCATCAGCAGTATCTGCAGAAACAAGCATTGACTACAAAAATCACATACAACAATACAGAGCTCCCTAAACTGAAGCAGATGACAACACCAAACATAATTAGAACAGAGGTTTACTAGTAGAAGTCTGAATAACCTCTGTTCTTGTCAAGTTTTTTTTCTTTGCTCTGCCTACTTGGAAGTACATTATTTCCATAAAGAAAAGTAAGGGGTGAGCTTTTCCCCCTATCACATAAAAAAAGATATCAACGCCTTACCTATTTATGTGCAGAGGGAATGACAATTTTTTAAAGGAATAAAGGGCAACTATCTGTCAAACTAGCAACTGCTAAAAAGACAATAGCCTAGGCAGAAAGAGGAGACAGACAGGGAAAGGGAGGACAATCTTCAGAGCTCAGCAACTATCACATTTGTCAAAAAAATATCGTTGGATCAAGATCAAAAACCTAACAGTGTTGTCATAAAACCTCCCCTTCTCATTTACCATGTTGACAGTACTCTAAAACACCAGTTTCAATTTTCACCTAAAACAATGAAGGACAGGTGCATAAAAGAGGCCAGGAAGAGTCATAAAGAGCATATTCTCTCTTTTAAAAACCTAAATGTATGTGTGTGTGTGTGTGTGTGTGTGTGTATACACGTGTATTTCCCAGGCATGCTTTTGAAGGGGAAGAAGTCGATCCAGACTGCCTGCAGGAACACAGCAGGAGCCTTAACTGCTGCTGAGATCCTGCAAATGCTCCAAGATGGATCCTGCTGGCATGCCCCACCAGAGAGGCAGCTCAGGAGGTTGGCCGCACAGGCTGCTGCAGGCAGGGGCAGCTCCTTCCCCTGTCCTGGAGCCTGCAGTCCTGACCAAACCTTGCAGGAACAAGCCTTGCACAGAGTGGCCACTCAAATGCTAAAAAACTAAAATCCAAGTATAAGAAAATCTGAATGATCCTGACTCACCCTGAGGCAAGCTCATGGTATATAGGTGGATGATCCTGCCACTCAAAAAGGCAAGTCAGTGCCCCTGTGAAGAGCAGGGTTTCCCTGCTTGCTCAGGGGTTTCTCTGCTGTTCTCATGTCCCAGACTCAGCTACAAATAAGGCACCTGGAGCCCAGAGACAAAATCTCTGCTGCTTCCCGTTCTCAGCCTTTCTCTGCTCAGTTGACATCCCTGGTCTTAAACCCCTTCATTTCTTTCACTTTCCTTCCCTCCACCCCTAACTCAAGAGTTCTTACCATCCTGATAAAAATAAAAAATGGCAATACTCTATGGTAAGAGGGAAACAAAACCCAGATAAGTTAACTTTAGACCTGAAATAGTGTAGCTCTCACACTACAGTAGTACTTAAAATGACAGATACACTCACTTTCTTGGAAGCCTCTTTTTTCATTATAATAATTGAAACAAACCATTTGATGACTCTCCAGAAAAACATTACAAAACCAGAAACCTTCTTGGTGAATCAATACTATCACAGTCACTAAGGAATAGCTGAGCATAAAAAGAAATCATTTCTCCACAGACAAATGGTTGTTCCAGAGACAAGAAAGATGTGAAATAACACTTGTTCTCACTAAGCCTATTGTTTTTGCTAAGGTATTGTAGATTTGCTCAGTGATGATTTTTGCTAAGGTATTGTAGATTTGCTCAGTGATGTAGCTACCATGGATTCAAAATTCCTATTGCCCTGGGGAGATGGAATTACATAAATGCAGATGAATCCTCATGCGTAACATCCCTATCCAGACCTGCTCAGCAAGAGAGTTCCTTGACAGCCATCAGGAAATCATGCATGTTTATCACCAGCTCTGACAGACACACCACAGAACCAATACAAAGATGGACTCAGCTCATCCCTAAACTCAATTCTTTCCTATTTCCAGCTCGGGACAGGAATCCTGTCTGTTCAGTCCTACTCATCTCACTAGTTCTATCTCTTCTTTTAAATGCTACCCTTGTTGGTGTTGTTCAAGTGTTACCCCTTTGGGGAGGACCATTCACATCTAAACTTGAACAATACAGAAGTCTATGATGCATATAGAGGATCATTAGAATGAAAAGCACCCCAAGGTGCTGAACCCTGCAGGAGAAGGAGGGTTAGGAACAAACTCGCATTACGAAAATCTTGACTGAATTTGAGGGTTAGGGTGGTTTGTTGTTTTCTTTAATTACCACAGAAGGTATTGGTAACTCCTGAGCACACTGAACACATTTAAAGAGGGAGAATCCCATGTGTAATCTTCCAACTCCAACTGCTGACATCCTATGGAGCTGTCTGATAGGAGATTAGTTTTTTGCTATACAGTACTGCAGACACAATTAACATTTTCCACACTGCCAGCCACTGTAGCACAACTATGCATTTCCTACACTGATAACATTTTACACTGCTCACCTAAATATTCTTTATATTTGATATATAAGTCATTGACTTGGAAAAAAGGATTCTTCTTTTTTAAATTTTGAACCAACTATCTAGCCAAATATTTCAGGAAGCTATCCCTAGAAGAAGCCATTACAAGACAAATGTAGATATGGAGAATTTTCATATGTATTATGAGATGTTTATATTGAGTATAAAAAATCTGTCTAAAAACATTGAGTAATTATTACTTCCTTTCTCATTATAACTGGACAAAAGTGAAAGTTATGGTTTATTTAAGGTTTTGGGCTTTACAAATAATCCATCTTGCAGCTGTGTGCATTGCAAAAGAAGAAGAGAACACAATGTTTGAGTATCACTTTATCCAGGCCTTTTGTCAGCTGTGAGATTAATGTAAAACTGCACTTTGCACAATCAGTAGGAGGAGAATTGTAGCAGAAAAGAACCATATATAATCATGAACAATTTAATATTTCAAAACAATTTTGACTAAGCTAAAGCATAAGGGTTTTGTGTTTTAAAAAAATTATGCTAACTTTTACCATTTTAAAAAATGTGAACAAATTTAAGGCAAAAACAGAAAAATGTCACTGGTTTATGATGCACCCTTTCACATGTCCATGACCTTCTCAACATCAAATCTGCCTTGTGCAACACGGCAGGTGTTGACTGATGAGAGGGTGGTCACTCACTGTTTTGTTTCATGCCAGCTTGTTGTGCAACCATTGTACTAAATATTGATAAAGAAACTCTTCTAAACACATAACAATTAAATGCCACCAATTTTATGATATTCACTACCACAAACCTAACCTCACAAATATTAATTCAAATTTCACAATACCCCAGATGACATATCAATAGATTTAAAGAGTCCACTAAAATCAATGTAATATACAAACTACGGAGGTCAGTTTAAGAAGCCTAGGACTCAATTTCTAACATTATTTTATGTATAGCTTTCATCAGCTATGGTCCTCATCACATGCACAGATCAGTCCTGATGTATGAAGACAAACAAAATCAGAAAAAAATGCAACTAGCAATCACTTCTAGCTTATTGATCCCAACTGCTTATCTACACTGGCCTGGTTTGTCAAGACATCTGGTACCATTAAGAAAATGGGTGGTTTAGGAGACTATCTCAGCTTTACATAGGATTGAGCAGCAAAACTGAGACTCTTCAGCATTCTAGAACAGCATCTAAATGTGAGGAATTGGTGGGTTTTATCTCTTCATCTTCTATTTTGCATAAAAAGCCTTTAGTACATCAATTCCAACTGCTGCTAAAAGAAAAAAATTATGATTTGGTTCTGAAGACAAATTTAACTGTGTGACTTTCAGTTTTGCTGTGGTTAAATTTCATTTTAAAAAAACCCTCAAGCTCTTTCAGGACTTAACAGGGAATCTTTACTGAAAAGCATCAGTATGCTCCCATCCATTATTTTAACAAGCTATAGGTTATAAATGGCACAAGGATGACACCTATAGAATTGTCAGGTTAAAGGCATAAAAACAGTCAAATCCCTTCTTTTTTGATCCAAGGTAAAAAGCTGCACAGTACACCTTGGGTTCCTCATTCTAATCTCTCTGCCAGTATTTCTCAGCTGTCCTCATGGCAGCTCAGTACATCAAAGTGCCGTTTCAGTGACTTCTACATTGCTTATATCCAACCTGTAACTTTTTGTCCAACTATTCTCAGTTTCTTTCACAGGACCACAGGAATCTGGACCAATTCTTGTTTTAATCCTCACTTTTCTACTCCACTTCCATAGCAGAATGGAATTGGTTACAATTGTCCATAAGTTCAACTGCAACAGTGCCTCAGTACTCCAAGAACATCATCCCACAATCAGATTTTTCCTTCCACAACTGATGTTCTGCTTCAGATGGTTAGGAGAACACCCAAAATTATCAAACAGAAAGAAGTGTACTTCCAGCTCTGAACCTCTATCTCTCTATAAGACCAACCCTCAGGAGTTCATAGTGGCATGGACAGAGTTTCACACCTTCATTACCAACCAGGAGGACAGGATAGAGCTTCCAAGCACAGCAAATCTTCATGGCATACAGTATTAGAGTAGCTCAGTTGCCAGGCAAATAAATACTGGGGGGAAATGCAGCAAACTGCACATTGAAGTACTCAATAGATAATAGAGCAACTAAGGTCAATTTGCAGAAAACAAAAATATGATTTAATCCTACATTTCATTTTACATAAAAGTAAAAAAAATTCAAGCATACTAAGGCAACTGAGAACCAATTTTTTCCCCTGTATAATGAAGTCTATGAAAACAAATAACAAAAAACACTTCAGGATTTCTCAGAAAGAAAAAAGCAAATACTGTGTGATTTTCTAAATAAGCACTTAAAATTATCTCACTATAAATTCTAGAGAGTCCTACACTCTCCTGACATATTCTAGTTCCTAGTTTATTATGTCGTTCAAAACACAGAAATTTTAACTATGTATACATTCACTTTCTTGCTACAGGTGGCAGGCAATGAAATCCTTACTTATTTCACTAGTACATTTTTTTTAGTAAGCAAGCAAAAAGGTGATGCTTGAAGGGAAAGGACACAAAAGCAACTGAGAGAGATCCATTGGGTTCCATTGAAGATTACTGAGTTTGGTGCATCTGTCCTGCCGGAGTCATTAAAACACAATTCCAACAGAAACGCATTACACTCCAAGTGAAGATGATTTTACTAGCAAGCACTTCATGTAGCATGAAGCCTAGACATTAGCAAAGAAATTGAATGTTCCACACACTTTGCTAATAAAATTGGGAGAAACAAAAACCAACAAACAAAAAAACCTACAGCAGTCTCCTACTCCTGTATATATATATGAACAAAAAACACCCATGCATACATCTCGTGTTGGCAGAACAAAGCACAGATCAACAAACAGGAGCTCCAGAAGCTCTCACCAAAATAGATGTCTCTTACACTACATCCTCCCAATGACATGAGATTTTCATGTGGATGTATGATACAGCAATAAAATTGGGATGGTTTGGCACTCACCAGTCTTCTGGTAGACTACAGTGAAGAGAATGTTTTACCACTGCTGACAGAAACTAATTAAAGCTGCTGTAAAAGACAATTTGTTAATAGAGTTCTCAATCACTCCAATAGATGGTGCAGTCAACAACAGTTCTCTGTATGGGATACAAGATCTCTCATCCACCCACAGATGTATGCCCCACTGGCATATCACATACACCTGTATTTATATGTGCCATATATAAATACACACACATACATATATATAGTCTATTCTTCAGGTATGGCATGTAAAATATAATCCAGAATCTTCAAAATTCAGTGGTCTAATTTATTACAATTATCATGGAGGATTATAAAAGGCATTACAAGGCAAAAAGATAGTACATTATTTATATAATGAAACTGCTGGATATATTTCAGAAAATGCAGACAAAGCAAGTGTAACTCAAGGAATAACAAGCATTTCTTTTTTGTTCCAGCCAACACAGATGATAGATGATTTTGTGTTTGTCCACTTACGGGAAAATATCCTTTAAATGCCAAACTGATTTAATTTCCTGTACCTAGTCACTGTGCCCAAAACTGTCTTTGAAGTGATAAAAGCAGTAGAACAAAAAGAAAGTTTAAACTAGTCCCTTGTTATATACAGATAGTGGTGTTTCAAATACTCAGGTTGTCCTGTTAGAAAAAGATAATTCATATTGAATAATATGAAAAATCCTCTGAAATATAGTTCAAATAAGAGTCAGTAACGATGAGCTTTATGGAGGTTACCTTACACTTAATTTTAATCTGCACACTCTCTTGGAAAATTTTTATCTTAATACCTATTTTTCATGCAGCATGTTTGCTTGAGGATTATTTAAAAAGAAAAACCTTTCAGACAAAATCTAAATCATTTTTGAAGCAACTGAGGCTAAGAAAATACCTGACATTCTTCCATGTCAAATATGTCTAGATACCTTTTCTTCTGGATACCCTTTTTTACTGGGTATACAGTAGGACAAAGGGAAATAATTTTTCTTGTCATAGAATGTGAGACTGGTAACAGCATACAATGTACAGGCCTGCTGTTTAACTTTTATGAAAAAGATGTTTAAATCTCAAAACTGAAAGAAACTGCAAATTTCTAAATCCCTCCCTCGCACATTAAACATGGCAACTTCCTTCCCATGTCCCTGTGACACCTCTTCCCAGTGAAAGGAAGGAGTGCAGAGGGTGCAACAGCACAAGAGCAGTTGATGGCAATGTAAAACAGACAGCTTTGCCTTCCTTTCCTCTTATAGGGGCATAAAGTTAGATCCCTTTCTCCATCCCAATATCCACCACATCCAGAAGAACTATCTAACCCCGTTTTTTATATTGCTCATATTCTTCAGAAATCACAGAAGTTACCAAACTCAAGAGCACTAATGGATAGATGGCCAGACTTCATTTCCTAAGAAAATTAGCGGAAATTTCCAGAAATTTATTTGATCATGGCATCACTTTAATCACTTTCACAAGAAGAAAGTACTAGATGACAGAGGTCTTGAATCTAGGAAAGGTATATGTGATTTTTTTAAAAAATAAT
>VZTN01028602.1:0-14704 GCA_013400515.1 Erpornis zantholeuca
ACTTCCCTTTTTAAGAAAACAAAAAATAATTCTCCCACGGTCACACCCTGCCCCACTTTTCACAGCGGGACTGGATTTTCCCTAGAGTATGGAATGGGAAAAACTCGCGCTGGATTTTCCTGGAATACGGAATGGGAGAAAACCCGGACTGGATTTTCCCCTGAGTACGGAATGGCAGAAAACCCGGACGGGATTTTTCCCATTGTACGGAATGGAAGAAAACACGGACTGGAGTTATCCTAGAGTACGGAATGGGGAAAAAACCCAAACGGGATATTTCGTGGACTATAGAATGGGGGAAAACCGGACTGGATTTCTTCCAGAATAAGGAATGTGGGAAAACCCGGACTGGATTTTTTCAGAGCAGTTAAAGTCATCTTAGGATTGGAATGAAAGGCAATTCAATAGCTGAGATTACAAAACTCCCAATTACTGACCTCTGAGCCAATAAAAGGAAAGTGACAGCGATATCATTATCCTTACACAGAAAGGAAGACAAGATCATTCCTGAGAAACACACAAGATGAAGGTGAGAGTGTGCAAACTGGCAAGGCATTGTATAGAAATGCTAGTATTAAACTGCACCTGTCACAAAAAAATTTATTCCTTACGTTCATACTCTTTTGTATGTGAATTATTTATCAACAAATCTTGAAAATGGTGAGAGGATTACCATTTTTAGGTGTTTATAGAGCGGAGGCAAAGCATACAAAGCAAATTAATGCAGTGACCATTGTCAGTACACAACTCTATTCCCTGTACCATGCTGCCTTAGGGAAGGAAAAAAAGTGAAGGGAATATGCACAACCATCTTTTTTACTCTTTATGTTATTCAGTCAGCATTAGACAGAGGTAATAAAGTGATTACACAATGTACTGAGGGTTCATCTGGCTCACTGGTGAGGCTGCACCACAGTGCTTTTACACTGAAGGGGCTGAAAATATTTGAAATCAACAACTTGATCCATTGCCATTGTGACAGCAGGTCTGTATCTTTTTAGTGCAGTATGTCAAACTGAAGAAAATAGGGAAAGCAACATGGGACAAATGTTTTGACCTCACACTACCATGCTACAGTGGTGAGATACCACAAGACTTATCATTTTCTCTGTTAACGTTTGCCAGGAGCAATCGCTTCTGCTGTACTTGGGACTGGTCTTGTCTATGTACCCTGGCAGAGCAAGCTGTTAATATTAACTGTTTCTAGATATTCCCGGTATTCCATTCAGAAATATATAAATCACTTAGTCAATATAAATATCTTTCTTTTCAGATCAGATGAAGGATATGTAAACTTAAAAGTTTTTTTAATAGTCAATAATTACTTTGAAAAGATCTTGAGATACAATAATTGCCAAGGGGAAAATAACTCAGTGCATTGTTCACATGAAAATGTCTACAGAGTTTTCTTTAACAAAATTCAAAACATAAGCATCTGATAGTGCATATCTTCAAAGGTCAGATAGAGTTTCATATACCTTTTTAAGAGGTTCTTGTTCTTGTATTGATAGCAAGGGTACAGGCCTGCTGTACAGTGACATACAAAGTTATTAAATAGTGTATTTGAACAATACAGAGGTTTCTTCCACTCCCAGCCCCTCATCCCTAAGCTGGTCTCTTTTATTTCTATTCTTCAAGAAAAGAGGAAGCAAAATTTTACATAAAGATCATAAAATAATTTGCCTTGGAAGAGATCTATGCAACCTTTAAACCCCCTGCAACGAGCAGGGATATCTTTGACCAGATCAGGTTTCTCAGAGCACCGTCCAACCTCACTCTGAAAGTTTCCAGGGATGGGGCATCTACCACTTCCCTTGGCAACCTATTCCAATGTTTCATTACCCTACTCATAAGTAATTTCTTTTATATATCTAGTCTAAATCTACCTATTATTCATCCATCATTTCTGTCTATATTCTACCTATCATTTCTCAATCGTATCTATCTTCAGAACAATTTTCAGTTCAACAAATCAAATAAACCAGAAAGAAAATATTCACTATTCAATAAAGCACTAGTTAAATCCAGGGGATACGTGACTACAGTCTCCTTCAGGCTCTTGCCGTGAAAATATTCTGAACAGAATCAAATTTTTTTTTTTCAGTTCATATTGTAATGCTTTTGTTAATTTCTAGGCATATGAATAGAGTCAGCAATAGGAAAAGAGATTTTACAAACCTCAATATGTGTCTAAAAGCATTTTACTTAGGATTAATATACAAATATATTATAGTATGCATAATTATTAACTGTGAGTACATACAGATAAAANAGTAATTATTAACTGTGAGTACATACAGATCAAAAATAGCAACAGTAAGCCATTCTAAATACTTGTATACATGTATGGCGGAAGAGTCTTAGTGTCACATTAGTACCACTGTATAAAGAATTGGGGGGAAAAAAGTATTTTAGGAATTTGGGGGCTGAATAGTGGTTTTCTTATACTTCCAGCTTAAATATGTAATTTTCAAAATGTTTCTTATATCAGATGTTATTCTATTATGAAGCAAGAGCACTGCAATTAATGTGCTAAGTTCAGAAACCCAAATCTGTTAATGAAAGAAGTGTGTGTGATATTTACATTTCTTTTGGAGAATTATATTGAAAGAGCAGCATTCACAGAAGAGCAGGACTGCTGAATATTAATAAAAATATGGTGCTCAGTTTTCAGTAGATACATATACAGAGGTGTTTCTAGTGCTAATTTCAGTGTGAAATAATTTGTTAATCGTAAGCACATAGCCAAACACTAAGTACTACCAATGCAGTCTGCAAGTGCAGGAATTTAATTTCAGTTTCAGGGGTTTTTTTCTGCCTAAATTAATCACGAGAACACCCAATACATTATTTGTTGTTTTCTATCATTAAAGCTATCATAGTTTGTCACAGATCAGAAAACACCCCAGTGTACCTTAGTTACATGTCATCAATAACATCCAATGTTAAAAGCCAACAAAACGTATATTCTTCACCTGTGTCATTAAGTGTTCTCTGTGGAAGTACCACTGGAAGGACTTTCTTTGGGAATGCAGACTTGAAAGCCAGTGCTACAGAATCTTTCTCAGATAAGAATCAGGGAACTAGATCTTGTATTTGGAACTAATAATTGAACCTCATCCAGAACAGAATTTTATCCCACTCTGACAGTGAAACAATGCATTGTCATAATTTTGTTATCCCTGTCATATTTATATGTCCTGATAGTGTGAAATTTTTCTTTCTCAAGAAGAGAGAACTATTTTTGCTATTTACTATGGGTTTAGGTTGACATATTTTATTTACATCTTGTTTCTCCCCATCTAAGGTTTCATGCTGATAGTCCTTTGAGGAAGTTAAGTGCCCCAAAGCACTACCTCTTTCAGTGTTTTGTTGAATTTGAATTAAGTTTCCCCGTAGTAAGTTGCAAAATTGTTCAAAATTGACTCTAGGCATCCTAAGAACCCTAAAGCTTCTAAGGGACTTGTTTAAAGCTAAAAACTGAATATCTCCTAAAGGAAAACTACATGTCAGTTTTATATTATAATGTGTTATTGTGCTTTTTGTTCTAATTGGGTTTGAAGCCAAAATACTGTTGTTTTGCAAATGCTCCTGTTATTATTACTGCCACACAGAAAACCAAACAATGAAACAGCATAACAAAAAAAGCATCAGAACAATAACAATTCTGACAATTTTTCCATTTCTTATTCATTTTATTTAATTATTCAGTTTTATGTCACATAGGAGTAAGAATTTTTAATATTTATGTTGAAGAACAGTGACAGATTATTTTTTATACTAATGAAGTAAAATTACTTTGAGTGTAAGTATATTGTCTAAGAGGACATTATTTTATTTTTAAAATTTTACCTTAGCCTCAAGAAGGAGTATGCAAAAGTAACTAGTGTCTGCCAATAAGGGATATGTCATCATTGGTAAATTTGCACTACTACTTTGCACTTTAGCAATACTAAAATACTTTTATTTCATACTAACAGTGAAAGCACCCAAATATGAGATGCCTAAATGCACTGTTTCTTTTTCCATAAATTAATAACCATCTAGGTTCTCAAGATGGTCCAACCTTCTATACTAAGAGAGCTAGTGAGGCACCCAGAATGTGTGTACCTTTAAACAAAATGGAATGAGGAACTTCAGTTGAATACTCCTTACCTTCTACTAAGGAAGCCCTCCTACTGAGAGATGTTTCACACAGATCCAGTTCCTTAACTCAGAAGTTATCTGAGATCTGGGTATCCTCAACAAGTCTGAGAATGTGCCAGCACTGACTGTGCTTCATTACTTTGAGGTATAACACTCAGACCGTAAATACAAAAACAAGCAGAAAATCACTGCACTCAAAATTTCAGTGTGGTAACGATTCAGATTCTTGAAACAAACATTTAAATTTTAGTTTACTGAACAGATTAAAATTGTGTTCTCTCAATGTCTACATGTTTTCTGTGCTACAGGAAACAGATGGCCTTTGACATCAACCAACCTTTGTAAAGAAAAAGGAAGGCAGTTCAAATACAAGTCAAGTCAATGCATGTTTCAGGTTGCCTATTTACTCATAAATCCTTTACAAGTTTATATCTCAACCCAGTCTACACAGGAAATATTCCTATCCTAAATTCACTCACATTTTAATTCTCAGTAAAAAAATAACAGAAAAAGGTCATATACCATTTTTACCATAGTTGCAATGTACTTGAAAAGTATAGAGAAAGCTACATTAAAGAACAGCAATTTTAGTGCCACCACCCATACCAGTTAGTTCATAGGAAAGTTAAAGCATCCATGGAAGACATAATTGAAAACATTTGTAATCTAGGTTATATCTTACGGGAACACTTTTCTAAGCCTTTCATAGTGGCTAGCATAGATTCTGAGGATGCTTATTCCATAGGCTACCTGTATTTCCACCCAGTTACTATAGTTTGGGATGCCTTCATTTTCATTTTAACATTAGATGGACTTCATTAGGTACAGAAAACTTTTGAACTCTCAGATTTGTTCATATTATGGTAATTATGTACAGCAGTGGGCAGGCTGTATGATGCGAAGGTACCAGTATAAAAATTTTACAAGCAAGCCAACATGCTTTATGTATTAATCAATTACCAATGGGTCATACTGTTCATTGATAATTATATCTGTTATCAACTAACAACTTATATTAGAAATAGAAGATGGGGTTTGATGCATTTAAATGAATATGTATTTATAACAGAAACAGGGTTCCAAAAAAAATTTTTATATATGACATAAAAATACCTTTGTCTAATCTGGAAAATTCTATAAAATGCTTTTTATTTCATTGAGTTACCACAAAACTTATCTTTCTTTTTCAATGTACATGTAGCTAGAATAAAGCATGATTTCTTAGGATGTTTCCTTCAATTAAAGCACAAAAGAATTTTTCTCATTTAGAAGCTAAGCACAATAGGAAGAAGGAAGTTTACATGCTTGCAGTTTCAAGCAAGGTTCAAGACATTGTTCCTCAGCATGACTCATAACCAGGAATTCATAGCTGATTCCTGTTAGGTTGTGCATCTGACTCATGTCCTCTCACAAGGTATGGTGCAGAAGATATTCCAAAAGTTGTAAGACAATAATTCTCAAATATACCAAGGAGACTTATAAAACTGAGCTATTTCAGTCTCCTGGAAATGACTAAAGAGAACTGTTTCAGCCATTATTTGCAAATATTTATTCTCCAAGGCACGACACCATAATTACCAAGGTATTAACCTTGCAAATACTGGGCAAGTACACTTCCCAAACATTTTGGGCCTATTAATATTATGTTGCATAAAGAACAGACAAGCCACTACTGCTATCTCTAGGCATATATAGGCATTTAACATATTTAAAATAACTGAAAAATCACTTTGAATTTCTAAGAAGGACCAAAGTACTTTTTCTTCTCCACATTTTATTGTTTGTTTTTTTGTTTTCTTTCTCTTGTTTTTAAATTCTTCATTAGCATAGACACAAAACTTTATCTGGAAAGTAGAATAGAAAGCAAACTCATGCATAAATGGGATTAGAGAGACTGCCATTACTTTACAGAATGTGAATTCTGCCTGTGAATTCTTCTGACATATGAGAGAGAGAGCTCCATAAACATGTCTCATTTCCATTTCCTGAAGACTACTTCTACCAATTCTTCTCATTCTTTCGTTCCTCCACGTGTATGTGCCCTCGTCCAGGAGAGGTTTTTCTGGCATTTTGGTAAAATCCATGCTTGGGGACCCCTTCTTTCTTTTTCCACATCTCATTCATTGTGTCAAGTAAGCTGTTTAATCAGGTAGCCCAGCTCTCATGGGCCACTTGTCTGATATAAAAAAACATTTTCAATGGAACTCAAAAGGAGAAATGGGATTGCAGTCCCACACAGCAATCAAGATTCTACTGTGACATGTGCTGTAAACTCCTGGAAGTTAAAAAGATACTCTGCCCTAAAAAGCATATTGCCTCCTAGCACATGTATGCAACAAAGACAGCAGGAGGAAAAAGTCTCAGCAATACAAGAGGGAGACTAGACTGAGGCAAGATAAAGTCTTGGATAGGTGTTTTGTCCATGAAAAAAAATCTGAATTAGAATTTTTAACCACACTTCTCAGTCATCTTAAAAATCTTCCTTTTTCTTTCCTTCTATATCAATATTTGTTGGGACCTACCACAAGAAGCAGAAGAGAAAACAAAAAAAGCAATGGTCATGTGGATACAAACAGAGCCACATCAGTGTAAAAAACTGTAGAAATACTCCTACTGCTTTTCATTGTGCTGTACTCAAAGTTTCTGTGGGAAACAGAACACTCATCCCTCATAGCTTTAACCCCATATTTAACTCTCCCCATGAACAGTCACTTCATAATCAAAGTTCAATTCTGTAACTTACAATCCAGCATCCTTTCTTTGGTATTAATGGCAGATTCACTTGATAAGGACTTGGAGAGTGTATCCCAGACTAAGTGAAAATATTTCCTCCACCACACAACAACAAAGAGTTATTGAATAGAGTTAAACAAAACTATCTTGTTGGAAATTTTGCCTACCTTCAATAAGATTATATAAAGCTGTCCTTTATTTTCATCACCAGATCATCTGATAAAATTGGTTTTTTTCTTATAAAATGTATCTGTTGGCTCCTAACAGACAATGATGAAACATGGCACAGTAACACAGAAACAGCCTGAGCTGGTGCCTCTGAGGACCCCATCAAAGGAGCCCTTGAGCTTTCATCCATCCCCTCACGCCTGCCTGTGCGCAAGTCTCGCTGTTCCTCCTGAGTTTTTGGCTCCTGCTGTCTATCCCAGTGTCTGTTAGCTAGCCCAGTGTCCCCAGACTTTTTGCCCTTTGTGATCCCAAAATCCCAGTTCATGGCCTCTTGTCTCTCTGGGCTCCCACCCAGAGCTCAGCCTGCACCTTGAACTGCAGCTTGCAAATTGAGCTATCCGCCCCAGACGGGTTCTCCAACTAACCATAGTTTGCACACAGAATTTCTTTTCAAAAGATTCCCTAGAGAAAGAGGCTTTTTTCTGATTAGAGGACAATTTTTATCATCTCACCCTGCCTTCAGATAAATAGGCATCTGGGCCACAAAGTTCTTTGTGCTTTGTCATAGTTTGTATTCAGAGGTCAAACCAATTGTTTAAAATGGCAACTAGCAGGTCCATATAATGTGGTTACAGGGTGGCCCAATGGTCTCCATGTGCACCTCATTAGATCTAATTGCATTGAAGTGAACTGTAATTCACTCTTAATCTAAAACAGCCGAGAGGATGGAGTTCTTCACACAAAGTGCAGTCAGGTAGGTAATTTCAAGTATGCTTTTTGTCCTTGCAAATTACAGCAGAGTTAAGAGAAAGCTTGCATATTACTGGCAAAATGAAAAGGCCAGTAATTGGTAGATCAGGCTGGAGAGAAAAAGGCTTAATACCTTAATACTGCAATGCAATTTTTGCTGGCAAAAATGTCAGGGATATGCATATATTAGACATCCATAGTTTTGCTAGAATATTATTCAAATAATTTCGTATTTGTTCAAGGTCTCATCCCACTCCCAGCCTGCATACTTCTGAAAAAACCCAAATATTTCTGCATAGAGAACATTCAGGAATAGAATGAGTTTCTGCTTAAAACTCCCCTGCGTGTTGTATGATGTCAACTTTATTGCCAGCTATTTGTGAAGCCTTATGTTCCTGAAGATAGTTTTCTCTAGATTATGAGAAGCAGAACAAAACCAAAACAAATGAACAAATCAAACAAGCAAGCAAAACAAATTGGAAGAGAAGTATAGGCATTTCAAGGCTAAATCCAAAATTTGGGCAGCATAGATGTTTACTTCAGCTAACATCTGAATACTGTTACAGGTTTCACATTAGGCCACTCATAACTTAAGCTCTTCCTGTTTCTGGCCTATTAAGCCTTACTTTGCATTTCCAACACAAGCAGAACAATTTTAAAAGATAATGAAAAAAAATCAAATGCCATCACAAAAGCCAATTTTATGTAAAACTTATAAGCTTAACTACCTAGAAATTTTAATCAGTCTAACTGAATATTCATAACTCAGTTCCTAACTGCACTACTCATTAAAACAGCATTTCATTTGACCATACTGTGACTATGTTGGACTATGCTGTGCTGGGTAGCATGAGGACAAAAATACTTACCTCCCAGGGAGTGCAAAACAAACTGGACAGACCAGTGGGATGTAAGGAGATCCAGGTGCACAAGGAAACAGGGAAAGTAAGAAATGCAACAGCCACAGAACATCCACAGCCTGACATTTCTTCTCATTTCTTTCACAGGCATTATAACAAGGGAGAGTTTTAAGGACTTGAATTTAATGAGGTCATCTTTTAAACATTTATGGCAACTTTCAAGTAGAGGGTCAACATAGAGGAAAGCACAAAAGTGTTTGTTTGGAAATCTAACAAGTGGGCAATGAAGGTATAACAGAATGCAGAAGCTGACAATTCAACAGGAGGGCAGGACAGACTACACTGCATTTTTATATTGTACAATAGAGAGAGAAGCTTTGTTTCAGCATTCCCTTACACATTATGAATTTGCCCAGGCCAGAAAAAAACCCTACTATGACAACTGAGACATAAGATGTTAGAAGCATGAACAAGAGTTTTAAATATTTCCCTATCAATCCAAACAGTCATCTGCAAGATGTTATTCAAAAAAAGTTCCAAGAGTAAGGTGATAGGAGGAGGACTGATGTTATTATGATGAAACTGGGCCTCCATGAGAAGCAAAGTAGAAGAAAATGAAAGCTAAACAGGGAAGGCCTCAGGAAGGTTCTGGTTTAGTGATGTACAGCTGGATCAGCCAATTCCATTAATTTAGAGGTAATGCAAATCAGAAACAAAGATTATGTTATAAAAAAATAGAAAATAGTCCAGAGGTGACACCTTTGTTTAAATCCCTGGCACAGCAGTTCAGAGATGGTAGCTGAAACAGAGTTTGTAGACAAGGTTACTATGCTTTTCATTTAATAATTTAAAAATACATATTATAAGAGATGGCCTGCATACTTATGCTAAAGCAGAAGGTAGAGATTACATTTACCAGCTTTCCCTCCCATCCCTTGAAAGTTTTTCTAAAATCAGGGGAGAAAAAGATGATGTACAAAAAATATGCCCATGAGCATCTACACATGTTAATCATTACAATATGGTGTAAAAATAGAGGCTGTCAAAGACAATATGTATCATTGATGCATTTACTTGACAGACAGGTAGATAATTAAGTTCATAAGAACTGCTCACTCTTAAACCATGGGAAAATGTTTCAATTTACTATATGGCAAAAAATATTTTTTTTGTTTTACTTAATTATTTATGATGAAGGGATTTATTTAGAATTATTGATAAAACCTTCTTCATCCCTTGTGGTGGGATATGTCTTGAGAGAAATTAAGTAAAGTTCTGCATGAAGCTTCACAGATTATCAAATCAGTACTAAAAGCATCTGATTATAAATTTCTCAGTTTCATTCCGTTTTAAAACTCTAAAAATGAGAGTTAAATCCCAAACTTCATTTGATCCAGCATGCAACCGTTGTCTGTGTTTCTTTGTTTGTATAATGTGACACAAAATGTCCAAAATGTTTTCTCACTGCTTTCTATCACAGCCAACCTAACACGGTCACCTGATTTCTGAGGAGGCTGCTTGCACTGGAGAGAATCTGTGATGATCCCTAAAGAGAATAAGAAGTAAATAGAATTAATGTCATTAATAGTGGAAGTAAAAAATATCAGGGTGGCCAAAGAAATAACCACAATTGTCTGACGGAGGGTGATCCCTCCCTGCAGCCCTCCTCAAGTGCTTTGATCCACTGTGCTTCAACTGATCATCTTCATTAGTCTTTCACATAAGAGGAGGATCTTTTATCCCATCACTTTATGTTTATAAGAGAAACAACATCCATATAAACTGAACAGAGAATTCACCATGAAGACTGTCAGCTCCTAATGTTGGGAAGTTTAGGTGGTTAGCATTACTTTCTGAACCTGCTGCTCCTTTAAATCTAATTAAAGTGAGTGTGAGTTGCATTATTTCAGGAACAAGAGAGAAGAAATTTGATATACCACTCTTGTTGCATCATACTGTTGCTTCTTTATAATTTTCACTGTTTTCATCTTTTAGGCACAGTGCTTTAATCGTTAAATGTCCCTGAAGACATTAAGTTGCAAAATAGCTAAGTACAGGTAGTCCCCGCTAAGGATGTGCCTGGCATTAAGTATTCTGATTACAACCTCTAAAGTCATGATTTTGTTCCTTTGTTACTGATAAGCAAATTAGCAATACACAGTAAGAATGCTTCATTAATAACTCTAATTACATATAATCACAGGATCATATAATGAACATATTATGTTCATATAGGATTAGCTGCTTGAATCAATGTAGAACATTAAAGTGATAAAACACTGTACAAAAATAATATTTTAACTCATTGGACTCATGGACTTTGGGACAATCAGAAACAACTTGCACAAACTGTGTTGCTGGTTGAGTCGTACATGGCAGTGAACGAAACCACTCTGGCTTCCTATTCCATTTAAGATATTCAAAAAATATGACTTACATCGTATTACTGTCCCAGACTTTTTTAAGGCTCTTTTTTGGCCCCCTTTGAAGGCTGTCCCACCTATTCTTTAGAATCCTTATTTCTTCACTAGCATCTCTAATTCTTTATTTTTGCCTTGAAGGCTTGATTAAAAGGAGGAAAATCTATTGATTGGTTTGTCTAGTGAAGTTTTGATCACCCCTACAAGTTTACACACATCCTATAGTTGAGTTCTGCACTCATATGTTCAGAAGAGCAGTGCAACTTATAACCAACACCTATACATTACAAAGATATGCAGACAGCCTATGTAGTAACAGAAAATACTACAGTGTTCCAAATAAAAATAAATGCATGATCAGTTTTTGATTTACTGGCAAGAGCCTGCTTTTTATAGTCCAAGGTAAATTCATAAATTCCTTGCTCTTTCTGGGACAACTTTCAATTTAATGTCTTTTATTTCTTTTTTTTTTCTTCTTAATATTAAAGAAAAATTACCCTGAAATGTCACTTGATTGATTGTAATGGCCAGCTGTTACAATCTCAATGGAAGTATAAGAACTGCTGCCTAAGGTGCACTGAAGAGTGCCAAACCTCATAGCAACTCAGCTCATCCTAAAAAGTACCAGTCTGGAGTGAAAACTGCAATTTAAAATTCTCCCAGAGAACCATTATTTGCAAACCACTGACACAAACAGCTCCAGTCTCCCCATCAGTGTATACCTGGGGAGCTCTTCATCCACAGAGCATTGCATGCTCTGTAACTTTACATACTGGAAGTCCTTATGAAATTTTGGCTAAAGAGATGTTCTTACAAATGTAAAATGTTTTTTTCTTACCATCCCAAAAGATCATCAATATACTAAAATGTATAGTCAATTAATTTTGATTTAGGATATTTTCGGTATAGAAGACAAGCCTGCCATCAAACAGATGTAGGAAAAAATAGAATATCCAAGACAATCTCCTAAAGTTTTTAGGTAGCTTTAAAGAACTAAAATATAAAATATTCATAATTGACTGGAATTAAGGGGGACAAATGAATCTATAATTTTGAATCCCTGGAAACTTAATTCCTAAGGATTTTTATTTCAGTCAGAAATCCTTGTGAAAAGGGATTTACATGTAAACACTAGAATATAAATATTGCTGTAAAATGGAACGTGCTGCACAATTTTCCTTCCTTTATACTCACCTTCTATAGAACTTAACAAACACAAGTCATTCCAGACAGGTTGAATCTAATCTGATTAATTGATGGACCAGCATTAAACATAAGTAGCTGGTGCTTCTATCAGCAATGTTTCTAGTTAATATTTGGAATACTGCATTTTCTTGCTTTTTTACCCATTTTAAAATTAAATCTGTGTCTACCTCTCTCGATTATTTACAAATAAAACAAATGATCATAGTTATTGATATATCCTTGATTTAAAATTACAGAAAACTTTAGAATGGAGAAGTTGAAGATGTTTGATATTTTGCAGACTAAAATTATGTTCTTCACAGTTCCACACAGAGAAATTTATTTTAATAGCTATCCTAAGCATCCTCAATGATACATCAATTACATCTTCTGATAAGTATTCTGCTCTTTTCTGCTTTATTTTTGAAAAGTTTAGTTTCATAAAAAGAGCATTTCAGTTTTTGTTTTTAACCTAATTTTTCTTTTCAAATTTGAGAATACACCTGAATGGCAAAACATGTTACTTTTGCTCAGATTCTCCTACGTTAGAAAGTCAATATGGTTTTTTTAATGAACCCCAAAGTTCAGGTCAGTTCTGTAAACAGACCAGGCAATAGTCACACCATAGGGTCTGAAGATTTTGCATGTTACTAAATACAGGTTAAAAGATTCAGCTATCCTTTCTAATGTTCCAGTATTTGTGTATTTATGAGTTTTTCCTTATAATTATTGAAACCTCTTTTGTCTTTAAAGTCACACTTTATCTGCTGATTTCTTTCTAACAGTAGAAACCCTGGAGAAATAGGCACATAATATCATAGTCACTGACACTCCAATCACTGCTCTTTCTAAAGAGAAATTTGCTTTTTTTCTCTACAATTTGAAAATTTTCATGTCAGCAGCCAAGTTCCAAGCAAATCTCAGAATGAGCAAGAAAGGTGGAAATGAACGAACCAGGATGGCAAATAACAAACAATAAGAGAGACATAAAACTCACAGAGAGCCAAAGCACAGCAGCCAAATGCAACCAACCAGTGCCTACATGCTACTGCACACACTCTCTGTGGCAGTTGCAGCTGCAGCTGTAGCAAAATACCTACTAAAATCCAACTGTGAACAAGTATTAACAGGCTCATTCCATCAATCCCATGGCAAAAGTGACACTGAGACATGTAGTTGTTGCTAATTATCCACCAGCCATTAATATATCTCCTCCTACTGAGTCCCATCTCCTAACATTCCATCTGTGATGCTTTTTTACCTTATTTCCAATTCAGCTGCTGAAAATTTCATATATATTTCTTTGTTGAAGCAGAATGCAACTCTGAGAAGGCTTCAATCCACAGAACCATGTAACAGAATAGGAAGAATGTTCATTGCAATCCTTAGCAAACACCTTCATCTAAAAACCATCAAAAGATTTCAGATGACAGTGTGAAGCTTTGCAGTTGTTTTTTCTTGTCTTTGTGTGTGTGTGTGACAGAATAACAGGAATCTTGTAAAATCAGCAAAAAATTTAACTTTTACTGGGCAAAGCCATTTTTTTGTACCATAGAAAGAAATAATTTCATACTTTTATGTTTGGTTTTTTGCCTCTAGGAATGCAGTAAAAACATTTATTTTTTTAATACACAGACATGAAAGAAAAGGATTTTTGGTAATATATATAAAAGACAATATTAAAAATGGGTAAGTTTATTGTAGCTTAAAGTCTTTGTTGCCACTTAATGGATCTTGCGCAATATATTTAATATTTTTGCTGTGCTGGGAAAACAGAATAAATATTAATCTTTTCCACCAATTAATTTGCTCAACAGTCAGCTTCTACTAAATGTGCTTTTGCACAGGCTTATGACACCATGGCTAATGAAATGGCACCCTTGGTAACCAATACAGAGGAAATATGTGAGTGATGATACAAGTTTTCTCTGAGGATTTTTTGGAGTGAAAGTTAAAAATATCTGTGATATCCCATCTCCAAGGTACAGAGGGACAGTAAAGATTTCTAATCTGTAAGGTCAAAATGGAGCTCAGGCCAAGTTAGTAACTAGCAGAGAGATTAAATCACCGTTCAGATGCAAATGAAAATTAATTTTGTTTTTCATATCTCCAAACATGCCACAGCTAAATGCCTGATACATGAAGAATAGTCTGAGAAGAAGACACATGTAGTCCTGTTNAGACACATGTAGTCCTGTTATAAAGCTGACACATATCCCATGCAGGAACTTCTTACAAAAGTTTGTAGTACTATCATACAGTGTACTACAAATTGTATTGTCCATATTTACATTATATGCAGTGTTTTATGTAACAGCTCGATTTAGCTTCTAGCAATGCTTTCCATGCTCTAGATTCTGCTCAGACCTTCTGTTTAAAACCATTGGCAGACATCACCTACCTTCCTACCCTTCCTACTCATACTTCCCACATCTATAGTCA
>VZTN01028605.1:6607-30651 GCA_013400515.1 Erpornis zantholeuca
AAAAAAAAAATAAAAATAAAAAAACAACAACAAAGAAAACCCAACAAAAACTCCAAAAGGCTAGTTAATTAAACTACTCCTTTTAGGAAATGATGGGGAAGTCATGAGGTATATGCTAAGCTAGAATTACTAAGAGTATGGGGTTTTTGTATCAGGCAAACATTTTTTGACCTTTCAAAGGACATCATTTAAATACTCCTTAATTAGAAAGTAGATATTTGACTCATTTAATACAGAAGTGTTTCATATTTTATCAAGCACAAACAAAAACACAACAACATTATACAAACTTCTAAAAAGTTTGGCCATCTTTCTGATATTATGCATTTGTCTCAAAGACATCTTTTAATGCTTCAAAGGAGGATGCATTCTTGTTAAAAAATCATATATTTCAAATTCATAGATTTTTGTGGTGTGATGAGAAGTACGAATGTTACTAAAGTGTCAAAAATAGAGGGAGGTGCTCTAGGTGTCTGTTGGAATTGGTAAAATCCAAATAGGGCAGGACAGAATATTTACTTGTACTGACATTGTCTGATTTCAGTGGGATAGTCAAGTAATTCATGGTCCCTTTTGTGATATATTTTGATGCTAATTACAAGTTCAAACATCCACAAACACAGCCACATGCAGTATAGGAAAAAATATTTTCCTAGCCTTTGTGACTTTGCAATATTCTGAAGTTTTCTTAGTTCACAGATGAGCAAAGCCAAAGATTCTAAAAATTTGTCAGGGTGTTGTTGGGTTTTTTGTTTGTTTGTTTGGGTTGGTTTTTTTTAATAATTCAATTTTTTAATTGCACAAAAATACAAGAAAGAGAGTATCCATCACAACTGCTAGCTGACAAATGAGTCTTCTACTCAATTAAAATATTGCAGAGCAGTAGAAAATTAAGTATTATGAATGTGTTAGTGCAAGTCTTGAATATATGGAAAAATTGTGGAGAAACAAAAGGGGGGACAAAAAAAATATTTAAATTCTCTTAGTTATTTTTATGTTTTCTTTGGTTTTTACAAAATCAATGACTGTTGACCTGATCAGTTATTTTCCTTCACATCTTTTTGTGGAAATTATAAAGGTTTAGATTTGTTATTATGGCTTGACTATGGTGTCTTTACATAAAATTTAGTATCTACCATGACCCCAAGCAATTTGTAGCTGGCTTGGACAAGTAGGTTTAGAAGATCTCAATTTCAGTATTTACAGAGGATAACAAAAATTAGTTTCTCAAAAAAACTCCTGTCTACAATCTCCAGAGTATTTGTTTGCTGTGGGCTGTTTTGTTATTGCAAAACTCATTTCCACAGTTTTTTTAGAGAACAAGATGAGATAAAAGAAAAAAAAATTGAAAAGCATTGTGGAAGTTCTTATCTATAAAACACATCTGAAGAAGTTCCTAAAATCTGGGGGAGACTCAGCAAGAGAACACATATTCTTCTACTTTGTTTATTTTCTCTTTCCTTGAAAATATGTTTTGGGATGGATGGTCTTTTGTTTTCCTTACCTCAACTATTTTCATAGTCTTCAATAAAGCAAAATTTTCTACTAGTGCAGTCGAGTTACAATGACTCATTCCTCCTCTGTTTGGAATGAAAGATATGATATCAAATTTATATTTTTTGAAAACAATAACTTAGAAAAGACAATTTCCAGCTAATTGAAATATTTCAGAGTGCAACATTCATGTCCTTTTGTAATTTTTTTGTTTCATAGGCCTTTTTTTGGGGTCTTTCCCTTTCCCTTTCCCTTTCCCTTTCCTTTACTTTTCAACTTTTTTTTTTGGTTAGGGGTGTGGAAAGGCCAAGAATAACCATAAACACAGATCAACAGCTGGTAGCAACAAGTTGGTAGCAACACAGGCAAATGGGAGCCTGTTATTGGTCAATGTGGCAATTATTTGAAAAACGTTAACTGTGTTGCCGCAGGACAAACTTACTATCAACAGAGTGTACAGGGGAACAGATATAAAGCAAAAAGTGAATAGTCTGTCAAGGAAATCTTAGCACATATTTTACAGCCTGAATGGAGATCATTTACTGCTTACAAAATCAAACCCCTTTTTTTGAAGAAATCGTGAGGCCATAGGGGTCTAAGAATTTATAGCAGGGAAAAAGGGTCTTTAATAAATGAAATTCAATTGACACACAGAGCAATAAGGTATATTCAGTAAGCATTCTGAAATTAAACTGATAAATGTAATTTTTATTCAATATTATATTCTCCAGATTTAATTAAAAGTTAAATGTGAACTTTAGAGTCTGAGTGAATGAAAGAACCATGAAAATTGACTTTGAGAATGTGATAAATGTGTGCTGTACAGCTACCTGTTAGGCCCGTAAATCTCATTATGGCAGAAGAGGAGATAGTCTGAATTTTTTGAAAACACATCTACCCGTGATAGAGTGGCACTTTTTCCCCTCTCTCCTTTCTCCACTTGCTTTCTACTTTGTCACATAGCAGGGAAATAATTTTAAAACTGAAAAATTTATAGCACAGAACAATATTCACAGAACACAACATTGCTCCATGAATGTGTGGTTAACCTTTGATATGTAGTCATGAAACAGAAAGCTGGTATTAAAGAGAATTAAGTTTGGGGCTGATTAAACTCAATGGCAAACATTCTCTTGGTCTTGAAGAATGAGGGTTTTGACTGTGAATTCTATTTGGCATTTTAAGGCCATGATGGAGATTTATAAAGTCAGAAACCTTGGCTCTCCCTTAGCATAAATTGAAAATATTGGGTGTGTAAGGTATAAATGAGACCATTTGAAAATCATTTCATATAAAACCATTTCAGACTCAAAAGGTCATTGCAGCTTCAAAATGACAACACTGAACCATACATACCAAATGTCTCTTTCAGTTAAGAAATTCACTAAAGGTAAAATTGCAATCCATTCTAAATGTTGTGTGGCATATGCCAACAAGCCAAGGCAAATTGTAAATTCTAGTCCCTGAAAAGCAAAGTTAAGATAAAATTTACTTTAATAATCAGGCACTTGTGAAGCAGAAACACTATTTATATTTCAAACCCACTTGGAATACCAGTGGACCTTTTGCAAAGCTATTCCATAATTCCATTCCAGTCAGTGCAGCCACGTATATCCTTTTAGATCTTCAGTCATTCACCATTAACACCAGCACCATGTGTTGGCAGTAAATATGATATCTATTTGACACATCAGAGGAGGAAGACAAAAGAAGTTTGCTAATGCTAACCTTTTTCCCCATCAACTGCTACACTTTTCTGGAAGGGACAAAGGGGAACAATGACTTGCCTGCTCTGTCACCTGTCCATCAGCTGATGGTCTTTTGATTTCAAACCTTCTCATTTGTTTGTAAGTCCTTGCAAAATCTCTAAAAAGTTTCATTTTTGGAATGCAGTTGGGAGCAAGAATAGAACTTACAGTTCTTACAGAACTTACATTTACAAGGAAGAGATTGGGGATCAGCAGTCTCAACCTTTTGTTGCACAAAATTGACTGATTGAGACCAGACCTGACTGAAATAAAGTGCACTTTGCATAGTGCTGGTCTGTGGTTTTAATGCTTGTGCAGACAGAGAAAGAGAGGCCCAATTAAAGATCACTTCCATCAGTTGGTAATGCCTAAGAGCCACCAAAGAAAGGGGCTTAACATCAAACATTAAAAGCTATTTATTAGCAACTGCAGTGCAGGTGTTGACTTCTGGTACAACAAATTCATCTGTGGAAAAGAAAAGCCTCAGTCTTATGCAAATGAAAACTTCAATTTGTCCAGAATGTAGGACTTGGTATTTTTTTGTTTTGTTAGGGGAAAATTAGACTCCAACAGTTCACTTTCTTCTTCTATATGACAACTGCAAGAATGTAGGATTTAGGAGAGAAGATACTGAGTAGAGTGAATCCTTCCTTCAAACCCTGCCTCATCTGAAATTTCCTTGCCCATTCTCTTGAGCCTTTTCTCTCCCTATACACCGTGTGATAATTCACCTCTTGTCTTCAAAATTAAAATGGTGTCTCCTGTCCTTATAATTTTGCTGTGAGTTTAAAATCAGTTAATGTTAAAGAGATAAAGGTGGTAGTGTTTACAGAGAAGAAAATGTCTGGTGGAAGGTACAGTTGAAGGGTGTGATATATTTATGCCAATAAAATAAGGATGATTATTAATTTTAGCCATGACTAAAGCAAAATCTATTAAAATTAGTTGATTATTCATGAAAATATTTTTATATTTTTATGCTCAGCTTTAACATTGAGAACCTCATTAAGACAAATATTTAAACTCAAAGGAAAATGCCAGACTAGTTGGATAAAATCCACTTTTGGTAAATCAGGATTTATTTTAATAGCTACAGTGAAATAGATTATTTCCTTAATATACTCTTCTTCTTAGATTTTCCAAACCTAGCGTGTTTATAGTTATTTTCCTCTAGTTTCTTTCCTACATTTTATTCCTCTCCTTTTGCAAATTGCAGAAGAAGAATTGCAAGTACTAGTTTTGCTTTTCTTCAACCATTAAGCACAAAACCTATTGATAAATTTAATAGGAATCCATGCTACTGGTCTCTGTTTCATCTGTCAGTTATTCAGTATCTCTGATAAAGATTAGTCAATCTTCCTGATTCCAACAGTCATCTGAGTTTTACTTCACCCTAGCTGTTGCAGTTTGCATTTCTATCTAGTCATTCCCATTAGCCATCCTGCCTTTGCCACTGTGTTATACAGTCCTCTTTATTGAAAACTGAGATGAAGCATTCATTTAATTATTGAGCCAGATCCATGTTCTCATTAGGACAGTACCCACTTTAACACATTGCTACTCCACTTTTCTCCCTGTTTACAAGAAAACCTTTCTCACTTTTTATAATTGCCTTTGCAAGGTTTATTTCTGCCTGACTTTCAACAATTCTGAATTTATGAATAAAAATTAAGTGAGGTCCACCCTTTCAACACTCTTTCCCACCTACTGAGATGTAGCCCTGCCATTTATTTTTCAACAGTAACTTTTCTGTTACAAATCTAGTTCACAATGACTCTTTTTACTCAGTAACCTTAATTTTCCACTGCATCTTGTTTATTAACCTCTCAATACAACATACTCCCCATTATATAACAAACAGCAGAAACACAGATCATATTTAACAGAGGCCAACTAGAAAATAGCATGGGAATCACACATACCTGGCTGTTGTGAACTGTGACCTTCTCTGTAGAATCCTCATTATTTTCTAGACACACATGTTCTGCTGCAGCCTTTCTCCACTGTCTCATTTTGGCTACATCTTGGATGAGCCCATTCACTTCTTAGTTTATTTTGCAGAATAAGATTTAAGCAGAATTGTAGAACCATAAAGTTTGGAACAGACTTTAAGATCATTGAGTACAACTGTCAACCCAGCACCACTAAATCATGTCCTCAGGTGCTAATGCACATATTTTTAAACACTTCTGGGGACTGGAACTCTACCCCTGGGTGTCGGAGGCCTGGGCCCCCCCTGGAACCCCCAGTTCCAACCCCTGTCCTCTGCCCTGGGGCTTTTCTTCCTTCTGTTAGTCATGTTGGAAAGAAAGCAGCAAGAGATCTTCTGCTGTTTCACAGTTGTTTATTTGTCTTATCAAAACCTCGGAGGCAGTGGCAGCATCCTCCAAGGACACCAGGGCAGAAAGGCAATGGCAGCTAAAAGGCAGCTGCCTTTTATATCTTACTAACAACCATTCAAGAAACAATATGTATCTTATTTTCTTTTCAACACCAGTAAACCCTCATCTTATTGATATGTCTTTTCAATGCTAACTTTTTTCCGCCAACCAACACACCACAGGAACTGGTGTGAGAGGAGAGAGGAAGAGAAAGAGGAGAGAGGAGAAGAAGAAAGAAGGAAAAACCACACCCAAAAATCTCCATCTTGTCCCTATGTAATACATAGAGCAAGAACCTAAAAACTACAACTAAACTCTCTGTGGTACACTAAACAAAAATCTTTTCACCTCTCTGGTGCATTCAGGTTTTCCCAAAAGTGGAGGGAGCTTCTCCAAAAGCCTAGGCCACTTCTGAGGAGCTCTGGGGCTATAAAGAAACCACGAGAGGAGCAGGAGAAGCTTTCAGGCTTCCCTGGACTCTGACACTGGGCAACCTGTTCCAATGTTTTATAATCCTTTCTATAAAGAAATTTTTCATAATATCTAATCTAAATCTGCCCTGGGAAAACTTGGGGCCATTTCCTCTTGTCCTGTCATATGTACATAAAATATAAATATATAAAATAGACCGCACCATACTGGAAACAATTCACGCAGAATTTCTGAAACTGATATGTCAAAGAAGAAGTTGACAAGATGTACCACTTGCTCCTAGATACCACTGGCTGCAGAAAAGAGTAGTCACAGGAGTTATACTTAGCACACATTCAGAAAAAGAAGAGGATTTTAATTCTCTGCAGAGCTTGGGCCTGAGAGCTGTGGGGACAACCTCTGGTCTAAGTACTTTAGTTCCCAGATCAGATCAAGAGCAGTGCCCAGTGACTGAGGTCCAAAAATTATCTCTTACACTGTTGTACAGCAGGAACAACTTCAGTACTGTCAGATCAGTCAGAGAAGCACAAAACTTTGCAAAAGCTCCTGGCTGGCTGAAATCAAGGATGCAATAGTGAGGGGCAGACACATGGTGCAGCCTCCTTGGAGGGAAGCTCGGAGCTGAAAATGGGAGCACGAAACTGGAGCTCTCTGAAGTACAGTGCTTCCCTTAGACTGCTCTCTTCAGTATTACAAAACTCTAGGGCAATACCCCAAGGCTGGGCATACTTGATACTTAAAAACTTCCCAGTCCTAGCCAATGGCTAGAACATACTCTTACACAGAAACCTGCTCTTACTTTCTTTACAAAAACATAAATGCACATCTCAACACTGTTGGTATTCTTTTATTCCATATAGATGGTAGGTACTTTATAATGAAGTTATCGTAAGTAGATTATATATACTCTCTTTACTCATGTCCTATACATTGAAGAAAAGGTATAAAGTCTTTGATGTTTTGCTGCTAAAAGGACAAAAATGTCTCAATATAACTGCCATTTCCCTAGTATAAATGTCAGAAAAATCCCTCTCTGTTTCTTTTTCTCCTTCATTTTCTAATAATACACTGAGGAATTTTTTTTAAAAGAGATGCATATTAATCATCACAAATGAAACTTCACTTTTTTCTGTCTGTGAAGGCAGTAATTATAGGTTTGCACTTCTAATTGAAGCATTGATGAACATGCCTTACACTGCAGCAAATATAAAATAATTGTTAGGCAGGGTGTATGGTTTTCTGGGGGGAAAAACCTAAAAAAAATAGAAAGCATCAGTATGAATCTTGATAATGACTATCCCAATAGCTTATTTTCTAGTATCACTTACTGTCAGTAGAAATTAAACTAGTGGGGGCAGGATATATTTTTAGAAAATAACAGACTTCTGATTCTTCCTCAACTAACAATCACCTGATGCCTGGAGCTCAGATCAACCACCCTATTTGTAGGGCAGTATAGCTACTCCTCAAGGAAAATCAAAGGGGGCAGAAGCAAATCTTTTCCTCTCTGGAAAAAGGATCCCCAAAGAACCAACCAACCAAAAAAAAATTTTAAAAAACAGGAAAGCCATACAAAGCAGATTAATATATTCCTACATCTGTTAAAAGGACAAATCCAAGTCTCCCACTTATGGCACAGAAAGGAAAAAAAACAACTTTGATTCATGCTTGGTTGCTCCTTATCTTCTCTTCTTGTTCACTATCGTCTCCTTATCTTACCAACTATCTTGGTTGCTTCTTATCTTCTCACTTGTTCACTTTGTACCTGTGCCTCAGTCTGAGGCACTTGTTAGCAGCAGACTCGGACATGACAACAACAGAGGGATGGCAAAACAAACCAACTCTCCTGTAATTCTCTTGAAAGCAGCACCAGATGCACAGTTCAACCAAAAAACTGCTTTGCACAGCTTGAACCAGGGCAGTAGTCTCTATTGGTCTCTGAAGTTACTAATATTGGGGGTCTGTCTACCCATACAAATTAATGAGATCATTCATAGCTGATGCAAACTATGGTAGTTTCCTTCACTGGAAATAAGACCTGCAGATTTGAATTTTGTTTCATATAAAGAAAAAGCTAGAAAATTAGGAGAAGTATTTAGCTTGTTAGGCTTTTGTTTGCATTTCATCTGAGTAGTGTGGATTGTCTGTGTTGTCACAATGACATTTCAACCAATTAAAATTGATTTAATTCAGGTCAGGAGTAGAAAACCTTCATTGTTCTGACTGTTGCTCAAACTTTGCTGAAAAGAAATGCAGAACTGAAAGAGTAACAGCCAGACAGAATTCTGCTGTAAGGTAATATGAGTTTGATCAGAGAAATTTCTTATTCCAGATATTCAGCTTATGATTATTAGTAGGGAAAACCAAAAAAAAGTTAAAGCTAATTACAGAGAAAAAAAATACAACAAACTTTCTTTGGTAAGACAAATTGAAAGTATTATGAATTAGGAGGGGAAAAGGTAGGTACTCTCTTTTTAATTTCTCCTTTGTTCAAAAATAGAATCTTGTTTTTAAATATTCCTCATATAAAATTCTAAAAAAACCAGAAGAAGCATGGTTGTCATAGATTGTGAATCTGACAGCAAATTCAGTGAAAAACAAACTAACCAGCCAGTCCAAAAATCATGGAGCAGGAAATTCCTCTCTTGATTAAGATATGGGACTGAGAGACCAAACATTAAGCATGTTTTAGAGTGTTCCTAT
Organism: Erpornis zantholeuca; assembly: GCA_013400515.1. Lineage (NCBI taxonomy): Eukaryota > Metazoa > Chordata > Aves > Passeriformes > Timaliidae > Erpornis > Erpornis zantholeuca. The sequence continues at coordinate 15,366 of VZTN01028605.1, forward strand.
TAAAGGCTCCTGTCTTACTGAAGGAAAAACATTATAAAACTCCAGGTAGCAGTTTAAACCACTTAGACTGAACCTCCTGTGCTCAGCTGCTTGGCATTTCAGAACTAGCAAATTAATGCCAATATTTAGCACAGGAACAGGTGGGAAAACTAATGACTAATTTCTTCACTCTTCCAACTCAACTACCACCACTGTCTTTTAAAAATACCAATCTTATCACTGCCTGCTGTTTGCATTTCTTGTCAGCCTCGTTGCTGTGACGCGGGGCTGCGATAAGCAAACAGCTGGATGCATCATTCTGCTCAAGTGGAACAGCACCGTTCCTGCAGCAGCAGCCTTGTCCTAGTGTGCTCACGTTGCCTCTCTTGGAAGGGTCAAAAAATCTGAACTCTTCTAACAGGAGATCAACAGCATGTGTGCAGCAAGTGACACTGGTACGGTTTGACTGCTAAACTAAATAAGCTCAATTAGAAAGGTGCTTCGTTTACTGTTTTTCAGGCATATGTGATAAAAGCAAAGGAAGACAGGACAGATCAAAAAATTAGGCTTTCTGTTCAGCAATAAGGGTATTCACCCAAGTTTTTTGTGAGTGGATACAAATGTCTGCTCTGAATTAAGTGAGAGGGGAGTTGATATAACTGTGCCTGAGTTAAAGAACAAAATTTTTACCTTTTCTCACCTCAGCTTCTCCAATTTGTCTCTATTAGATACATTGCTAGCACTTCTTCTTTTTTCTGGTTGAATGACCTTGTTGGTGACCAGAGACGTTTTTTACCAGGAAGGTTTAGGCCTATAGCAATATCTTCATCTTTAATTCTGATGTTCCCCAGGGTTTACATAAACAAGCGAGCTAAGAAAAATTATTAACATGCTTACAAGAAACATATGATCCTAGATCTTCCTCCAGGAATGCATATAAGAAACACTGATAGGGTGCTACCAATGCTGGCTAATAGAAGGAGTAAAGGTATCAAAATCTGAAATGAGGCACTGAAAATGGATAATTGATATTAATTCTTTAGCTACTGAACATTCAGACTGTTACTCACTCAAAACCCTCTAATTCATGTGGACCTGTAGGTAAATATTGAAATATATTGTGATATGGGTCCCTTTACATTATTTTTGACTTTTTGTGTAGTATCAGTTCTGTTTCCTGCTCTGCTCTTCTCCACTGTCATAATTAAATAAATTTAGGATGAATGGCAATTTTTTAGTAGAAAAGTTGCTGTATCTTAAAAATAAGGAAAAAAAAGAAGACTAAACCACTAGAAATTTATAGTGATATCTGATTATTAGGTTTCAGTAGGATTTTTAAACATGCTGCCATGAATGGCTGCTTACAGAACAATTTTTGCAGGTAGCTCAGGTTAGTGAGCTAAGAACAGCTAAAACAATTTAAGAGAATAATCGCTAATTAATTCAGAAATATCAAGTTGGTATAAGTTCTGGCACTTATTATATAATGGTTTTAGTAACTGCCCAAGGCATGAACATAAGTATTACAGGGAAGGATAACGATGTTTCCTTCCTTCCTCTTTCTTAGAGACACTGGTATTAATCCACAATACAGGACAGTCTCATCTACAAAATGGGAATGTGAATCTGGGCTCCAGCATGCAAAAAAAAAGACAGAAATACTGTGATGGAATTGGCTCTTCAGTCAGAGTCTTTAAATTAGATTAGATTTCATCAGAACATAATCTAAAACATTTAACATTGTAAAATAACAGGGAATTCAAGGAGATCAAAGAGAGATAAAATATTTATAGATCAGCACATCTCTATTTCTCACATATCCTTCAGAACAACTTTCTCCAGTGTTGCTCTCAGGTGATGAACCTCTCCCCAGTTTCCTCTAGGACTTCCAGAAGTGTGTTTCCTTCCAACACTTTGGAAGCCTGAGCCCTTATTCCTTTCAGGGCTCCACTGCACCCCAGCAGCTTCTTCTACTTTCCCAGATGGTCCACCCTCTGCAGGGTGGCCTGGTTACCAAAAAGACATTTAAGATGCATTTACCTAGAGCACTAATACTATTTGTCTCATTTATTAATTTAAAATTTATCCCATTTTTCTGTATATAAAATACATGTTTTTCCTGTTTCTATATTATATCCTTTTTACCTTATAAGATTTAATTAGGACATTAAACACAAGCAATTAAATACTACAGTTGAATGAATTATAACTATAATACTTTTTCAACCTGGATAAGCCTCTTCACATCCAGTCAAATGCTGTGAAAAACTGTAGCAAGTTCCAACATGTCACTGTGCCTCTCAGACAACAGAGTCATAAAGGATGTTGCCAAATACAAGGATAAACTGTGTTTGTACTTTTATCAATATGTTTAATTGAAAAAGACAGCATTTTTTTTCTGCTTAAATCACATTCACTATAATAGGTATATGCATAATTTTATATTTTGAATATTTTATAAATCCTGGACTGTCATTTCTCAGGAGACTGGTATACAATTAAGGGTCTAAATGTAGCTTCTTATTGGGAGATACCTGCAGATAAAGATATTGGGTCCATAACAATTCTGTGATTATTATTGCCAAACTATTCATCCTCTGCAAATAATTTAAACAGAATACACCAGATCAGAGCTTTGCAGAAGCTGCCAGTTCTGTCTTGTAGTAACACTTAAGAATTTGATATTTTTTAAATTACAGACTGGAATAAAAGCAAGATTTAAAAAACATTTAAGTGAAAATTAAATCAGTGTATAGATTTCCCCATGAGATTTTCCACTCAGTAAAAAAAAAAATATATACGCCCTTGTGCTTAGAGCACAGGATTCAGAGACATGACAGATGCAATATTCCACATTTCAATTTATGCTGACAAGAGTGGTAATGTAAGTCAAAATCTTCCATGTTGCATAACACAGCCCTTCCCACGAAGTTGCAGAGCAATTAAGAATTTTTTATTGTTTTAGAAAAGCCAGAATTTCCAGTAAGTGAGAAATTGCTGAAACTAGATACCTTAGACACTGATGTCACTGCACATTTAGATGACATCTTAACCAGATGTATCTATCAGTTCTTTTATACTACTTCAGCTGGAAGGACAAACACTTATTAGTCGCTTGAAAATTAGCTCAAGCCCTTGGAATTTCACTAAAACTTTATAAATAATGTTAATTCTTTTTGGTTTTCCCGTTCAACTATTTGAGGAAGGATAACAGCACAGTCCTTCAGTTGACGACTCCTGGTATGCAGAGCATTTCTTCAGAGTAGCAAGCATCAATAAGAGCCCCATTCCTGTTCATCCACCTTGCAGAGGAAATTTGAGATGACAACAAATCAACCCCACAATTCTTCACAGAGGTGCTGAGCTAATTTCTTGCAAAGTTCAAGTAGATAAGTTAAAGCATTGTGAGTGAAGATGACAGCATTCTGACCAGTAAACGTAGCTTAAATCTACCTTTGTCAGTCATTTTTTCACATTTTATTTTATTAAACATACAGTAGCCAAAACTTAGAGGTTCTGGAGCAGCAGTACACACTTTCATAACACCTTTCTTTAAGAGATAGCTTACTTTATATTTGTCAAATGCTTAAGATAAGACAACCCCTAGATGGAGCAGAAGGAACTGATGGTAAGATTATGCAAAAATTTGGGTTGTGTGGAAGTTTGCCATCAGTGGGGAAATAGGTAACTGAATTACTTTTTAGTGATGTAAAGGAAAAAAACTGTGCTAGCCAGATTTCATTAATAAACAAAACAGAAAAAAACCTTCACTGACTATTAAGAAAAGATGAAAAATATTTTAGCTGAGCATTCAACCACAGAGTAGAGAGAAGAGCTTTGATTATGATAATAGTAGAAGAAAATTCTAGAGCAAGACCTATCAATAGTAGCTCCTAAAAGCTACTGTATGCTTTGCCAAGTTAAAAGAAAGTACAGGATTTTATGGTGAATATCCTACTGCCACTAATTCTTTTAAAATTCCTGAATAATTTGTCTTTTCTTCTATAAACCATAAATAAATCACAGATTTATGAAGTAAGCAGGAAAATTTATTTTTGTTAGGTTATTTCAAAACTGAATATTATGCAGTTCCTTGGAATTCCTACTCCTGTAAAGTGGCCACTGACACAAACAATTGACCATACAACTATATATCTTAAAAAATCACTCTATTTTTAATTATTAATAAGTTTCTCATGGAAGCTGAAGAATGTGAAAGAAAGGTAGGATTTGCTGTCTCTTGTTAGCAGAGGTGCTGAAGCAGTTATTTTGCTTCTCAAGTTACATGATTTAATGAGCTTTACAGGAAAAGCCCCCTTAATATGCACAAAAAGAATTATGTGCTAGAATTTATGTCAGTAAGTGAAGAAGTTCTGACCCATGCAATAATCAGATAGGAATTTAGAGCAGAGATAATTCTGTCATTGTATAGTCTTGCTATTTGTTAAAAGATCATCTATTCAAAAAAGTATGAAAAAAAAGGTAAAACAATTGTAAATATACATCAGTAGGAATGTGTTTTAAGAACAGTATGTTTTCTAAATTTATTGTTTATTAGTCTTCTAAGCATTCTTTCTTCATTGTTCACAGTATGATATCAGGCTTAACACATGGTTTACAAACTAAAACTATCTTTAAATGCAAGAAAGTTATGTTTCTGAGACAATTTGTGCTTTTGCAGGTTTTGCAGTGCTGAGCCGGACTGAAATCTGCAGTGCCAGTGTTTCTAACAACCTCAGAAACTCTTAAGCAGAATACAAGCTGACTGCTGCCCTGGAGCATTAGATGGAGTCAGCATGGGATGATTTTACAGTGTGGATAATAAGGAAATAGACACAAAAGGACACAAATATTTACTTTGAATAAGATTTTTCTTTAGTCTTAGGGTTCTTCTGCTGTCATGGTGATGTTCTGAAACAAGTGACAAACTCTGAGTTGCAGGAACTTCTCAGTATATATAAGTGTGTATGTGTGTGTATTTAGGTATATATAGATATATATATTTGTTAACATGTAGCCAGATAAGGCCTGCAGAGACCCCTTTTTCCTGAAGTCTATCCTCAGTAGTAATTGGTCTGACAAGAACTCTTTTTACCTGCTGCATTTCCCATTAACCAAATATTACAACTCAAGTAATGTTGTGGTTGCTACCAAAACACTGCTTTACTGTTGTGCAGAGTCTGCCACCCCCAAGAAAGAGTTAGGGAGGTGGAATTGTGACTGGGATACAGGATAGGAGCACGACTCATAAAAATGCAGGCTTCCACCCTGTTTACCATAAACAAATGTCTTAAAGTAACTGTGCTGTACTTTTCAACATGTGCAGTTTTCATAAGAGTAGAAGAGACTCATTTTACATCCCAGTGACCTAGTTTTCTAGGAGGAAGGGCCTCATATAGTTATGCATAACCCAGCAGTTTTGAAACCAGCTGTAGAAGTGAAACACAGAGTAATGAGGGGAAGGAGGACTACAGGGATTCAAGAGTTAGTACACTGGTGAAAATGAAGCTAAATATGCCTGCAGGCAGCAGCAACTCTAATGCTTCTGCAAGAGTGAATTAAAACTCAGAGGAAAAGGATATGAATTTCTGGTGGGGGTAAGCCCATTATTCCTAAATAAAATCTTCCCCTGCCTGCAATGCACGAGGAGACAGAAAGAAGTCAAAGCAATGTGAAAAGTACATTTTCATCTCTTAGCTAATTTAATAATAAAGGAAGTGAGGAAGCTAACTAAACAGCAATATCAAAGGATGAAAATATTAGAGCCAGACCACAGATTAATGAATATGATTTCCCAAATAGTTTTTGACTTCTGAATACACCAGCTCCCCTTAAAATGTTTACAGTTATGTCTCTTTGAAAAAACAATCTATAATAGTGTCCCAGATGCTTAGAAGGAAATTCTATTTACTGACCCCTTGTAGTTAGAAGATGCAAGTCTTTTCTCTGACTTTCTTTCTGCTGTCTCACTTTGATCCTCACATACTGCTCCTGAGCAAGGATTAGGCATGTGACTGCACAATACAAAGCAGTTTTCCTTGGTAGGAACCTACTTTTCCTAAAAACCAAAGTCACCAAAGGAAATGCAAAACAAGAATATTTTTAAAGTTGAGTCAAGTTAATAACTGCTGGAAAAGCCTTAGGCAAAGCCAAGGCTTCTGTAATATAGTAATTAATTAATGCTTTGAACCTAAACCCTTGTTTTGAAACAATCAGTTTTGTACTTTAAGAGAAAGAGGGAGTGGAAGTGTAGATCGAGGGTGAATCCAGTGAGTATCCTTAAAACAGTCAGGAACTTCTTTTTGGAAGAAATTAGGTAATTACTTGATTCCATATTTATAGTCCAGGAAAAAAAAATATAGGCAATCTTGCCTTATCTCCTACTTCCAACCAGGCATCGCACTGCAGAAAAGCAGCTGATATACTCTGCCCAATGGCTGAGCAAAAATGAACTCCACTCTGGACTTTCTAATAACTCATTTCAACACTGAGAGGAGGTCAGAGAGAGAAAGGCCAAATGTAGTATTGTCAGCTCATTCCTTCCTAATTGTTGCAATGTCTGTATACTTAACCAGGAGAAATTTAAATTATTTTTGTGTTAGTCATATTCTGGGGAGTTGCAGTACCAAAATTATTTGATGACTTTGGATTAGCCACATCTTACTTTGTCTGAGCCTTACTACTTATCTCTAATGTCAAGGGCTGTGAGTGGGAACTCTACGGTATGAGAGGCCCAGTAGTAGACCCCGTTTCATATAATAAATACTGGTTTTGTCCTTTGGTATGAGAATGCTAATGCTAGGACAAGAACCAGCCTTACATATTCATGAAACTGCACTCAGATGCTGTCCTATGTTTGCTCACTGGGGGCAGAGCTTAGAGCCACATGGGTGAGGCCAGACTGCTATTCTATACCTCTTACCTCATAGCCCAGGAGCGTGATTTTGGGTTTTGGAAGGAAGAACAAAGGAATGTACCCCCAGAAGTGCAGCATTTTATTCACCCTCCTGATCAGGAAAGGTAACTGTGGCAGTGCTGTGGACTCTCAGGACCAGCACTGCAGCCTCTGTCCCTCCACTGCTGCTGCCCAGCCCTTCCCATTCCTCCGAGACATGGCTCTGAGATGCAGGAAGCCCAGCCAAGACTCAGCTCTGGGACACAGCTCCAGAAAAATGCACAGCAGCAAACCAAAGTGAGAGGAGCTGAGCCTGAGCCCAGCCAAGCACAGCAGTCCAAAGAAGAGCTGTGCCACGTGGATGATCCAGCTCTCTGGGGCTTCGCCTGTCATTGCTCGTCATTGTCTGGAGCTTGGGGATGGGAGGTGCTGGGCACAGGAGCACCCATGGTCTTGTCTTTGTCTCAGCAGCTATGCAGAGCTAAGTCAAAGTCGTGAACCCCTTTTGTCTGTAAAGCACCTTGTCTTTTGAATACTTTTATTATTAATATTTTTGCTGTTGCTGTGAGTTTCTTATTCCATTGCTGTTGGCTTTCAGAAAATTGTTATCTCAACCCATAGTCTCTGCCTTTTCCTTCTCTCACCAGAGTGGGGTGAGGGGAAGGAGAGTGGCTTATTTGGAATTTAAATCCCAGCTGGTGGTAAGCCATGAAAGATACCATAAACACATACTGTATATTTAATTTAAATATATTGTCAGGAAAATCAATCCACAAACACCAGAGATTTATGTCCAAAGAGGAGACAGAGGCGTCCTGTTACTTCATTCAAATAAAGGGAAAGGCCATGAGGCATTCCCCTGGGGGGTCTCAAATTGTTCGAGGATGCAACCTCCTTTTTATCCTAATTTCCTGGCTGCATTTCCCTCTCTCTTGGGAGAGCCCATTGGCTGAGGTACTTGAGAGGTATAGACTCCCCAAATCACCTAATACAGACTCCATTCTAATGTGTACCCCCCTTTTTCTTTTCCTATGGAATTTATGATTCTTCCTGTTTCTTCTTTCATCTCTCAGTATCTATCTTTACCTATCAGCAAATCCACAGTTTGTTTGTAAAGACAAATCTATCTCATTCCTTTCATCAATCAGTGGAATTCCCCCCATTGTTTCTTTCACCTCAGTATCTAGCTTCTACCTATCAGCAGACCCACAGTGTGTTTGTAAAGACAAATCTATCTCATTCCTTTCAATATTATAACATTGTAAGCTCTCTCTGCAGCCTTAACATTCCAATTTTTCACTCATTTTCTTTCTTACTTTGATTCAATATCCAGGGGAACTCTTACTTTCTTAGTAGATTGCCACAGGTTGCTAGATTTGTATGTAACCTCTCAGATGATTCCAGAGAAATAAACACAAGTGTGGTTAGGGAATGGCTTTATCTGCTTCTTCCCAAAATAAAAGTATGTTCTATTGATCAAATGCTGTCAGAAGGCACCTTAGGACCAAGAGAGGGGTTCAGCAGAAAAATAGACAGAAAAGCAAAAGATCAAGATGAGATAAATTAAAATTAATAATACCTGCTTTTCTGTTAAGATCACTGTTACTGACAATCAAAAACCACCAACACATTGTCAGTGGTAGATAAGAGTTGGAAAAAAACTCATGCAATCTGTTACTCGTGGCATAATGTCCACTTTTTCTCCCACCTGATCTTAAATATATATCAGCAGACACAAACTCTAGATGTAATGAAAGACATTTTTATGAAAATAAGAGATTTTTTAAAAAAACTTCAAGTCTAAGGAAGTGTTTGTTTTTGGTTTTTCCTAAAAAAGGTTTAATTATCCATCAGAAAAGACATAGTTCCTATTTTTTATTTTATTTTAAATTCTGGGGGGAGGGAGGTGGTTCTTTTAACTATCTGATATGGTCTGATGTGTTACATAGCCTCTAGAGTCCCTTCCAGAAGCATTTATGATTATGGTTGTACAGTACTGATTCTCTGATGCTCAGATGTATCAACCATGCATCCTTTCATCTTCTGTGGCAGGCATCAATTTCTTCATTGAAAGATGTTAGAGGAGAGATAGCACATGAGCTCCCTACTAGGGGTGAGAGGGGGACAGGGACAGGTTGTGAAATATTTGGATTGTGGCAATATTGAGTCTATGAGTATGGAAGTTTTGCTTATAGTTCTTTCTTATTCCTTCTATTTTCTCTATAATTATGGGTATTCTGGCCATCTGTGGAAACATTCAGTTTATTAATTACTTCAGTTTTGTCTTTGACATTCATGTGCAATTGTGTTTTTCTACCTAATCCTGAGCTGTATGAAGACAGATGTCCTATAATAAGTTTCTGTAAGATGGCTTTTATCAGCCATTGCCTGCTTGTCATGCTATGCACACAGCTCTAAGGAAGTGCTCCAGGCCAGGTTAGTCAAATTCGCATATCACTTATCCATGGGAATGTATTCATGGCTAGTTTTGAGGGCTAACAGCTCCTGTATCCATGAAGTCTTTACTGAACCTTAGTGATCAGTCTGCTTTGTGGGTGCAGTAACCAACTTCTGATTCCCTCTTGGAGATGCTGGGATGGCTTCCCTGCAATGGATGTAGCCTGCTGCGAGCTCAGATGGGAAGTACAGGCAGGCTCAGATGAAGGCTGAACTGACTCTGGGAAGTCTGAATGTGGGTGTCACGTGCTTGGGCATGTGTTGGCAGCTTGGGGTCTAAAAGAGCCCCAAAGCCAACCAAGCAAAGCTAAACCACCTGCTCTCCCCTGTCTAGATCAGTGGAGGGGACATTTTCCTCAATTTTCATCTGCTTTAGATTGCTCATTTCCAGTCTAAAAAACCCAATGGTAATGCCAAACTCTTCCTTTTTTGTGTGTTCAAAGGGAAAAAAAGGAAAGTTTGTAATTTTCTGTACAGATAGTATTAGTGATTTTCATAAAATCTTTATCTCATTGCTCCATTAGTCTACATCAAAAGTTGCTGAGATTTATGGCCAGGGAGAATATTAAAGAATAGTTTTTGGCACAATCACTTACTATACAGGTTCACGCTTTGAAAAATGAGGTTTTGTAAATCATAAAGCTTTTCTCTCTACTTTCTTTGAAACCAATATAAAATCTCCTTTTTAATAATAAAACATATAAAATATTTTTTCACAAGTTATGTTAGGAAAAGAGCCATGCTGGAAAAGTGTAGCTAGTCATGATAGAAAAATGGCTTTAAAAAGCTCATTCAATCCAAATACAATTTTTTACTTTTCAAAACCACTTATTTATTTTCAGTTTTACTGAGCCAGAATAAAAAGGACAAAATATTATGACTCCATTTGGACAGAAAGTCTCATTATGGTGCTTGCTGGATTGGATTCTACATAGACTTGCTTGGACTTGGATTCTACATAGAGTTTGCTACATATGCTAAAAAATTAAATTAAGTAGGAAAGGGTGATATTTTTTCCTTTTCCTTCTCCTTCCAAGTTTAAAACATTTTAATTTAAAGCTGACTGAGAACTTATATTACAGCAATAACAATAAAAAATAAAGATGTTATAGGTATGGGAAAAATCAAATGAAAATGCTTTATATATCTCTGTTCAAAATGAGACTGGCAAATACAAATCAAATTATGTGAATGCTTTCAAGAGATCTAATAAAAAATGAGTCTTAGTAGATGTGTCTGGTTTGCATGGCTAACAAAGCTGTGCTTACAGCTGTGCCTGTCACTTATGTGAACTCAGAAGGGTTAAACCTCTCAGGTCATTAATACTGGTGAAGAATTACTTTGTGTGGGGACAACACAGTCTTGATGTCAATGAATGCAGTAGGTGATCCTCCCCCTCTACTCAGCCCTAGTGAGGCCACATCTGCAGTTGTGTGTCTAGTTCTAGGCTCCTCAAAACAAGAGAGATATGGAGCTTCTGGAGCAAGGGCAGTGGAGGACAACAAAGATGATTCAGAGACTGGAGCACATCTCTCGTGAGGAAAGGCTGGGACAGTTGGATCAGTTCAGTCTCAAGAAGTGATGACTGAGAAGTGACCTCATCAATGTCTATGAGTATCTGAAGGGAAGCTGCCAAGAGAAGGGAGCCGAGGTCTTCTGAGTGGCGCCAAGGAATAAGACAAGAGAAATGGGCAGAAAATAGTGCACAGGAAGTTCCACCTGAATATGAGGAAGAATTTCTTTATTGTGGGGGTGACTGAGCATTGGGACAGGTTGCCCATAGAGGGTGTGAAGTCTCCCTCACTAGAGTTGTTTAATGTCTGGATACAATTCTGTGCAATGTGCTCTAGGATGACCCTGCTTGAGCAGGGAGGTTGGACCAGATGACCACTGTCATCCCTTCCAAAAAAAGTTACCCATTCTCTGGGTAACTTTTCCATTTCTGTATTTCTTGCCAGAAAATTAAATTTTTGAAAGTCTTTCAGAAACATTGAATTCAGAAACATGAATATGCCTAGATTTCCATGTCCAAGTAGAAACAGAGACATTTCTTCTGTTTTAGACTTAAGACCATCAAGCAGAAATTGAAATACAGTTACCTTGTAATTTATTAGATTTGGCACTTTTTCTTCACATATTGGAAGACATAACCACAATGCCTGGGACAGTATTTTCAATAATAACAATAAGAACAACAACAAGAAGAAAAATAAAAACAACAACAACAACAACAATAGTAATAATAATAATAAAAAATTATTTTTGAAAGCAAGTTGAAACAGATTTATCATTAGTGTTGATAGGAAATCTCATAATTTTTCATAGACCCAAGAGTTCTACTAACTTGCAACCCAACTGAATGCTGTAAATTGTCATTTACTTCCCATTTGACAGGGTATTCTTCTTAGCTTCATGTGTCAAATGTTATTAAGAATGTGGTATGTCTCCTAAATCTTTCCTCACTTTCAAAATGTGGATATGTTCATTTGATTAAATATTCCATATGCAAAGTATGCCCGTGACTTTGGCATGCTCACTGAGAAAAGGTGCTGTGTTAATGTGATATTTAATACTGTTCTAAGCAACAGAAGTAGACTGCAGGGGAAGAAAAAAAAAATACCCAGCTTCATTTAAATAATGATTGATGGCAACACATTATGATACAGTAACTAATTTCCTGACGGTAAAAACAAATCAATGTGTAGTTTTAGATATTCTTCTTCAAGTGAAGGAGATAATTAAGGTTTAATCTTAGTCATGAAGTTCAGACAAGATTCCTACTGACTTTACATACAGTTTCTGTGAAAGTGTAATAGCATTGGCCCTAACAAGAAAGAAGTTATTAAAGAAGTTTATATCAAAAGGAATCCCACCCCAGTACTCAAAATCTAGTTTTATCTGGATAATTGATAGAGTTTCTGTAAATGACAAAATACACTCTTAATTCAAGGACTCCCCTGGAACTTCCGTGGCATTTAAGGAAAAACTGATGCTTTCCTCTTTTAGAGCATACCAAATTTCTACGAGAACTTCAGCTTTTCTTGAGTGCATCTGCCAGTGGGGGCAGGATAAATGTGTTTTCCTTCTTCTGGTATTAACTCTTCCTTCTTCCTATGATGCATGTTTGAATTCCTTCTCAAACACCTAATTGCCCAGTTGTGCTGACTTACTTCCTCAGTCATGTAATTCATTTATGGGGCAAGAGGCTGGGTGGTACAATTTATTTGGATGGGTCAGGCAAGGCTGACATAGGGATGGGGTTAGAACTGACTTCAGGATTGTGGTTTAATGCCTTAGTACACACTCAAGTCTCTCAGTCTCAGCTAAAAGACCAATCTGAAATGATGAATCTGTTGTGGTCCTTTTATTGGTGGTTTAATTTGAGGGTTTTTTAAGATTACTTATAGACTTTTTTTATTATTATTACTGATTTAGGGTGATTAATAACATGCCTCTGAACGACAGAAACACTTGATTCCAGACTCAGAGGGAGCTAAGCCCATTTTATTTCTCTGCCAGACCAAGTTACTAGTAAGGCATTCTTTCAGCTGAGCAAGTGGAATTTGGCCTCACTTTCCCCAAGAAGGTATCTTTGATGTAGAGCTGTCTGTGTTTCAGCCTTGAAAAATGAATCATAAAACATCTAAATTAGGCATAGGATAAATCTCCAAGAAAACTCTAGGATCTGTTACTAGAAAAATTTCTGAGCAAACAACTTGGATTAACGGAAGATGAAAGTACTGTCTGTTGCTTAAAAACTAATACAAAATGACTCAAAGCAGATGTCTCAGGTGAGTAATGGAATAAACCATTTACCAGCAGACAAACAAAATGACTGTACTGTGTGGATATATTGACACATATACAGAGTTATAATCCATGTCTGCTGGTTTAATTGACTAATGATAAAGCGTAGCTCTAAATGTAAACAGAGAACAGTTAAATCTAATCTGAGAGACCAGCACTCTGGAAGCCAGTGCTTCAGCTGCTCTAGAAGTTTGTGCCAGGAAGAATACAACTCATGCAGTGAATATGCAGATTAGGAAAGGCTTGAAAGGCAATCAGATCACCGGTGGTAACAAGTTAAATATCATCACCCCTACTAAATTCCAGCACAGATTGCCCCTGGCAAAAGAAAAGGAGAAATGTGGCCAAGAGTAAAAAGCAACAGGATCTTTAACTAGGCTTGAGCAGAGTACTATTTCCATAGCTTAATATTTACCTTGACAATTCAGTCACTCTTATTCTTTTCCAAAATAAACGTTTTGTAGGTGTATAAGAGACCTGTACCAGTAACAACTGGAAATTTCATATATAGCTTCAGAACAGAATCTTTAATGGGTAGTCAGTCTTTCCATTTGTTTATTAATATCTGCCTGTCATTTACATAAACAGGTGGAGTTGATGAATATTCAATGAGAGACCGAAGCTGGCCATTTCTCCTCAATATGGCTTCCTGCTGCCCCATCCACCTGCTTTGTATTTATTTCCAGAATGCAGCATTTTTCACCATTTGCTCAAGTGCTTTCTAAGGGGAGACTCCATCCGGACCACAATTTGTTTCCCAGAGAATACATAATATGGATCCCCTAAGCACACTACACCATTCTGTATTATTATAATTGTTATTAATATAAACTATTCCCCAACTGCACAGAGTAGCATAAACTAGAAGCACACTAATAAATACCATCAGTTAAAGTGTCACAAAAAGAATGGTTTTTTTCATTATAGAAAAATCTAAACAGAAACAGCTTTGCCTAAGGACTGGAAAGTGTAACCCTTTTGTTGTCAGATTCTTTACTAGTTAGGTAGGTCCTTTCAAAACAAGGAAGCTTCATGGATGAGTAAATTGGGACTGTGCCATTGAATTAATGTTGAATCAACCTGAACAAAGGTACAATGTAGCCCAAAAATTGCATGACAGAAAAAGAGTTAAATAAGATAGCTCCATAATACTTGGCTAAAAATGACACAATTTTAATTTATGTCAGCAAACAAAACAGCACTTGGGGTTCCACAGTTACTGACTTCCTTAAATAGAACAATTGACTTGTATCTTGCAAATCATCAGGATTTAGTATGGCGAATGCTATAGTTGGTCCTTGAAGACCTCCAGCCGTAGGCATTCTTGAACTTCCCCAAAAATGGATGTCCTAAAACAACCTCAACATTTTAATAGAAACCCAGACTATAAAAGGTGGGTTAGACTGAGGAGGCAGAAATTAAAATATGAGGAATAAAAAGAGATCAAATAAAAGATTTGTGCATGAGAGTGAGTGGGCTTGTGCTCACCCTCAGTAAGTTTGTGGATGACACCAAGCTGTGTGGTGCAGTTGATTCTCTATATGGAAAAACAAGTGATGCCCAACACAATTGTGCCACAGATGCCAGACCCCCCCTTCCTGAACCCAGGTCAGCCCCCTCTTCTGGGTGACTGGCGCCAGTTTATATACTGGGCCTGACATTCTATGGTGTGGAATATNAACACAATTGTGCCACAGATGCCAGACCCCCCCTTCCTGAACCCAGGTCAGCCCCCTCTTCTGGGTGACTGCCCCCAGTTTATATGCTGGGCCTGACATTCTATGGTGTGGAATATGCTATGAAGAAAGGTCACTTTGGGTCACCTGTCCCAGCTGTGCTCCCACCCAGTTTCTTTTCTGCACCTCCTCACTGGCAGAGCATGGAACAAGGAAAAAAATTATTTGATTTAGGATAAACACCAGTTAGCAAAAAACCAAATCATTAGTGTGTTATGAACATCACTCTCATTTTGAATTCAAAACACAGCACTGTAATAGCTACTGAGAAGAAATTAACTCTACCCTAGCTGAAACCAGGACATCTGGAACAGGTTTCCCACAGAAGTTGTAGCTGCCCCACCCCTGGAACTGTTCAAGACCTGTTGGTCAAGAACTGTTCAAGATGGATGGGGCTTTGAGCAGCCTGGTC